>JAJMKC010000001.1:1200000-1679571 GCA_030569175.1 Suzukiozyma manassasensis | reverse complement strand
AGAAGCGTAAACCATGCCTCCAAATATGGTTTTTCTGGAGCAAGATCAGGGTGTGAGAGGAGTACGTCCTTGAGAGGCTTTTTTTGTCCTTTTTGACTTCCTGCAGCATACGTGGTAATTGAGGTTTTCTTAAGGGGTAGATTGTTCGGGGATTTTTGGGACAAGTTTGATCTCAATCGCTCATAAAACCACCATGGTCTATTAAACAATTTTCATCCTTCAACAATTGGGCGTGTGGTCTAGTGGTATGATTCTCGCTTTGGGCGTGTGCTAGAAACAGCAGATTACTACAAACATGCGAGAGGCCCTGGGTTCAATTCCCAGCTCGCCCCAATTATTCTTTTTTCAAAAACAAAGGCCAGGTAATCAAGCTACACTAGCTTATATGGTAATGCCAATGGATACACCTATGGATGTACTCGTTTACATTCATTAATGTCTATCGATGTGTAATGCTCTACGTAACGAAAACCTCCACTAGCTTACCAAAATCTAATCCATCACCAGTGGTGATATCAAAGATTTTGATCCCTTCCAAATTGAATATGCCCCTCGATATCCCTAGCAACTTCAAGTCCGTTTCAAACACTCCGTTTGGTTCCAAGGGCCCCAACCGAATGTCGTTGTCTAGTATTAATATCCCGTTCGTAGCGAGCTTTTGTCCCACATATGTAGAGTATAATTGCCATGAGCTTTCAATAATTGACTCTCGAGACTTGGTGGTGACGGTATTGGATATTTCTGATGGGGTATTGCTTTGCACCAATATTGTTAAATTGGTTCGATTATTTGACGTGTTGATTGCCTGGATTTTCCACACTACGACTTCTCCAAGCTTCATACTTAGCTTGCCTTTGAATGTCAATCTTAAACCTGATAATGATGAGCTGTTGCTTGTGGCCAAATTGACAGTCACGGTAGATGCCGACGACGCGATTCGCTTGAGTGGTTGAGGACTCGCCAAACTTGAAAGGTTATTCAGAGGTGGAGGCAATGACAAATTATTTGCGGAGCTGCTTCTGAAGGTATTCATCAGGGAAGTTTTCCGATCCATAAACTTTCCTTGGGTGGGTAAGAGTGGTTGTGATTGATTGTGAAAGTAACTCATCGACGTTTTTAATGCGTTGTTGATTGGTGGGGCAATAATTGAAAAGTCAACGTATGGTGCCCATGTTGTTGTTATGACGTTACTGACGTTTGTAAATGAGTTAGATGCTTCGTCGAATTTTTGAACTTGCAGAACCAATTTGATGTTCAAATACTTTGATATTTCTGACTTGTTCAGGGGATCGATCACCTCACTATTGGCTAGTTTGTATGTGAAGTTGACCATATCAATCGATCTGAACCGAAGGGGAAGACTGTGACTCTCCAATGCAATATTTGTTATTTGACCAAACTTAAAGTCGACAACCAAATCAATGATTTTAAAGCCATAATGCTGATCGAAATTATCAAAATGAGAGCTACTGATCAACTCTTCCGAGCTTTCTAGCTTGAGACTTGCCATCAACATGTTATTTCTTCCAGCAGGCTTTGTAGTCTTCATTTTCAACACCAACGACACTGCAATTGGAAGACTAATCGATGTTGAAATAGCACTATGTTCGTGTTCGACATTGTCGTTAGCCTCATGGTCAGAAGGAGGAGGAGACGGAGGAGGACGCGAAGATGTCAAGTACAATTGCAAGTCTTCTGAATGTGAATCAGACACAGAGCAATTCAACTCTGACACCAAATTCTTCTGAAACCCCGGCGAAAAGTTAGGCAAGACATCATCTGGACCAGGACACAGTTTTGGCAGCGCCAGTTGGGTTTCGTGGACCAGATTGCCCGCTATTACCAAGCATGGATTGATCTGTTTCTTCTTTGGGTAAACCAACGGGAACTCAAACTTCCACACCAGAAACGACGAGTCCTGGACCACCAAACACAACGAGTCCAATGCTAGAGTGCCTATGGTGAACGACAGGTTGGTACGGGAAGTATTATCTATCAAATCTTGAGGCACTACCGAGATGTCGATGGTGATGGACGAGCATTCAATGGGTGAATCATGAGCCAACACGACGTATCCAACCAACAACTCGTCAAAGAACACCAATTCGCGGTTATTTGATTTCAATGCTGGTAGTAGTTTGTCGAGAGTGACGCCGTGTTCAACATCATTGGTGGGAACGTAGATCAGCAACATTCAGAAGGTTGAGCTATGTGGCTGAAACAGCGACGCTGACTTGAATAATGAAGGAATTACGGGAAATAGCACAGAAAGCGAAAAACTACATATGCAATATTGTATTTTTGAATAGTTATAGTGAGCATTACATGATTTGAGCGCAGCGAATTAACACTCGACAGATCGACAGTGAGGCGAAGGGTGGGTGCGATACACTGAACAGAGTACTGCAAGTGTGGCCAGCGACACGAGAGAGATGACAGTGTGACAAGACACCATGAGGGACTACTATTTTAATGAGACACCTTTGAGACCAGGACGAACTGATGAAAAGTGGCTGTTACCATCACAAGCAATTATTGTACATCGTTCAGTTATAGCCAATTACCGTTCAAAACCCTACACTCACTGCTCTAGGTACCCCTACTTGAGGTATCCCTACTTTAGGAATCCTACTTGAGGTCTTCGCTGTCATATCGTGTGGTGATTACTTGTTGATTGTCTATGTACTAATACCCCACGTAAAACCCACCATTTCTCTCCTCCAATTCCTCAACAACATAGTTGACATACTCCGACTTGGTATCCCAGCCGAGTTTGACTGTGCATCGTAAGTTCTTCAAGTTCGGTAATCTGCCCTCGTTCAATGCCAATGCCAAATCGATAGGATCGATCTTGGACGCCGTTCCAAGCATTCCACTACTGTCTATATACAACGACTTGAGTTTCCGTCCAGGGAAAATAGGTGGTAAGTTGGACTCATCAAAGAATGCTTGCGACATATAATCTACTGTAACTTCGAGGGTGACAAGATTGGGACAGTAGCGAAATATCACATCGAGGGCACTACCACTCAAGCCTGGCATGGGGTACTGAACTCGTAGCGATCGGAGATTGGTGCCCACCTTGATAAGAACGTTTCGAAAACCAAAGTCTTTGATGTTGGGACAATGAGCGAATTCCAATTGGGTAATGGTGCTGGGGAAATTAGATTTTTGTAGAAATTCGTCGGAAATGCCCCCAGAGATTCTAAGAAATGAGAGTTTCGGCGGCCAGCTCACCGAATCGTAGTTGGTAATCGACACAGAGGACCTGGGAAAAGACAAATGGGTCAACTCAGTCAACGATTTGATCGACTGAAACATATCCTCAAGATTCAACGTTTCCGACACCAACCGTAGATCTAGCACCTTTAGCTTGGTGCAATTTCTCAAGGCAAACAACGGCGTGAACCCAAAACTGGTTTGAGGAGCCACAAACAACTCGAGGTTCTTTTTCGACCGTTTCAATAGCTTGGACACAAAGGCATTTTTCCCCGTCTGGATGATATATGAAAGATCCAACTGGTGGATGTTGTCACCAATGGTCTTGTTATTGGCAATGGTATCTACAAACGAGAAAAAGTTGGTTGCCTTCAACTTTGGTTTTCGGTATATCATCGGAAGCACAATGGCATAAAACAACTTGGAGATACGCAAATGCTTGGCCCTCAAATACCCATTGGTATACATAATCTCAAAGATGTAGATCAAGATCTCTAGCGGAAGCCGTAACTCGTCTGAATCATAGGAAAAGTCGATTCCTCCCTTGGGGTCCACGCCAAAGTACTTGTTTCTTCCTGTTAAAGCACACTCCAATACATCCACTTTCTCAAACTGCGACATGGGCCACACTCGGCCCTTGCACTCACGGTTGTTGTTCAAGACATACACAGAGTGGATGTTGGGATTGGTCTTGCGGTCGAAATCCTGGTAATTTCCAAACTGGTCCTTCGTCACCAACTCTTCCTCATCGCTACTACCGTTAATCACGGTAGAACCATACACGTACCTCTTGTACGGAGGTCGGATCTTCTTGGCTCGTCTCTTGTTGGCTATTCTGACGTGTTCGCGGTGGCCAGCACGTTCGTTCCACGCGCTAATCTCCTGGTGGCGATAAAGAATATCTTATCATTTGTCCTGGCGCACAGTTAT
The DNA here is from genome assembly GCA_030569175.1 of Suzukiozyma manassasensis. Taxonomy (NCBI): domain Eukaryota; kingdom Fungi; phylum Ascomycota; class Pichiomycetes; order Serinales; family Debaryomycetaceae; genus Suzukiozyma; species Suzukiozyma manassasensis. The sequence continues at coordinate 1,675,422 of JAJMKC010000001.1, read as the reverse complement.
ATAGCTTGCGCGAGCATTACTGCGATGAGGTTTGCCATAGTAGTAACTTATTCTACAAATACCCACATTTTATACATTTGCACCTGCAAGTCACATTCGTGGCATTTATGGTACTTACTCTGTGTACTTTGCGCATTAGTTGTGTTTTCAGTTAGAAATTGGTGGAACTCTTCATGGATAATTTTCAATTACGTCACCCACCTTGTGGATGATCAAACTATGCCACCTGGTTGAGTAAATTTTTTACCCATCAAGCTCAATGAGATATCAAGAATCATGTTCAAATCACCAACTCAAAACCTTATTTACACCTTTAACTTATCAAATTATTCGTCGACGTTTGAGATACAACTTTTGGAAAAACGACAGTTCTGATCCTCGTCACAATCGATGCAACAACGATAATAGGCAGCAAGATAAAGATTCTCACCAAGTTGCGCACAAAGAATGAGACAATGGTCCACATTAGTCTCAAGCTTGTTTGGAACGGCCAAAGGATTCCTCGTATCAACCGTCTCACGGCACGAAGGTTCCAAAGAACAATCCTGTTGACGAACCGAGGGAGAATTATCGTGCCGTAATCGTCGACAAAATCAATTATCGAGTATCCGTCGATAAAGACAAGACGGTAAAGCTGCCGTATTGATGTGAGCCTGGCTAAAATGCCTCTGACCATTCCGTTGGTCAATGTGATCCGTATAAGCTCGCGTGAGCAGTACCGATATAGGTCGGATATCGTTGGCTCTGCCATCGAGCTGTTCACGAGACTGGGGTTGTGACTGTGGTTGTAGGTGACGTCATGGTTGGTGAATTCTTCTTTTGATCTGGACTTGTTGATCGAACCACCAAGTTTTGGTGCTTTTGACGATTTTGAAGTTGGTTTTGCAATTGGCTTCTTCGCTGGTGTCGCTGGAATTTTCAAGTTGAAGTACCCTTCGTCGATGCTTGGCAGATCGTCTCGTGAACCATGAAGATTCAAAGGAAAAGGTGTCATCAATGACTTCTTCGTAAGCTTGAATGATTTCGGCTTGAAGTAGTCATCTACACTGGAAGTTGGAGATGAGCTTGTCGACACATCCTCGCCTGGATCAGGGTACAAATAAGGGTTGTAGTTAGGTGCTTTTTGATCAAACGGCGAGGGAGATGTCGAGTCGAAATCACAAGAAAACTGCGACGAATGAACTGAATCAGGATTATTAAAGGAATTAGAAGAATTGGACGAAAATGATCGACTTTTACTGCTTGTGTCGTTGACTCGGGGAGAATGAAAGAACAGCACCCAATTTTGGTTGTGCCAATTGCGATGAAATAATACCGAAAAGTTGTTGTAGATGAACGCATCCAACTTGATGAAGCCATACAACCCAACTAGCTCAATCCACGTTATTCCAGACGGGGTGGACAAGAGCACCACGGTGACGACAATAAACACTATCCACCATTTGTCGCAGATCACTGCCACCAAAGTAGGGTGCGACGTAGGCAGAAGGTGGAGGTGACGTTCGTCGGCGTGGGAAGTGATTGATCCTGGGACGATCGATTGGTTGCGGAAGTGACGGGACGACGATGACGACGACGCCGGCTGCACATGACGGAGGGACGAGTCTGAAAACTGCGTCGAGTTTGCAACCTGCGACGACCCAAGCATCGACAGCGACGACGACGTAGACGCGGCGTAGTTGTGATTTAGTAGGCGAGAAACCACGGGATCATTGAGATTGTGGGTATTCTTTGTTGACGCTGTGGGATAGTTTACGGAACCGTCCAGTCGTGAAAGAAAAACATCAACAGATTTGTTGATGGACCTCAGAGCGATGCGGGACCGCGTAGCATGGCGTCTGTTGGCGTCAATCGTGCTGGTAGCCACCATTGTGCGAAACAGTAGGTCGGTGGACATGACGGGATAAACACACCAAATCAACATGAAATGAAAAATACCAAATGCCCGTGATCCTATATAGTAAAAGTAGTGAAGAAGGTAAATATCAAAGAATAGTGTGTACTGGAGACAAGGGCTACTGTGCATTGGGCCCGTAATAAATACGACAAATACGGGAAAAATACCTTACCACATTGGGATCCAGGGGCTAAGACAAAAGAGAAACAGGGTGTTGTGCAGTTTTGGTACCCCTGGAATGTGGGGCACCAGACCCACCACCACCATCACCAGCAATTAGTTCGTTTACGAGTGGCACCTTTGTCGAGTTATTCCCCAGTAACCAACTGGTGTGGTCCAACTTGGCGTTCACAATAAGGTGGATCTCATCGCATGCTATTTTCACATGGTATCAAAATAAAAATATTTCTCTCGCTAAAAAGCCTGAAGGAGATCTTCTCACGCAGCCTGATCCAGCCTGTAAAAGAACCACGACTACATGCGGTGGTGGTCGTTTATTGGCGATATCCAAAGATTGCAATGGTTTAGCCCAGTTTACAGTGATGTCTCCATCATGAATTGCGTATGTGGCATGGCATATTGGCGATGAACACGATAAACATTCGCTTAAAAGAAATAATGTCTGGCCACCACTATACTACGTGTATGCAAGCACTGATGCTGCAATATGGGGAATTCTTGCAAACAAAAGAATGCATACCCAAAGATCAACCAAGGCAAGATAAGTGTTGTGGCTGCCGGGATGCTAGATGCTGTGTTCTTGACACACTTGAGTTACAGCTATTCCCCGAGTTCATTGTGGTACTTGTCTCCGCACTATTGTATTGTGAATGTACGATTACCATGCACTATATTGTTGTTGAAGATACCCACATACACAAAACATTTGAATAGGAACGGCGTTTGAAGCATGTCGCTGCTATTGCTGAGAATAGTAGTAAGTGTCATGATGTAAGTTGTTCAGGTGAGATACGCTCCATCTGAAATCATTATGCACATGCCGCATACCTGCAGCAGCCTTCAAGACAGCAACACTCTATGATTCACGATTCTTTACCATGCTTAGTCGTACCCACATCGAATATTCCCGATCCATAGAGCGTCTAGGAGTGCACGAGTACGTCATTGCAATGTCTTGGGTGCTAAAGTTCTCATGGCAATTACGAATTGAACTTGGCAGGGTGTTCTCTGTGCTTACGCGACGCTGCAGCAATGTCATGTAGCGTGTCTCGTATTCCCATGCGGCTAAAATCGAGCACTCCACAAATCACAACTGTACCACACTGTATCGACTTTTCTCTAGTGCTGTAGTTGCACCACATTCACAGCGTCATGATGCACTTTGCTTAGCCCTGACATGGGAGTCTTATACAAGCTCTCACTAGATTGCAACAATTAGGTTTGGTTTGCATCATGCATCTCGTGCATCACCAAATCAAAACATACAAATTTTGATGCAACCTTAATGCTAGTTTGATGCAACTTAATGCACAAACTTTGGATCATAAGCACATGTAACATTTGACAACTACAATCATGTTTAGCTTACAATATCCGCGTATTCCGTCTGGATTGTTTATGTCATGCTCAACACGCGGACCAATCTATTTCGTTGTTCCAATTTGCATGCCACAATTGTTCAATTTCGCAATAGTCGTTATTTGATGGTGAGCACATATGTGAGCCCAGTAGATGATCCATTGGGATGTGAAGATAGTCCGTGGTCCTGGATTAGTTCCCATTGATAGGGAAGTTGCTACCGCGAGGCGATTCTAAACCACAATCTCACCCAGTTTCCCTTTTCGACATACGTTGAAGTACCACTGATTGGGATCATATCTACTCTTTCCCCATTGTTGTAGCATACAGTTATCTTTTCTCCCATATTTACAGCGTTAAATCGTAACTATTTACATTATGTACAATTCATTTTCCATCATATTGCCGTATGTCCACATCCAAATTCATCTTCTTCCCGGCTTGTTTGAACATCTTGGACTGCTCCAAATTGCTAGCAAGTTCGTCAGCAATGGAGTCTATATCACGTTCAGTGAAGTTAGTGGTCTTTTTCTTCAATTGCTTCTTTCGTTCATCTTTCAAGAACGCCTTCTTCTGCGTCTTAGCTAATACCTCCAACTTCTCCTTTGCCTCTTCAGATAACGTGTTCTTGACAATAACACTTTTCTTTCCCAATGGCCACAAATCACCATGGTCCACCTTCCTGGCGTCGTGATAGACTTGTTTACCAAGACTTTTCGGGATAGTCCACGTCTCAATGTTACCTTCAGATGCACATACATTTAACTTGACATTATTCTTGATTTTCGATGGTGCATTGATCACTCTGGGCCAGTGATCTCTGATGTCGGGTTGGCTATTTTTGTTTGCTTCTCGATCTCTGTCTATTCTCTCGATCGTGGCTGTATCGTTGTTGCTTCTTTCCGCAATCAAATACGAATACGACCCATTTTCAGTATTTCTTCCTCCTGGTCTACCAGATCCTTCCAAGTTTTTCAATTGTTTTCTGGATATATTATCCAATCCAAAGCCATCTTCGGTCGTTTTATCCCAAGTGGTTGCCAATCTCTTACCTTTCTTCAACTCCATAGTGTACTTTGGTCTTTCCACAACCTTGTTAAAAGAACAAAAACTTAACCGATGCTTATGCGAAGAAATTTTGTAGTATTTGGGATCTCCCAACTGCAATGGACATTTGCGATGATGTGGACATGGTGCAAGCACTTTCAAATGGTAGTCTACACTCGTAGCACTTAAACCTTCCGACACTTTCAACAACTCATAATTCTCGTCTCCCTCGAATTCAAACCGTAAATCCTCGTCAGTTGGCTCGCCATACTTCTCAATGATATCAGACTCAAATCTATCAATTTCAGTCAACATTTGATCATCTTTTCTGAGTGCTCTTTGGGGCTTTATAGAAGACCCTTTAATGTAAGGCCGAGGAATCTTCCCCGTCTCTTCTGGATAAGATTCTGGTCTGATCATAACCTGTCTGGCTCTAGCAATTGTTTCGAATCCTAGAGTGTTTCCTCGTTCGATGAGCACAATGTGTCCCCCAGGCTTGAGTAACCTCAACACCAGATGAAGATTGATATCGATATCTCTAGGGAAATTGTACTCTCTTGTAAGCAATGATTGGTTTACAATGATCAAATCATACTTCTTGGTTACAGGCAAATTATCTCTCAACCTGGTTCTGATCTTAATGGCTGAGGTATCAATGGGACCAACATAATCAGGATCGTCTACCAGATCTTTCTCGGGAAAATCTTCATTTTCAGAAACGGCAAGTTTCTCCTTCGACTCAACCGTCAGCTCATCTACGTCTTCAGTGACAAAGTTTTCATTAAGCTGACGAGACAAGATGATCTTTGCTCTTTTTTTCATTTGGTGATTTTTTCTACCAACAACATATGCCTCTTTTTCCACTGGAATCCACTCATCACCCATGATTTCATTGAGAGCAACAATCCCCGTGGCAGGACCATATCCAATATCCAAAACATGCTGTGGATTAAACTTTTGTGGCCCTACTCTTTTCTGTAATTCTAGCAAAACTTGACGAGCATGAGAGTAATTTTGAAGAAAAAGCGACGCAATATGCGCATCACAATCGATTGAACTATCAGGAGCCTTTTGAATTTGATGTTTCTCCAAACTTTGGAAAATCAATGCTGACCGTTCTCGTAATTTATCAGGAACGGTTAGTCGTAATATGTTGTTATTTATAACCTTTGCTATTTCAGATGGTAATTTTGTCACTGATCTATCAACTCTACCCTCGATTGTCAAATCATCTAGCCTTGCCTCTTCAGCATTGCTGCCTTTTATAAAACTACCATCGGCATTCCTAAACTGCGATGCAGAATCATCATATGACTGTCTAACTCCATTGTACGCTTCAGTATTGTCCACATGGTCGCTTCTAACAAGTTGCCCGAACGTTTCACTGTGTCTTCTCAACTCAAATGGTAATGTAGAATCGACAGACGAAGAGTCAAGCCTGCGTAGATCTACGTCAAATTCTGCTCGAATCTTACCAACTTTTGTCAGCAGACCAGAATAGGCTCGAATACGAGACACAGTTGCACCGAGCTTCGATAACTTTAACGCTCTTAGCATGGCAGTGGTACTCGTACTGATGCGGTTGGTTAATGTAAGCAGAAATAACCACGATGAGGTGCAAAATGTCGTTTTGAGCGTGACTTGTCATGTGATTGAATCTACGACATTATTGAAATGTCGCGCAAGAAAATTCAAACCACGAATTTTCACTGGCAGGCAATTCGGGCGGAATCAACAAACCGCCAGTGAGGATGAATGGTTTGATTCGAGTCGGGATTCCAGTCGCTACCACCGTTGCGGTAATGTTGAACAAAGATGCAGTTAGAAATGACAATAGGCGTAGATTCTATGAAGACGAGTCCGACGTAGTACCAGTTCCTGGTACAGTTGAACCAGCGCAAGAAAGCGACGTGGAAATTTTGGGACCAAACAGATTAATTGACGGAGTCAGCGTGCGCTCCCCAAGACCAGTTGAAAAGTTCTTTAAATCCACCAGAGAATCCGTATCGGGGGTGATTTCATCAGTACAATCCGAGGTCAACTCACGGTACACAAAGCTCAACCAGAGCGAACAAGCTGTTGCGTCCACTGTCAGCCAATTGCACCACAAATCCGAAGACTTGTTGCCAAATTCTATTTATATTGTCATTGCCACGTTGTCTGGTACGATCATCGGCCGTCAAAGAAGCATAGTAGGTAAAGTGTTGTACCCAGTACTTTTGGGAACTATCTCGTTCAGATACTTTTTACCACAAACATTCAAAAATACCACGGGATTTGTGTGGGATTTGGAACAAAAAAATTTACCACAATTAGCACAATCGCAACAATTGGCGTTACAAAAAGCTGACGAAATTGCAGCACAAGTAGAACAAACCTCGGTCTCAAGTAAAAAGTACTTGGACAAAACCACTTCTGACCTCAAAAAATCACTTGCCGATCTTACTGGATTAAATATCGACGAAGAAGTGACAAAAAAGTGAGGAATTTATCGACCATGTGATGAATAAAGCCATTGAATCAATCAACTATATAACATTTCCGTAGGTACGTTTGACAATACACAGCATATAGAAGGAAACAACTGATAGTCCGGCCAGATTGAGAATACTGTATCCATGTAGATGGATATTTGTTATTAGTAGACTGTTGCGCAAATACACAATGGTGTCACTTGTTACCACGAAGCCTGGTACGGTGGTGGTGGTGCCAACACTATATTTACCAGGGCACATCTTGCACTTAAGCGAGCATGTACTGCAGGCCACAAAAGCACAAAGCGGCGGTTTGTGGAACCAGAATTTCAAAAACTCTTTTTACAGCAGTTTTTTGGCGAAAGTTGTGGGTAGTAGGTGGGGCTCAAGTGCTGGATTCTATTCTTGATTTCAATGCCGTAAGTTATTCTCCCATTACAAGATTTTCAAAAAACTTTTTTGCAGCCAGTTTTGCAGCCATTTCTAACAACCTTAGCACACGATTTTCTTTTGGTGCAAATCCCCTGAAAGTGGACTTTGGGTCATCAGGCTGTTCCTACAACAGAAGAACAGCGTCCTCCAACACTGTTGGTCTGAGAACCCTGGCAATGGAGTATTCAAATATCATTACTTTGACTACCCCTGAAGATGAGATTGCTCCATTTGTATGTCCCTCAACAACCCCGTCTGTATTCAGAAAATTGACCCAATCAAAGCACAAGTTGTTTCACAAGCCTTTGGCTGACTCTTCCAATTTCAAGGAATCTCCTCCTACAATCAGCCTGCTACAGTTGGATAAGAAATTGACCCAAATCATTGAACTTGAAGACCGATTAATCAATTTGAAAAACGAATTTTCCAACGATGTTACATCGTGGCAAGCCCACTTACCCGATTCTCAATGTAAACTAATTATCCAAGTGTTAAAGCATTGTTTGAATTCCCAATCTAAATCCTCAACCATCATCAATGAAAAGTTGGCAAACTTGAAGCTTTGCGTTGAAGCTATCAAACAGCGAGAGAACAAACAAACCAAGTTGGGGGCTAAACGATACGAGATCGAACAAAAGAAAAAATCCGTGGATTTTATACATGGGTTAAACTCTACTGATGCCAACACATTAGATGACGAGCTAGAAGAGAACTTCTACAATTTCAAAGTCGTTCAAGGCCAATTTGGCAGAGCTATCAAGAACCAATTGAAGGCTCTGGTCGACCAGTACGTTTTCACTGCAAACTACGCCGTCAAAGGTTTGGGGTTATCGTTAGCCGAGGTGTTGAGTACCATTGATGGAAGTGATGAACATCACGAAAACGACGAAATCGACGAAAATGACGAAAACGACCCTGGTGTTGACATAATTGATTCTCGTCTAAACGGCAACGAAAACCTTCATGGCCAAACTCCCATTCAACCGCTATTTTCAAAAGAACATTCAAAATCTTCCCAAGCAGCAAAAACCTACTTCAACTCTATTGACGTTGACGACAAAACGTATAATGGGTTGCTCAGCTCGGCGGAAGAATGGCGGACATGACGACTTTGTAATGTTTGAAAAGTTAGACGACTCTTTATAATTTCGATATATACAAGCTGATGATATGACTATGTTAATCCCGATTCCCTTTTTTAAAAAAATTCTTCCCTATTTCATAAGACGAAATCATAATTGCACACGAGGGAGCAATTTTCAAAACTCGTGGAGCAAACCCAGAATACAACGCCTGGTACCCTTCCTTTCTATAAATATCTATCAAAAACTTGAACATGGAAGGTCTCTTGATTGTCCCATCTGATTCTCTTGCGATTTGAAGTCTGGTTTTCCCTACATCAAACGGATTGGTGAAAAATGCTGCAATGGTACCAGAAATGGATCCCGCGAGAAAACTAGTAGCAAACACTCTTAGCTCGTCTGTTTGGCTCAGATTTGACAAATCAACATGGAGCGCCTTGCCGATTTTTTCTTTCATGACTTCGTATGACAACCAGTATATTCCAGAAAATGGCACATCTCGCCATAATGTTATTTCCAACCCTGTGAACAAAGTTTTCAATCCTTTCTGTCTGGAGATGGCCCACAGATCGTTTAGTAATTTCGACAACATCTTGGTGGACGATCTATCTGAAGGAATTGATTGTAGTCTAGTTTTCATCAATTCTATCGGGGCGACGAATGTTGCTGAGAGTGTTCTGGCGGCAGCACCACAGAAAAGCGGATTGAGAGGATGGCTGGATATCGGCGAATGGTCTCTTATGTACTCGTAGCCGGTGAAATAAATGATATTTGATGGAACGGCCATGAGCAAGGTTAATGATAGACCTCTCCATAGGGTGGCCAACCCTTCATTTCTGGAGATCACTGCGAATCCCTGGGTTGTCGACGTGATTCGGGAGCAGTTGGTGGCAGCGTGGCAGTAGTTTTTGTCGACCCAAAACAACCTAGGCAGGGAAATGGGCGAATTTGGCGAAATGGAAGAATTTGTGGCATTTGCTCTATTGACCAAAGTATTACCACGAGCACCACCAGGTCCCCCACCTCCAACCATGGGTGCCTGCTGACAGCACAGCGGTGGAAGTAGCTCCTGTTGCTGCATTCGAATCCTTATGACATCGAATGGCGTCACCACTAGTGATGTGATTAGTGACCCCAGACATGCACTGATCATCTTCTCGTAGACGGCAATATTGTCATTGATGGGCTTGGGCGTGGGCAATATCCTGCCCACGTCCGGTGGGTGGCTTGTGCCCAACACGAGATCCTCGTCCTCGATCCCGGCAGCCAACATAGACGAGATAGACATCGTTGTTGTCAACAGTAATAACGATGGGAAAACTTGATGTATTTCTTATATATTTGACCTTTACCGGTGCTCGGGGTAGTTGTACTCCCATCGTAGGACGGCATCGACCAACGGTGTGGCGGTAGAGGTTTGTGTGCATTATCGCCCTTGACGTGTGGGCAAATTAGGGTAGTAACTAGCGAGGTACCAAATGGAATTTTTCACCAAGAATAGTAAGAGTGCAATACACCTGGGCCCACTGTAAGGGTTTGGGCTTTCTCATGCTACCATCGCAGCACATACTTTGGCGATTAGGTCGTGATACAAGAATTGCCATCGTTTTGTGTGTATTGCGTAGATCTACACCAGTACCGAATATCTCTCTATTAATTGGTACTAAGACTATGTAGTGTTTTCGAAGTGGTCTATGGTGGAGTCATATGTACTCAATATTCGATTGCTGATTCCACACAGGTATGAATATTGATGTGGCTGTCTTGGTTGTAGTTAGTCGCAATCGACATTCTATGCGGATGGAACACAGTCGAAGCCAAGTACGTCGATGTTCTGTTGGTCAAGTATGTCTCGTTTGGATTTTTTAACGTGGTGAGTAAATCTCCCGAAGTGGTCCAAATATTGACCGATTTGGACCCCGTGGTGATGATAGGGGCATGCTCGTGGGCATCGAGGTTTCTGAGGGACTTTTCTGTGTTATTGAACGATAGCACCGGGTCATTTAATCGGATATCCCACAAGTTGACGTAACCATCAGCAGATCCACTGACTAACTCTCTAGACCCTCCTCGTTGCATATGGACATTAACGATCCCACTCGACGTCAGGTGGTAGTGATTTACATACCCGTTACTGGATTTGGGGTTACGCCATGTCTTGACAAGGGACTCCCGTGGATCTAATCTTCGATCATATACTCTTAACGAACCATCGTCAAATCCACCAATAAACAAGTTCCCTGCAACTTGGTCCGAGGTCAAAGCTGTGATTGATGACGACGATCTCGCAGGAATATCGGCAATACACAATTCTCTAGGAGCATCCCATACTCGAATGATCTTAACATCCCCACTGACTAACAACGATCCCCGTGACTGTTGCCATTCAGATATCACCCCAGTACTCTTGGAAGTCAACAACAAGTCCGTCAATGCTCTCCATGCTGCAATCAACTCAATACTTTGATCGGGCTCTTCCTCATTCAAATCGTCACTTCTAGAGTGACGACCGTTCTGGAAATTCTTATATATTTTTATAACTCCGTCAGAAGAACCAGTAAGCAATAAAGGCATGTCATCCTCATTTATGAATTTCAAGTCGGTGATTTTGGTTCCAAATGGATTCCCGTTGGAGAATTTCGATAAAACTTGGGAATCTTCCCACTGCCAAACAGACACATTATCTTTCTCGTCACTGGCTACCAAAATTTTCTCAAATTGGGCAAATTTAATTAACTTTGGTTGAGTTTTATTGTTAAGCGATTTGATTTTCTTGTTCCAATCTCCTCTGATCGCTAACTCTTTTTGGGGTTGAGTTTCTTGAATAATTGCCTCATTCCTATTACGTCTCCATAATCTCATAATGTACTCTTTGGATCCTGGCTCATCAACCTCACTTTTTGACATTTGGGGCTCTTGAAAGTATTCGCAACTGTATTCGAAAAATCCCGATTCTTCTGGCAATGCAGGTGCCACACTCAAATCTCGTTGTTTATAGAATGGCGTTTTTGGGACGCACTCACTGTTATAGTTGTTACTAATAGGACCGTAATTGAGAATCTTTGTGAATCCTTTCAACTCATTATCATCGCTAATTTGGAATGATTTGAAAAGACTCGAAATAGAAAGTCTTTTCAACTTTGATGTAATGGATTCCGTGTCATTCCTGTCTTCTGTCTCGTCAAAAATTCCAGCAGATGCTGCTCTGGTTGCCAAAGATGTACCGTTTATCAATAAATTGTTCTTCCGGTTCAAAACTGACGCACTTGACGTTTGACGTTTCCCACCATGTCCACCTAATTCTCTGTTTACGATGGGTTTCGTTGGTTTAAAATTGTTACTGATATTGATGGTTGACTTCCCAATCAAATAGTCTTGCATTTCTTTAACCAATGTTGCCAATTCACTCTCATTCAACTCCAACATCACCTGATCAATTAATGTCTCTGCAAGCAGCTTCACTTCAAGATAAGGATCTTCGGATAAGATCAACAACGATTTCCAAATCGAACTGAAGATCGAACCATATGCTGGTGATCGTTTTCTAAACTCATTCAAATTGTTAGGGTTGTCAATCAACACGATTTCTTCTTCTAGTTGATTAAATGCTACCACCAAGAAGAACTTTTTGTAAATTTGGATGAACTTTCTGATGAAAAACACTATTTCCTTCCGCACCATTGCAGACCCATCACCCAATAACCCTAATATACTGTTTGCAAGTCTCAAATCTTGTCTCTTTATTTCATTTCTGCGCATGTCAGTATTTGTGGGATTTGATTGTGACTCGTTTGGTTCGCTCAAGAAGTTTGTAGCTCCTAAGATTATTGACGTCCTCACTTCAGGAATCGGATCGTTCATCAAGTTCAAGAATTCGTTCAAATATCCATCCTTGTAGATAATCCATTTACCGTCCAAATAGTTGTTCCATAGTTGAGACAACAACAAACTACACCATTGTCTCAACAATGGGTTTTCACTTGTCTGAATGAACTTCAATGAGTTGCTTATAATCTCAATCGAAAAACACAACCGTTGACCGTTTTTGAAATCTTTGATAAATAGAGTCAAAATGAAAGCACACATAGCTTTATGATCATCATTTATCAATACGCTGGTGTTACCAGGTGGAGTGTTCATACTTCCTGGAGCTCCTGGAGCTCCTATTTTGCTTTTGGAACTCGAATTCAAGACCAAGTAGAAATAGTTGTAGCCCTTGTCTTTACAAAGCTCTAGTTGTGCACTCTTAAAGTCAATAGCCATTATTCTTGCCCAGATAAAAATCAAAACCGGTTTCAACTCTTGTGCTGGACTCAAAAGTAATTTTAAAATGTATGGAAAGATACTGATAGATAAAGACAAGTACACTGCCCATGGCCCAAGATCAAGGAACTTGGATAATAGAATAAGTGCTCTCAAACGATGGACTTGTGACAATAATACTTGAAGGACAATGGGCAATTGTTCAGGGGGTTCTTTTGTTGATGGTCCCGCATATTTCAACCAAATCTCAAATGCCGTAAGTTGTTGTTCGAAAAAGGTAGAATGCTGATAGTTGGTTAAGTTTTGTTGATTTTGCGGAGTCTGGACGCTCGTATTTGCAATGGAGCCACCATTTGAACCGTTCAGTTGAGAACTCACAGAACTCACGCTGTTATTTTTTGTTGGGGTAAGTAATGATTCTGCCTGTGGGGTCGAGGGAACCAATGCAGCTTCTGGATACTTTCCTTGGTTTTTTATCAATTGAGAAAATACTTGATCGATGGCTAAATCCCACGAATCCCACATAGGATGGAATCTCACCAAGTCTGGCAATGGAGGGTCACTGATGGGATTGCAATTGAAGTATGGCATCATTCTTTTGGCAAGTAAGAAATTCCTGAACAATGCTGCCACCATAAGATCTTGTCTGAATAAACGTTTGAATATTGGTCTTGAGAGAGTTGTCCATGCGATTGTGTCTGTAATTGCTGTGAAAATCCAATTAAGCTCCCCCAAAGGAGTTCTTCTATCAGTGAGTTTTCCCGGAATAATGACATTGCCCAAGCTATTCTTTGGTAGTAGATCGTAATAGTTTTTCTTGAGCGGGCTTTGCATGATGAACCACTTGACACTGATATCTATAGGGCTGGTTAAACAGCAAGTGAATAAATCAGCTGGTAAATCAGGCAGCATCGGTAATAACTCATTACTTTTGCATGCCGCCAATTGAATGCAATCTAGATACGCAGAAGTTGGCGATGGTGCACTGGCGTCGTGGTTGTCTTCATTATCGTCATCGATTCTCTTTTGAACAAATTTCTTGAAATTATGAATAATGTTACCTGCTGAGTTGCAATCGTAAACAAATATGACGGGAGCACCCAACCAAGTTTGTAAGTCGTAAAGAGAAATAGGGATATATTGAGTGTAGCCCCGGTTGAAAACCCAAATTTCTCCACTAGCAGTAGGCTGAGGTACCCCATGGCCATTATAATGAAACAAAATTCTTTCGTCTTTTGCATTTCTCCGCAACGTATTACAAAACCTCTTGACATCTTCCACGCATGGGTCTAGCGAAAGTTTGTATTTTGTTCGTAACGATATTGTTTCGTACTGGGTTTGAAGATTTTTCCCAATTGCTTCAAGGGCCCTCTTGTTATCAGGAAATGAAGGTGGATCGCACCAAGCTTCCAATTTTGCACATGGGTATGTCTTCATTATATCTGGAGGATCAACTCCGAGGTTCAAACACAATACCAACACTGCACTGATGGTTTTCTGGCCCTTTATCACTTTCCAATCACTAATAGGTTGGTAATTTTTGTAGTAACGTTTTGACAATTTCATGTCCTCTGTAATGGGATTTCCGTTGGTATTATGTCGTTTATCATCATAGTAGATGTAGAAGGTGTTGGCGAGTAGCTTAAGGAAGTTCTCCGAGTTGTAATCTTCATTGAACCCATGGCGCATCTCTTCATTCAACGGTTGGAGCGGTTTGGGACCATAGTAAACTAACGGTTGGGACGACATTGATGGACGACTGTGATTTATACGTCAAGCCCAATCAGTGTTTGATGCGCCCTCTTGTATTCTTAGCTTGCAACTTGACAAAGATTGAATAATCAATATTTGTGAATGATAGTAGCGTGTGCAGGAGCAGCGCTACCATCCATGTCTTGTATTATAAAAACCAATTTTCGCAACAAAAAAGGAACTAGTTCAATTTGCAACAAAAGGCTAATTGTAACTTGGAAAGAATTAGAACGGGAGCAGTGGTATCAATAAGAGCATTTCATTGGGGTACATGAAAGGCGTGTGGTTGTTTAATGGTGGCATTGCTTTTGACACGAGCAATTGGAGATGAGGGAGATGTAGGCAGCTCGTTTGACGTACTCTGAAGTGTAGATACTGTAGAAGAGAAGAGCACGGTGCAATTCTGCTGGGGAAAGAAATTGTGTCTGCCACTTGCAAGTAGCTCTGACGGAATTTGTGATGTGTTCATCATCACAAAAGAAGCAGCAGTTGATTTTGTGAAGTTAGGTACCAATTAAGACCTTCGCGATGAGACAATCAGGGGCTACCGCAAATCAATAAAATCGTCCAATTGATTGGGAATTGATAGCTATGCGTGGAAAAGGTTAAATTCTGTTCACGTTACGTGTTTCGGCCTTTGTGATTTGGTAGTTTTCCTGCTTAAAAAAGAATCTTGCAACAGTGCCAAACAAAACGTCATACTAACTATCTTTCCAAGTGATTTAGAATGTATTTTGCAAAGCGTCTTACGGTAGTTTTCGTACACTGCATTGGAAAATGTGTATGTGAAGATGAAATGAAGTAACTGAAAATCGCGGGGCGCTGATCATTCTCTATATAAATGTGAAACTTTACACGATAAGAACAGTGGGAGTGGTAAAATCCAATTTGGTGTCTACGGCCTGTAACTGTCGATTTGCGATTCAATGAGAAGCACAACCGAAGTATGCAATAGCACAACGATAAAGTTTTATTGCATACAGCAGATGAATATCTTAATACAATCAGTACGTCAGTGGCACGATCTTATCGCTTATTCTGCAGTGCGCCCAACACTGATACTTTATCGTGCTTATCCGATGCCATTGATGCACTCAAACAGTCTCACTATGGCATGTTACATGGAATACCGTGCGTACTACTGGTTGTGGTTGTGGTTTGGCGATGTATTTACTATATGCTTGTTCTGCAGCAATGTCCATTGGTACTGTATTAACTATCCACACACCCTGACATGTAAGTTTTTGCACATGAATAAAGCTGCATTGATGGGCATTGTTTCAGTTTTACATCAAGGACACAATAACACAAACGTAGCGATTAACGAGTGACACACTGGAGTCTATCCATGCAGATATTCCTATCATCCGTGCACCAGTGTCGAGTCATACTTGTATGTATGATGTATGATGATGTGTGGTTACATGGTTTGCAGTCATACAGGCCGAATACGGTGAGCGGCCCCGGCGAGAGGCCACGGCGGTCATGATGTGCACGGCAAGGTTGTGGCTGAAAGTTCGAATATCGAGTGTATTTTGGGATTATGGGTTACAGGCTGAAATAAGCCTAGGGCTTGCTCACTTAGTATTTCCACCGTTCCGTGCCAGTATTGGGTATGGTGAAAAACAAAACATCCTTTGGCCATCACTAGTGACAACATGTCTCCAATATGATTGTGGGTATGATGATGGGCGCTGTTCAAGGGTCACAATCGAGTTTCAGCACTGATCCAATCACGCTGTGGTGTTTGTGCTCAAGCACTTCAACGTGGTTCACAGAAGGGCCGTTTCGCAAGCCCTGAACCGGCTTGATCGTGGCTTAAATTTCTGTCCAAAAAAAGAAACCAAAATATTTTTTGCAACCATAAAACGAAAAACAATTCCCCAGCAGTAAGGCAATAGACCGTTACTTAAGAGACGAAGGGACTAGACCGTGCTATAGCTCTCGAATATCTATTCAATCTTTTTTCCCATTGTTTTTCCCATGTATGAAATGGTTGTACGTACACAGATGTGCGACTCGCAGAGGAAATGCTCAATTGATCCAAGGAAAGAACAACATCATGTTCCGGTTAGCCCTCATTACAAAATCGCCAAAGTAGTGGTATATTAGTCCTTGATGTGGGGCCGGTACTACCACACCACTACCAATCAATAGACTCTGGGCTGACATTCCGGTTTTCGAGTCCGACACAGGCTGCACCCTCGCCGTTAAGGTACTTGAGGTCATCCATGTACCATCCCGATTAGGAAAAGTGCCGCATTTTTCTCATCTCTGCGCTATAATTGCCGTAAGGCAAGATGAAAAAGCTTGAATAAGGAGATTAGTAACATGTCGAGAGCCTGTATCGCGACATGAAATCCTTTTTGTAAGCTAGGCATGTCACGTCAAGCATTTTTCTCGGGCTGTTTCTTCTATATATATATTTTTGGTTCGCATGATTTTGCACCCTGATAACAATTTTTAGCAATTGCATTTTCAATCATGTCTTCCTCGAGTATAGAAAAGACAACCGACGTTGGTGTGATCCAGCACCTGTCTCCATATGACGCAGGACAAACTCGTTGGCAAGCTTTCAAACATTCATGGAAACGAGCTGATGCCACCATTGATGCGTCTTCTGATGACTCCAACGCAGACGGTGGTGCTAACTTGAAGAAAGGCTTAAAGAAAAGACAGCTTCAGATGATCGCCCTTGGTGGATGTGTTGGTTCTGGCCTTTTAGTTGCATCTGGTATAGCATTGAGAAACGGTCCTGGTGCAGTTTTGGTGGCGTGGACCGTAGTGTCTACCTTTTTATATTGTACAATGCAATCGTTGGCAGAATTGGCTGCGTACATGCCAGTCTCCGGTTCTTTTGCGGTATACGCAGCCAGATTCATTGATCCATCATGGGGTTTTGCCATGGGGTGGAATTATGCCATGTTCTGGGTAGTTGTCTTGCCCTTGGAATTGGTTGCAGCGTCGTTGACAATAGGCTTTTGGCACTCAAATATCAATCCTGTTGCGTGGATTGCCATCTTTTACGTATTGATCATTGTGTTGAACTTGTGTGGAAACAAAGGGTTTGGAGAAGCAGAATTTGTTTCTGCTATCATCAAGCTCTTAGGAGTTGTAGGGTTTGATATTTTGGCCATCATCTTGATTTGTGGTGGTGGTGATGAAGGTTATATTGGAGGAAGGTACTGGCACCATCCTGGTGCCTTCACAACAGGGTTCAAAGGGGTTGTGTCTGTTTTGATTACTGCCGTGTATTCTTTGGCTGGTACCGAATTGATTGGGTTGACTGGTTCAGAATCCAAAGAAAACCCTCGTGAAGTTTTGCCAAGAGCCATTAAACAAGTGTTCTGGAGAATTGTCATCTTCTACTTGTTGACGTTGACCTTGATTGGGTTCTTAGTCTCTGGGGACTCCGATGAGTTATTAGGTGGAAACGGTGCCTCGGCTTCACCTTTTGTCATTGCCATTAGAGCTGGTGGTATCAAGGTTTTGCCATCAATCTTTAACGTGATTGTCTTAATTGCATTATTAGCCATTGGTAACTCTGCTGTCTATGGATTTTCAAGAACCATGCTTGGTTTGGCCGAACAAAAGTTGGCTCCAGCTATATTTGGTTACGTTGATAATGCTGGTAGACCATTAGTTGGAATTCTTGTTTCTGCCATTGTTGGATTGTTATCATTTGTCGTCGCATCTCCTAAACAATCTGAAGTATTCAGTTGGTTGGTAGCATTGTCCGGTTTATCTACATTATTTACTTGGGGAAGTATTTGTGGTGCCTTTATTCAATTTAGAAGAGCGTTGGCTTACCAAGAAAGAACTACGGACGAATTACCTTATGTGTCCTACACTGGAATATGGGGAGCATGGTACGGTTTGTTTATGAATGTTCTCGTTCTTTGTTTTGTGTTTTGGATTTCTTTATTCCCCATTGGCGAAAAACCAAGTGCGGCTGCTTTCTTTAAGAGTTACTTGGCGACTGTCATTTGCCTTGCATTTTACATATGTCACAAGATCTACTCTAGAAACTGGAGATTATTGGTTCCACTTTCTGAAATCAACATCGACAAAGGAAGAAAATTTGTCGATCTTGACTTGTTATTGCAAGAGAAAGCAATGGAAGCACAACGTCGTAAAGAGTGGCCAATCTATAAAAAGATTTACCATTTCTGGTGCTGAAAGGCTAGTATGGATATTATCACATTTTTAAGTTTAATGAGTAATGAGTAGGGATATCGGGTATTGTTTAGTATTTAATTACAAATTTTAATAAATTTCGAATGATAAAGTATGAAAGTGACTTCAGAAATCTCGAAAATTATTTGCATTTTTCACTGGTCGCAATGAACCGATACTTGAAGAAACTTTAAATTCACAAGAGTCGACATATAACCCACATACTTTCTGTGTTAAATGCAGAGTTTGCGCATTAGCTTTCTGAGCTTCTAGAATATGACAGAATAACCTGGAAATAAAACATCGGGCATAAAAAATATTCCGTTAAGAGAAAACTGAAGCCAATTCCTTTGGATTCAAACTTCCTTATATTGGAATATTCCTAGATTATTTATGCTCTCTTTTCTTCACAGATGTAATATTATAGAAGAGATTTCTCTCCATTGGTCTTAAATTTACATAAATCTTCAAAGTCGCATTGTTAAGTTTGTAAATAGATTTAACAAAATGTAGCATTTTTCACATTTTTTTTCGAATTTACCACATTGAATTAAATTAATTCTATCCAAAACACATTTAGTACTTCAGCTATTCAAGTATTTCTACTCGGATGTACTCACTTTGTTAGGAAACGATGAATACTTTAATTACTATCACGTGATTAATCATCTGATCATTGTCCATTTTGATGTCTTGAACCGGTGTGAACTAATATTTCAACAGCTGCCTGCGTAGCGTAATGGTTAACGCGTTTGACTTCTAATCAAAAGATTCCGGGTTCGACTCCCGGCGTGGGTTTATTTTTTACTAACCTAGGTAAATGTAGATTACTTCAACTTCAAGCAAACAACAAGCACATTTAGCAGCAGAACAAGATCCTTGCTTTTGGCCACCCACCTGGTCACATTATCGTTAATTTTTACTTTCACGAATTTTGGTCGTGATATTTGGGTGCAAACCTTCCCAAATTTAGAAATCGCAGCGAGCATTTTTACTTCTTCTCATTTACAGTAAACAGTGCAAAGAACCACTACGGGATGCACTTGTTGAAATCATTAGGGCAGTCAAATTCCGATATCCGGATACTATGGGTGTCTGTGTTCATAAGAATGGCGAGTTTCGGGCTTTCTAACCAAATATTGACGCTATACCTCGAATCGCTATCGGTTAGCCAAGTTAAGATTGGACTATTCATGACACTAACGTTGATTGGAGATGCGTTAATTTCCTACTATTTGACTTGGAACGCAGACAGATTAGGCAGACGATCTGTCATGATTTTCGGTACATTGATGATGTTTGTCTCCGGGGTGGTATTTGCCCTCTATTCTAACTACTATGTATTATTACTTGCGGCAATAGTCGGGGTGATATCGCCGTCAGGAAATGAGACCGGTCCGTTCAAATCGGTTGAAGAAGCTTCTATCGCTCATCTTACACCCCATAATCACCGCCCTGAGATCTTTGCATTTTATGGCCTATTTGCAACTGCTGGGGCAGCAACCGGATCACTAGTTTGTGGGTATCTTGTGGATTATTTGAATCTCTCATGGAGATTTGAATTTCAGTCTTGTTACAGAATCATGTTTGGATTGTATTCCGTCGTTGCCCTTGTCAAATTTGGCTTAATGTGTTTGTTATCGCCTAAATGCGAGATTTATACACCAGTAGAGGATGTTAGTGACACAGAGACGGAAAACAGCTCCTTGTTGCCTCCTCAGGAAGAACAACTCCAATCCAGTGGAATGTCGAAAACTACCAAATACTATTTGCCTCGGTTGTTGGCCATATTTATGTTAGATTCATTGGGATATGGGTTCATGCCATCGGCGTGGGTTATTTACTATTTGAAGAAAACATTTGAAGTCACAGCGACTGTTTTAGGGGTTATATTCTTTGTCAACAACGCCATAGATGCTATTTCATCGTTACCATCGGCATATTTAGCCAAGGCATTAGGGCCCGTTAAGGCCATTTTATTTACTCAAGCACCATCGGCCATTTTCTTTGTCATCATCACCTTCATGAACAACTTTGTCACAGTAACAACGTTGTTGATTTTGTACTATGCTACGTCTTCAATGGACGTGGTTCCACGACAAGTTTTGCTCACGTCCATAATGCCCAAAAACGAACTTACCAAAGTCATGGGAATTGTCAACATTGGGAAAACGTTCGCTACGTGTGTGGGACCAATTGTCACCGGGAAGTTGGCATCGCACCATAAACTCCGCTTTGGATTTTTGATAAACGGGTCATGCGTGTTGCTAGCTGACTTGATATTGGCAATCAGCTTTGTCCACTTGGACAAGGAAATCATGACGAAACAAGCCGTTGATCACGACATTGAATAATTGATTAGCAGAAGGGATCACTGTAGTAAAATATGTATAGAACGTTATAGAATACTGACAAAGCCCTTGTAGCATTCAGCCCACTTACGTCGAACT
The DNA here is from genome assembly GCA_030569175.1 of Suzukiozyma manassasensis. Lineage (NCBI taxonomy): Eukaryota > Fungi > Ascomycota > Pichiomycetes > Serinales > Debaryomycetaceae > Suzukiozyma > Suzukiozyma manassasensis. Next base: position 1,654,310 of record JAJMKC010000001.1, on the reverse strand, counting down.
TGCACTCCCAGATCATGTTGTGCAAACGGCTCTTCACTCGACTGCACTGAACTCGTGATCGCCGTTTAGCCTAGTTGTGGTTTTTTCATTGCTGATTGCCATCATTCGTATTTTTCTTCGTCTGCTTACATTTCAATCTCATTTTCAAACTGTTATTTATTAAAATATGGTCATGCTACATCGAAGTACAACCGTCCGGAAAGAAAAGAAGGAATGCAACTAAAACAACATGTCTAACGTACAACATACACACAATGCTGCCAAACAAGCCATTAAGCACCCGTCGTCCGCACCACTAGGACGTTGTTGTTGTACATACACCGGCTGTTGCTGGGAATAATAGCCACCACCTTGTTGAGGATATCCTTGGTGGTAACCCTGTTGTGGAGGATATCCTTGTTGATATCCTTGTTGGTAGCCTTGTTGTTGATATTGTGGGCCACCACCTCCCCATCCTCTGTCTTGGTTCTGAGACGAATAAGCAGGGGCAGCAGGAGCCGGAGCATACCCGGACAGCTCGTTATGAGACCAATTGGGGGGAGCTCCCGTTGGTGGTTGATACTCTTTAGACATTGGTACTAATTGTACAAAATAATATCTGGTAATGTGTTATAGTTTTCCACATTTATTATTTTGGAGGTGATTTGCATCACTTTTATAGTACTTGGCTTGGCGCACGCAGCCATTACCCCCTACAGTACCCTTATTGTTCCTCGCAGTACCGGAAGTGCGAGTAAATCACTATTACCCCCACCACAGTTTCTTGTGCCAGAGATGATAATGCAAGTTGTGTTGGGTTTGTAGCTGCTCTGATGCTAGCACTTTTTTATTCGACTGTTGTTGTTTTCTTACTTTTTATTGGTGAAATAGTTTTCGGTCCTTATGAAAACTTCGAGGGTCGTGATGCAATCGACTTCGCCTAGGTCATGATAGTACGAGGCAATTATTTTACGGCATAGAAGTCCATCACCAGTGTACGTGTGAATATTATCATGATCCGTGTAGGATGTATTTGACACATGCTGCAGGTTTTGTGCTTTGCGGAGACTCCTTCTTTATCTTGAACTATGTAATCATTTTGTGAAAAAAAGGGAATACATAGTATTAAAATACTTAACGAATTGCGTACTCCGATCTTCCTAATGAACTTGGGTATTTTGCTGTGGCCTTACTTTCGTATTCAACAGATTAGTTTATTTCAAAGTGTCTTGTGAGTTCAGATCAACCACTTCGGTGTACTAAGGGTATCTTCGGTATTGAGATAAGTTAGACACAGGTAAACAAGCAATCACGTTGATCGTCATGTGTTTAGTAGAGATTATAAGCGGTGTAAGTACTTATATGAGGTACCTCCTCAGCGAGATTCATAAGTTGTGTCAGGTCAGGTTGACTCAAGCATAGAAGAAAAATTGCCTTAAGTCTCCAAAATAGGTGGTAATTGGGGGTTAATATTTTGCGAAGTATTTTCTGTCATTAAGTTTGGCTATGTAGTCCAACAGTGCGAAGATACAAACCAGAACAAGACTAAAGAAGTCAGAAACAACTCAAACTCATTTGTTCTACTGTTTTTTCATACGACGTTATGAAATCCGTTAATAAGGCATAAACAAGTCGCTACGGAATTTCGTTTTAGTAGTTATTATCTCAACTGAATTTACCGTTGAAGTCAGATATGCACAAACTGAATCACACGCATTTTCGCCACGGGATCCCGTAAATGAAAATATCTACTACAGAGGCTCGGAATGATCGGCTGAAATAAAGTCAAATCGCCGATTTCGCGTAGCACAAGATTTCGCCGTGTTATCGCTGGCATTGTTGCGAGTTGCTACACTAGAAACAAAGTGGCAGTAAGCATCCAAGAACTTGGCACGCACGGTACTCTCTTGTGATTGTACATCTCCATCCAATTGTGCTAGATCAATTGAGTTGTTTTGTCACCTCGCAACATGCACTCCATTTACTTAAATCCTAGCATTTACTTGTGAAGGATAGATCGATCTCAGGAAGAAAGGATGAAAAGTACGTTAGACCTTTGTAATTGCATTAGCGAACAGTATGTTGAAAACCTACGCCACCCCCAATGCTGAAGTGAAAGTAAAGGAACAAGATTTGGCTGTCACCTCCAGGGCTGAAACCCTATTGATCACGAGACCGTGAATTCTTCAGGGTAGTGTACTGGCTAACATTAACCTTCCTAATTGAGCTTTTTGAGAATTTTTCACTTCACCATCAATTTTTTTTCACCACTATTATCATAAAACATAGTTTTTTTTTTTGCAAGTTCACATATAACCTCATAGTATAATCATGTCTGACGTTGAAGAACAAGTTCAAGTTGAACAACCAGTTGTCCAAGAAGAATTGCAATTAGTTGAATTAGCTACTGCTATCCCAGCTGACGTTCAACAAGCCCAACAAGAAGTTAAATTGTTTAACAAATGGTCTTTTGAAGATGTTGAAGTCAAGGATGTCTCTTTAGTTGACTACATTCAAATCAGACAACCAGTCTTTGTCTCCCACACTGCTGGTCGTTACGCTGCCAAGAGATTCAGAAAGGCTCAATGTCCTATCGTTGAAAGATTAACCAACTCTTTAATGATGAACGGTAGAAACAACGGTAAGAAATTGAAGGCTGTTAGAATTGTCAAGCACGCTTTAGAAATCATTAACGTCTTGACCGACCAAAACCCACTCCAAGTCTTAGTTGATGCTATTGTCAACTCTGGTGCCAGAGAAGACTCCACCAGAATTGGTTCTTCCGGTACCGTCAGAAGACAAGCTGTTGATGTCTCTCCATTAAGAAGAGTCAACCAATCTATCTCTTTATTGACCATCGGTGCTAGAGAAGCTTCTTTCAGAAACGTCAAGACCATTGCTGAATGTTTAGCCGAAGAATTAATCAACGCTGCTAAGGGTTCTTCTACTTCTTACGCTATCAAGAAGAAGGATGAATTAGAAAGAGTTGCCAAATCTAACCGTTAAGATACTTTTATCTTTTTGCTTCTCATTTCTCTCATCTATATATTAATGTATAAAATAATTAAATAATTCATTTTATATCTATCATATTGTAAATTAGATTGAATATATTCAAACCGTGGATACTCACCTCTTTCGTACTATATTGCCTGAGATAACACATTTCGATACAAAAACCTAAGATATTTGGCAGCAAAATCACTTCATAACATTTACTCCTAATGTGAAATTTTACAATCCGGATCCTTACCATCATTTTCATAATAATCTGACTGTCCTCTACAAAGCTTTGTATTATCAACTATTCTAGATTAATTCGAAGGATCCCACCGCAAAACGTGCTACAAGTGTCAGTGTTGAGGATTGAGGTACAACTAATTACATTCAGACGAAAAGCCCCCCCCACTGCATCAATGATTGATCAGGTACGTAAAAGGCGAGCTGGATTTTCAATTAAATCGAAGGCTAAAAATTGTCCCTTGGTGCTACTTGCTACAAGTACGAGAAACAATCCTAATGACAATCCAATAAATGATCCAAAAATTGACTTGTTCATTCGCATTCGAAAATCAAATCAAAGTTAGCGTTAGCAATGTCCCTTGTTAGTATTTTGGACAGCGACAGAGGGTTACTTATCCTTGATTAGGTAAAAAAATGACAAAACCATGCCGTTAGAGGTACGGACCCGAGTATTCTCAATGCCTATGTGAAGCTATCACTTCGTTGAATAACAGCATAGACACTGAAAGCAAATCACCTCAGCCCATTCCAGCAACAGCGATCTCCATGCATGTCAAAGGACGTATTCTGCAGTAAGAGTACAAGCATATGGCTATAGGTTGAAGCCTAAAATATTGGCTGCAATGGGTGACAACAATATCCGTAGAAAAATACCTACCCTATGATTAAAATATCATATTGAGTAGCCTAGGGGTTTGTATCGCGGTAAAGTAGTGCTTAAAAAGATTTCATAACTGGCATTTGCTCCTCTGGTTGCAAACACTAACAAAGAGACGCAAACCGCTACATCCCATGCATAACTATGGTCCTGAGGAGAATCGTAGTCAGCTAGTTCGTTGAGGTTAGAGCTGCTGTGTCAGGGCTGGAATTATGAGCTTCTTGACCTGGTACTACTTCACCTTGGAGGTGGTAGAAAACCAAATAAAAATTAGTTTCCAACAGTTACTATACATTCATTACGAAATCATCAAATTTCATTTTCATTCAAGAAGCAAAACTAAGTCAACAGGCGCATATAAGACCACCAACTAATGTAGTACAAGCTTCGCTAGATTGTACATTTGCGTATAAACCTGTAAGGTTCTGAATATTCAAAAATTTACTGATACCATGCAAGATTATGCAACTACCCAATTCAGCACATTGCATATTTGCGCTGCCAGCTATAACGGCTGGGGCGCATCTTGGAATGAATCACAATTGATAATTTACTTGAAGTTAACTATCGCTCCCTTATAAGCTGATTGTAATCTCTTTCACTTATGGACTTCACCGCCTGAACGGATGAATCGATGAATTGTCTGAATTTTTTATTCTGCATTGTTGAATAACCCGAGCTTGAATATATAGAGAGCAAGCCGTAGAATAATTGATGATCTAGTCATGGATTTACTATTGAATTTTAGTGATTTTATTTCTAAATTGTTATTGGATTATCTAGGAAATTACTTACAGATCATTCATGTCTCATTAATGAATTATTAATACATGTCATTTGGCCATCTCTGCATTTCAAACCCGAATAGGGTAAAAGACTCGAAGGCCAATCGTTACTGGATCATTAGCCAATAATCTGTTATATCTGTCAATTCTCTCATGAAGAACGTTGCAATCATCTGGGATTTCCGATTTATCGGACGATTGTTGAATCGCACCGAGAGTTATGTCCAATCTTTGCTTGAGCTTCTTCCGAACTAGATATTCTCGAACCATCAATGCCAATACAAAAGCAAACGCAAAAATACACCCAGCAAAGATTTGCGCATGTAGATACGGATTCGATGCTGTTTTTACCACTAGACTCAAGGCAATGACTTCGGCAACCAAACTAGCCATCCCAACGAAGATATTCATTCCTGTCCATGCTGCAGGCAAATCACTAGGAGTGAAAACCACTTCTGCTGCCATGGATTGTGCCATTGTTGATCCAACCCCAATAATGAGCCCTATCAAAATCACAAACACTATCAAACTGGCATAGGTTTTGGCATTAGTCCAGAATGCCAATAATAAAACCGTGATTATGGCACAGAGAACACTACTACAGGTGCTTCTGCCTATACGATCTGCGCCGTACCCCATTGCTGGACGTCCCACAATCTGAGCTGCGTTCATGATCGAAGTTAAATTTGACCCTTGCTGGGCAGTTAAACCAATCAGCTTTGCATACGCTGCCATGGAAAACAACATGATGACATAGCTCAAAAGTGCGCATACAAACCACATGGCAACTAAAACCAATGGATACGACTTGAACACCTTAAAATTGAATACAACTTTCAAGTTTTCTCCAATGAATTTTTTAGTCAAGGTGGTCTTTAATGGTAATGGTTTACCAGTTCTTGGTTTCATGATCACTGCAGGAATCAATGCTGTGAACAAAGTTGTGATACCAACCATTCTCAACGCCCATCTCTGGTCTCCTGTCCGCTCGATCACGGCATTAACAGAAATGGAAAATACAAGACCTCCTAGCCCAGCACCAGCTACTGTTATACCCATACAGGTTGAAAGGTACTTTTTAAACCATGTTGGTAAAATCAACGTGGCAGGCATGAAAATGCAAACAAATGACAACCCAACAAGCAAACCTTGGGTACAATATAACTGCCACAATTCGGTAGCATAAGATGCTAAGATGTATCCCAAGGTTTGTAAAACAACTCCAATGGCCATCAACACTCTGAACCCCACGATATTATACAGTAAAGCCGCCAATGGAGCTAAAAATTGAGCACAGAACATCACAAGACCCCCAATAAGGGCATAATCATATTGGCTTGCATTTGGAAAGGTGTCATTTGCTAGATAATAGTTTAGAAACACCCCGTAACTTGCGTTAGAACCCCACGTAGAAAACACTGCTAAACAGGAGCAAATCGCCATGACCCACGCCATACCAGAGTCTTGACGAGGTTCAACTCCTTCGCTGTCTGACTCATCTTCTGGTGCAATCGACTTTTCTTCTGTGTTCCTTGTGTTTCGTTTAGAAATGTTATCAAACTCGTTTATCAATATCTCTTCAAGCTCGGGCAAATCTTCCTCCTCCAAATCTTGTTGTATATCATCTTTTATTCCCTGTAGCATCAGCACATTTGACCTGCTTCTTATTAAATTATCATCTATAGATGACTGCACTATTTGACATGGTGTGAAGTGTGGAGCCTCGTGGTCCAAGCTGTCTCGAGACTTTAGACTGGCCGTAGAGTGCTGATCCATCTTACACGATCATGAACACACTAAAACTTGAATAATCTCTCGCTTCTGGTAAGGCTAGGTACATATATTTTTTCAATCGGGACATCTCTGACTAATTCCGCATTGCCAACATTATCATAGACAACCCCTTCATTGCAAAAAAAAACCCCTCCAAAACGCCTGAATAGGACTAGATTTATTGCCGTTAGCAGCCATTCACTTGTTCCAGTGAAAGTTCATGTCCAAATACAACGAACAAGTATTGTCTTCGTAAACTATCTTTGTCTACTTATTTGAACACGTTATCTAGGTAATACCTGCTTCTGTTTTAGCTTACTGCCACATTTTGCGAAATTTCGCAAAGCATTTTACAAATTATTTGTGCACTTTTATACTTTTACTCTCCAGCCCTGCCTGTCAGCCCGTATTGAAGAGTTTAGCCGACCTTTCCACACCCGTGCAAATGAACACCAGCCAGACAGAATTGGACAGTCTGTGGCTAGAGATAGACGGGATCAGGATTTGGACCAACAGCACGATAAAGAGCCTTACGTCGCAGTGCGTTTCTTCTGTATTCCTCATGTCATAGTTTGGCCGGTTTCGCACCCAAGAACAGATACTTGAACATACAGCCCTAAAACAACAAGGAAACTATTCACCTATACCTCAACAAGCAGACAGTACAACCTCACAAGGCAAGATGTTCCTAAGATCCACAAAAGTTTCGTGAACCCACACCACTTGGTAACTCTTGATCTTAATCATACTCACATTACGCACATATCGTACAAAAGCGAACTATTCCTAAAACAGGACATAATTCATTTCGAGTCCAACTCAATCGCAAACAAGCGAACCATGCTTGGAATCTTTCAAAACCTTTAAAACCCAACACCCCTTGCCCTTCATCACTCTTACTTTCAAAATCAAAGTGAATCGAAAATCTTGACAGCGCTACCGTGTTAGATTTCCATCGAGAGGGCGCCTTAACTGCAGACTCGTGTGTCGTGATATTTCCCCAACGACCACCAGAACCGACGACAACAGTAGTGCAACAGTGGGGACAATGTCGGGATCTTCAGATTTCTTATCCAAGGGAATTGATTTGGTGCAAAAGGCAATTGAAGCCGACAACTCGACGAAATACGACGAAGCTTACAAGTTGTACTACAACGGATTAGACTACTTGATGTTGGCGATCAAGTACGAGAAAAATGCCCAATCAAAAGATCTCATCAAGTCGAAGTTCACTGAGTACTTGACGAGGGCCGAGCAGTTGAAAGAACATTTGGAAAAACAGAGCAAATCCAACTCCGCGGAGAGTAGTGCTGGAGGAGGGTCGACAAAGGCAAAAAAGTCCGGTGACGGCGACGACGACGACGCTGACACCAAAAAATTGCGTGGGGCGCTAGCGGGAGCGATTTTATCAGAAACTCCCAATGTCAAATGGGACGATATTGCCGGGTTAGATCCTGCAAAAGAGGCATTAAAAGAAGCAGTGATTTTGCCAGTAAAGTTCCCTCAGTTGTTCACAGGAAACCGGAAACCGACATCAGGAATCTTGCTTTATGGTCCACCAGGTACCGGTAAGTCGTACTTGGCGAAAGCCGTTGCCACAGAGGCCAACTCGACGTTCTTTTCTGTGTCTTCGTCTGACTTGGTCAGTAAGTGGATGGGGGAATCCGAAAGATTGGTGAAGCAACTATTCACCATGGCTCGTGAAAACAAACCAGCCATTATTTTCATCGATGAAGTTGATGCATTGTGTGGACCACGGGGAGAAGGAGAAAGTGAAGCATCGAGAAGAATCAAAACCGAATTGTTGGTGCAAATGAATGGGGTTGGAAATGACTCCACGGGGGTACTAGTTTTGGGGGCAACGAATATTCCCTGGCAATTAGATGCTGCTGTGAGAAGAAGATTTGAAAGGAGAATATACATTGCTCTCCCTGATGTGGAGGCAAGAACAAGAATGTTTGAATTGAACATTGGAGATGTTGCGTGTGACTGTACTTCCCACGATCTCAAGATTCTTGCTGAGATGACAGACGGCTATTCGGGCCATGATATTGCCGTGGTTGTGAGAGATGCATTGATGCAACCTATCAGAAAAATTCAGCAAGCAACTCATTTCAAACCAGTTACTGATGATCAAGGAAACAGAAAACTTACTCCTTGTTCTCCCGGAGACGTAGGTGCTCAAGAAATGGGCTGGATGGATATAGGCACCGACGAATTGAAGGAGCCCGATCTCACCATCAAAGATTTCATTAAATCCATCAAGAATAACAGACCTACGGTCAACAGTGCTGATATTGAAAAGCACACTCAATTTACAGAGGATTTTGGTCAAGAAGGTAATTAGGTTGGTTCTCACACCGCAATCAGCATTCTCATAGTAGTACTATAACATTCACTTCATCTATGTATTTATAGAATATACAATCTAAACATGTTCATCACATTCTTGGTACTAGTATACACATCTCCGGCGAGATCAATAAATATAATGGTTTTAAAGCTCCGTCAACGTCACCTCTTTTTGTTTATATTCATCTTCTGTCTCTCCATCTTCTTTCGTCGCCTCTGACAGGAGACTCTGTTCTTCTACTGGGGGACCTTTCCCTCATTCTATCAGCAAACAAATCTTCGTCATCATCACCGTAATCATTTTTTCTTGCTTGTTTCAACTTATCAGCAAATAAGTCCTCCTCAGATTTTCTCCGCGAGCTTCTTCTATCTGACCTGTCTCTACGTTCGCGTTTGTAAAACCTTCTTCTTTCTGGTTCCCCGTGCAACAAATAATACCGGGAATACTCCTTTGCGTTCTTGACCTTTTTATCTGATTGAAATGATTGTCTGATGTAAAGCACAAGATCAGAATCGTCTTCTTCCATAGCCAAATTTTCTTGGCTGCTATTGTTTTCTTGTTGAATATTTAATCTTGTGAATAAACTTTGCTGATTCTTGAAATTTATCGTTGGGGCATACGGCTTTGTTTGTCTCAACTGAATGATATCAGTGATATATTCTTCGATTTTCTCAGACCGAGGAATCTCGTCCTGATTCTCGTTGTGTACTGATAACTTGGACAAGGACGAAAGAGCAAATTCGTGGGTCTGGAATACAATATTCACCGATGTGTCGTTGATCCATTCGACCTTGAATGTAATGGGGTCCGGAACCTGGTCGTATTCTACTCTATCTTCTCCTTGCTTGGCTTCAAAATTCAAGTAGAAATCAACAAAGCACTTGATATCTTCTGTAGACAAGTTATCAACACCCTTAATATACAACGATTCAGGACGGACTTCTTCGACTACTCCATTGACAGTGACCTCGATTGCCTGCTCTTGCAACTTGGCCTCCCGCTCCCGCTCTTCTTCAATTGTCTTCACTAATAATCCACCATATGGAGCAGCGCTCGGTTCTGACATGTTCTCAAATCTTCACCAGATTCTACGAGTGTAGTTTGTATTTTGGTTTTGGAATTCGGTGAAATTTTTCATGATCGCACTTTGTGATAATAACCAAATTTGGCTATTTTGAACTACAACAGTTTCAAGAATTTTTGCCGTATTTTGTGAGTAGGTACAATGTATAAGATGGCAAGTCCAAAACTACAACAAGAAGGTGTGTGTAGTTGTAAAAACTGGAGGCACGTTTCTACTTCCCCGTGCATTGTGATAATCTATTTAACCTTCCATTGCATAATATTATATTAACAATACAGATTCTACGATACGCATTGTTCTCTATGTAGCAACCAAAACAAATGGCGTTGTGACAGTACAACTTAGATCTGAATTATGTCAATTTGAATCCAGTTCTCTTTGCTTGCAAGTATTCTGTAACCCTTAGTTTCAGCAGGACAAGCACAACGGTCGTCACCAAGGCCCTCTAATGACTCCTGCAAGTTTCCTGAAAAGTTCCATGATGAATGTATTGGCACAATTCTCTACGCTTGTGTCTGTTTTGTTTGTATACCATTTTTCTGTGGGAGATTTCTTGAGACAACTGCGATGATCAGCTCTCAGTTGGGGCATTTTCGGTATCCATGCTGTCTTCTACTGTCTTCTCCGTGCCTTTAGCATCAACATTAACATCCTCTCTTATGAACAAGACATTATTGCACCGAATAAAGATTTCGCCAATGGCCTCTTCTTTAGTTTCAGACTCTTCACGAATGACCTCAAAAGTATTGTCCAATTGAAGATTCATATATGTGTCGAAGGATACCAACTTTCCTTTGTATTCGGTCCTGTTCCATTTCAAGCGAACAACAACCTGCTTGCCCACTAAAGTTTTCAAAAATGGTTTTGGGTTAACTGGTTGAAACTAGAAGGTGTTAGTAAATACGTCAAAAAAATACTTTCAGCACCAGAAAATCCCGACCAATCTCAAAGATTAGTGTATTTACACACTTCAGTCGCTTTCACAGCTGAATAATACCACGTCACATACCATTTTGGATGATTACTAAAAAAGTCCATTTATCAAAACGTTAGTGAAAATTTCATGGTGTATACACAAACCACGTCTGGTAAAGTTTCCTCTTTCCGAAATCAACGTAATTCGAGTACACCTGGGCGACAATGACGAAATTGAAGCAGGTGATGATTATAGGAGGGTTGATACGATTCTTGACCCCAACGTTGGTGCCAAATTTGGTGGACTTTTTGGCATCGACCGTTGAAGTATCTACCTCCGTCAACTCATTCAAATCATTGCAAGAAGCATTATTTTATTTGAGCAATGGAATGAATCTTTATGATGGATCCATGAATACAAATGCTCCATTATATGTGGCTTTTATGTCTTTGGTCAATTCTTTGCCATTTCCCCAAATATGGTTCAACTTGCTTTTTAGTTCGGTAGACATGTACATTACGTGGAGATTGTTGCAGATCAACAGATGGTACAACGAATACAATCTGAAAAGAACAGGCAAACCGGTAAGTGGATTCAACGACGACTTGATTGCAAGCTTCTACCTATTCAATCCGTTACTTATTTTTACAAATATCTCCCATTCATCATTGGGGTTCACTTTGCTCTTTATTACTGAAGCAATAAGTCAAGTTGTGGTGAGCGAAAGTATTTCCCGGTCGATGATCAGTTTGGCTATCGCGTCGTATTTATCGTTCACTCCTATTTACTTGGTGGTTCCCGTTCTAGCATTGGGCCATGCGGTGCAAGTCGATGTGGTTGAAAAAGTGTATGCCATGGGAATTGCGTTATTCACGTCGACCATAGGGTTATTGATGTTGTTCTCATTTGCGATTACCGCCTCCTGGCAGTTTCTCCATTCAACCTACGGAACAATTGTCTTTTTCGACAAAATTTCCCCCAACGTGGGGCTATGGTGGTATCTCTTCACCGAGATGTTTGTATTCTTCACCCCTTTCTACATTGGCATCTTCAACTTGTATCAGTTTGTCTTCATAATCCCAATTACATTAAGGTTATTTGAGTACAAACATCCTGACAAACATGCATCCATGCCAATTTCGAGAATAGTAGTTGACGAACAAGGAAACTTCAAATCAATTGACGCTAAAACTGGCGAAGTGACCGACATCTCAGACTTATTTTCAAAGTCAACTACGTCTGGAGCCGAGGCTCATGAAACTGAAGTCAAAATGAGAGATGAACACCCAACACCAAACTCGGAAGAGTCTACCGTCACAAAATCACACCACACTAAGCAGGATGATGACAAAGACGAAAGAGAAAAAGAAGAGGAAGAAGCTCCTGTAGTTGGTGACTCGTTTCTTGCTGTAGTCCTTTGCTATATTTGGTTGTCGTTCACCAAATCGTATCCAACTGTGGGAGACTTGGGATTTGCAATCAGTTTACTTCCAATCTTCAGATCAACCGTGTTGCCATACTGTAAATATCCGTTAGTCAGCGGCCTTACTTTGCTCATTTGCTTGTTATTGTCCCCGATCTTTTACTACTGTTGGATTGTCTTGGGCAATGGGAACTCCAACTTCTTTTACTCCATCAACCTCATTTGGGGAGTGGTGCATGCATTGATTGCGGTGGATATTCTTTGGGCCAAGTTAACATTGGATTACATTGCTCAGAATAAGGTCCCAGCCGACAAGGTCGACAAGTTAAGATTAACCCAAATATAGTACGATAAATAACACATCTTGGCTATCATGAGACTAAGAATTTCACCAAATTGGTTCGCTTCTACTCTATCTGGCCGGTTGCCGCTCCAAGGAATCAATTCTGAATATTGTAAAGTGGATATCATAATGTATACCATTGAACAGCTCTCGCGCAACTGAGTAACTTTTATAACAAATGTATTGGCAGAATGTTGTTATTGCAGATTCTGTGGGCATTTTGATGTCCCACTCAAGAGGGTTTTTTTGTAATTTTTTTGCAACATGGTTGCGAAAATTAAACCATAGTAATTTTACTAAAACGTGCACGATATTTCATGAAACAGCAAGAAAGACGCCACAAGCATCAAAATAGAGACCAACAAATTTTCTTTCATATAATCAACTACGACTATATGAAATATCGTTTCTGGGTGGTGCAATACTTCAAGATTAAACCATGAAACGGGCTTTGGTTGCGGAACTTGGTATCAGCAACTTGTTCAACTTGACCATTCGATGAAATCGTTCACATACAGAGCTCTTGTTGACAATTTCTTGATGGCTTGGCTGCTTCCATCACTACAAATTAGCTACTTTTGCCACCCTGGTTCATCAAATTACATTTCTGCATCAAAAATGTTGCAAAATGATACTTGAGCCCTGGCGCCACGAAACTTGCCGAATACCCCTAAAGCAATTAGTTGCCCTACAGAGTGTTAGAATAACTGCTCAACAACTAATGAAACAAGTGGTCAATGTGGTCTGTGATAGCAATAAGGCGAAAGCGGAAATGTCACCACGTTCACGTCTGTAGCCAAAAGTGTTACCGAGATACTTTAGGCACACCCAATCAGTTTGCCACACCAGCTCCAATAACACATCATGCTCGAATAAGACCTCTTTCCAATGTGTCTTGCTTCGTATCAATATGTTACTGGCTCTGCACCGCAACATAGTACTAGCATGCTCCCTGTGCGTGTAGTGCATTTTTCGCAGCCATTTTTTGGTAAACTTACCCCGAACTCAAACTCGCCTCATTTTGCTACAAAAGACCAAATTCACCACAAATTCACCCAGCATAATCACAGCACACCCCCCCATATCTACTCATCTTGTGGTCGCTTTTAACGGCAATGTTTACTTCTGTTTATGGAGACGAATCACGTGACTGGATTTTCACCAATCAAGATTGGTGAAATTTGGACTACAGTAATAAATTATTTGGTGAAAAATTTATTCAATTAATCTTGATCGTTTACCAATCACAAATTTAAATTGAAAATGTTATCTCGTGTTGCTGCTAGATCGTACAGTTCTGCTTCAATCAAGTTGACTGCTAGAGAAGCCGCAGGAAATTTATCTAGTGTTTCTGTCGTTATTAACAATGCAGGTTCCAAGGCAGGTAAATCAGGATTAAGTCACTTATACTCCAAATTCAACTTCTTGAACACCACCACCAGATCTGCTTTGAGATTCACCAGAGAATCCGAATTATTGGGGGGTATCTTCTCCTCCAAAGTCACCAGAGATGCCGTTATTCTCAACACTCAATTCTTAAAAGCCGACTTACCTTATTATGTCGAAGCATTGGGAAACACTTTAGTCAACCCGGCATTCAGACCACACGAATTGGTTGAAGTTGTGTTACCATCTGCCCACGCTCAATACCAAGCTGCTTCCTCTGATGCTGCTTTTGTAGGTTTGGAAGCTTTACACGAATTATCTTTCAGAAGAGGTTTAGGTAATCCTTTGTACTATGACGGCACCCAACCAATCTCCATCGATGAAATTCGTCAATTCTCCACCGATGTCATCAATGCTTCCAACGTTTCCATTTTTGCTTCTGGTGTCAACCAAACTGACTTGGCTCAATTCATTGGTGAATCTGCTTTCTCTCAGTTACCAGGAGGTGCTTCTGCTACCATCCCAGTTGAATTCTTCAACGGTTCTGAATCTAGAATCAGAAAAGCTGGTGAATCTGCTGCTTTGATTGGTGTTCCAGTCAAGACTGCTGATTTCGGTAAATACGAATCCTTATCGGTAGCTATCGGTAACCAAACAATTGCCAACCCTCAAGCTCCATTGTCACAAATTCCAGGTGCTTCCTCCCACTTATACAAGTACGCCGATGCTGGTTTGTTTGTTGTCAGCGTTAAAGGTTCTGGTGCCGAAGTTGCCCAAGGTATCAAACAAGCTAAAGCTGCTATCAATGCCGTTTCTACTGCCGATGTATCCAAAGCTACTGAATTATCTATTGCATTACAATCCACTTTTGAAACCCCATTGTCTTTCAAACCAAGTGCTGACAAAGTCAAATTCGACAAATTCAACTATGTTGCTGTTGGTGATGTTGATGCATTACCATATGCTTCTGAATTATAAATGTATTAGAATAAACCAGCTTCTTGCTTTGTTGCAAAATATCTACAAACATCCCCACCAAGATGGCTATGACGGCCATTTGTCCATGTATTCCATGCATTATAGATATCAATGATATCGTAAAGATAAACTAACGTATAAATTAGCTCATTTATATATGATTTAACTAATCAATTTAAGTATAGATCTGTGATGTATCGATGTTGTTCTCTACCAAAATTTGTCTTTCAGCTCTTCGAATGCCACCATTGATGAAGTAGGATCCGAACCTTATTTTTGAAGTATTATCGTCCACAACTTGCTTGATTTTTAGCCAATTTGAACCAAAATCTCACCGGAACACTTGGACAGCAGCAACCACGTAACTGAAACAAACGACACACCATGTTCTATATTCTCGTTAAGTAACAGGGGATGATGGTTTAACTCTTGGTGGTGGAAGATAAAGGTAGATGGCGTGTATCTACCAAAAGCTACAATTTTTCAGGCATCGAGTAAATTCAGCGCTACGACTGAAAAGTTTTGAAGTGCAATCTGAACTGGGCAAAGACGGGACCAAGATGTCTGATTTCGAAGATAATGCGTTCAACGAGGGAGTAGAAAACTACGAGGATTTTGATGCTCCAGATCATATTTCCGACGATGAATTTCCCGAGCCAGAAACTGAACAAAATGGCGACGTAGAAATGAAGACCGCCGATGGAAAGGCCATCATAAATGGAGGGTTTGGACCTGAAGACGCCAACTACGCATTAAAAATCAAGAAGACCGCCAAAGAATTGGCTATTCCTAAAGAAAAGAGGACTACCACCCCGTACATGACTAAGTACGAGAGAGCAAGAATCTTGGGTACTAGAGCGTTACAAATCTCGCTCAATGCTCCCGTATTGGTCGACATTGAAGGTGAAACTGACCCATTACAAATTGCCATGAAAGAATTGGCACAAAAGAAAATTCCTTTGGTGATTAGAAGACATTTGCCCGATGGGTCTTACGAAGACTGGGGCTGCGATGAGTTGATCATCGACCACTGATGTCACCAAAACACTGTAAACTAGTTTATAGGTATGGTTGTATTGCATATACTTTAATTTGTACATTAATAAAACATGATAATTAGCATCAGGTTCGTATTCTCCTCAATCATCAATGAAATCATCATTGATTCACACAATAACAACAGCTGTTGTTTATTTCAGTCAATGTAGGCGTCGATCCATCTAGATGCTTGAAAAAGGTTCTTGCCGTCAAGTTGCTGCTTGACAAACCCCTCTACCAAGTCGTCAAATACCTTTCTGTCTAGTCTATGGTCCCCCGACCCAATTTCACCCAATTGTACCGAACAGCATGCATCTTTGAGTTTGTCTACGTCCACCACCAAATCTTCCGTAGATGCGTTTGAGTCATCGGTAAACACCTTCAAGGCGTTGTAAATCGTCGCTCTATCGTCGAACTTCAGTAGCTCTTGTGACATGATTTGCAGAAATTGGGTGAAATTTAGGCCCTTTTCGTTATAATCGCCGTTTATGGTAAACATGCTGCGTAGAACGTCATCCAGAGGGGTCTTTATTCCCAATTGCAGGTATATATTGATCAAATCATTGGGGGTTATTATGGAGTCTCGGGAATCACCATCGATCAAAGTGAACGCGTTACGAAGGTGGGTTTTTTGAGCGTTTGAAAGGTTATTTATGGAACTCATGGCCAAAACATCGGTTTTCCACAGTTTTGGTGCACGTTTGTTAACAAAAATGCGAGATATCACCGCCTAGATAAATAACATTATATTCAAACTTGTAAATAAAACCGCGAATTCGAAAATGAGGTAGTAAATAATACTACCATTTTTGACTACAATCCAACTTGACTTGTAGAGTCACAATTGATACCCGGGGATCGACAATTGCGATATACGCACACAAGGTTTGGCATTGGATCATTTTCACAAAGGGAGACTGTTTGATATGGATGGCGATACTCTCTATAATCAACCAGTGGTAATCGATAATGGGTCAGGGAACTTGAAGGCAGGATTTGCTGGGGAGGATAAGCCCAAAGCGTTTGGATCGAGCATCATTGGTCGACCCAAGTACCAGAAGGTCATGGCGGGGAGCTTGGTTGGCGACGATACCCAAAATTCGTACTTGAACCAAGAGACGTTCATCGGTGATTTGGCTCAACAGAATCGGGGCTTGTTGAAGTTGCTGTATCCCGTTGAGCATGGAATTGTCAAGAATTGGAATGATATGGAAAAATTGTGGTATCACACCTACAGTCACGACTTAAAAGCCAATGCAGAAGACCATCCTTTGCTTATAACAGAAGCACCATTGAACCCTAGATCAAACCGGGACAAGATGTGCCAGGTGATGTTTGAGCTGTTCAACGTGCCGTGCTTGTTTGTAAGCATACAAGCAGTGTTGTCGCTATATGCCTCAGGAAGAACTACGGGAGTGGTGGTGGATAGTGGTGATGGGGTAACTCATGTTGTTCCAGTATTTGAAGGATTTTCGTTACCGACGTCAGTTAAGCGGATGGACGTTGCTGGTCGCGATATTACTGAACAGCTTGCATTTAATATAAGGAAGATGTCGGGGATATCGTTGAAAAGCAGCTCGGAGTTTGAGATTGCCCGATTGATCAAGGAGAAGTGCTGCTACGTTTCGAAGGATCCACTCAAAGACGAAAAACTAGCAGAAACGTCGTATTACCTTGGAAATAACGATTCTGATTTCTTCACAAGATACAAGCTTCCAGATGGCCACGAGGTGCAGGTGGGAGCAGAACGCTTCCGGTCACTGGAGATCCTATTCAACCCCCAATTGATCGGTGACGAGTCTCCTGGCATTCACGAATTGACCTCATTATCCATTTCAAAAACCGACTTAGACTTGCGGCCATCGTTGTACCAAAATATCATTCTCTCAGGAGGAAACACTTTGCTACAGAACTTTGGGGACCGGTTAATTTCTGAGCTTAAACAACAACAAACCACATCCACAACTCAATATAGCAATGTGTGGAACAAGCTGATTGGACCAAGCACATACGATACAAAAATGAAAATCAAGATATACGCCCCTCCTGAAAGAAAGTACTCGACGTGGATTGGAGGGTCTATACTCGCAGGGTTGTCTACGTTTAAGAAAATGTGGGTTACGTCACAGGAATACGAAGAGAATCCCGACATTGTTCATGTTAAATGTATGTGATACTTGCATAACTACTACCTATGTGAAGCACTGAGCATTGAGCATTGAACATAAGAAAGTTGGTGAACTTACCTAATTATAAGCATTGAGCATTAAGAGTGTTGATTAAATTAACTATTAACAATAAGCATCGAGCATCAAGAATGATCATTAAATGCCATAGTAACGGTCACCAAAGTCACCCACCCCAGGAAGAATGTATTTGTCGGCATTCAACTTCTCGTCAATTGCACCAGTGATGATGGTGATTTCCGGGTATTTGTCCTGGAATGCTTTGATACCTTCTGGAGCAGCTACCAAATTCAAGAAAAAGATTCTGTTTGCTGCCACTCCTCTCGACAACAACACTTCCACAGCCATCATCGCAGAACCCCCCGTGGCTAACATTGGGTCCAACAAGAAAACGTATCTGTCGCTGATGTCTTCAGGAAGTTTTTCATAGAAAAGCTTGGGCAAGGCAGTCTCTTCATCTCTTTGGATCAAGATTTTACCTATTCTCACAGAACGACAACAGTCTCTTAATCCCATTTCCATTGACTCACCAGCTCTGACAATCGACACACCACAGATCTTCCCCAAGAAGTGAGCACCTTCGTACTCGGTGTTGCCATGGCATTTGATGATGGCCTTTTCCACTGGGAGTTGGTTCAATCCTTCCTCAACCAAAAGACGAATGATACGGTCGGCGTAGAACACGAAATCTCCTCTTTTTGTGTTCTGGTCTCTGATAATTGAGTATAGACCAATCAATTGGTTTGTTTGCTTCAATAAAATGACATTCTTGTTTACCTCGTTACTGGTGGACATCGTTGTTGTTTATCTAGGGATTTTTCATCTTTAGATAAACTAGTGATGAGATTAGTATTATATAGAGGATGCAATTTTCGATAGCATGCCTGGTAGTAGAAATCAGGCGATAGTACAAATCACTGAGACATGCGCACTCTACTACGAATTAGTGTCTCATAGGTATTACACGATAAACTCTTGCGGTTACGGTTACTTTTGACGTAATTATATTCTATTATACATAATTATTCTGTATCTTGAATTATGAAAGGATTATCTATCACTTGACTTCCTTCCACTGGTGAAATTGTTAACACAGATGTACATCTCACAACGACCAATCCTAAATCTCTGGTTTTGTCTGTCAAAACAGTATCGTCCTCTGGATCTAAAATGTTAGTAACTTCCCAAGAATGAGCACCAAGAACATGGAATGCACCGAAAATCATGAAATCAGCACTGGAGAAAACGAAATGAGCATTGTTTCAAATTTCCCACAACAGAATTATCTCTGTGTTATCTCAATAAATATCGTGTTTTTCCATCCTTCGCACTCTTATTCATAAGCTGTCTCCCCACACATGTCTCGATAGGTCGACAAGTCGAGTAAACACAAGTTTGTTTTCTGTTCACATCCTGAGAGTTTGCTCACTTATTCAAAACCAGTTTCTGAAATGAACTTTCTCGAAAACATTCCCTATACCACGGAAAACCACTCTAAACCCTGGAATACATACCTCTAAGAGTTTCCTTGACATTTTCCAAAACTAAGTTCATCAACTGATCAAACCCTTTCAATTCACCGATTATTTGTCTTCCACCAATAAACTTTACTCTGATCTGTTGGTCCTTATATTGGTTCAAGTCCAAAATTGCTTCTCTCTTAGGTCCTTCTTGTTTTGGGCCTTGCTGATTGTGTCTTCTTCTATTGCCTTGATTACCACCCTGATTGTGGGTTCTCGACTAAATCGTTAGTACAGTTCATGTATGCCATAATCGATCCATTTACATACGTTCTCCGACATCTTGTCTGCTATGCTTCTCTGGCGTATTTTGTTTCATTTTGGTAGCTTTTCTTTAGTGCAGAAAAATTTCATCGGCGCTACCATCATCACCATTCCAGTAAAGCGACAGTTACCATTAATACTCCATCAAACACACCAAGATTTTGCTATGTACCAGATGTTGGGGATGCAACGCTCTCAGCATACACTTTGAGATGACGAGGATACGTCTGCAAAGTTATTTGTCGAAATATGTTACAGATTTATTAGAGTATATACATGTAGCAGCCGATGCGTGCACGTCGCAGGAGTTGTGTTTTACCTCTACATTGACAGCAAACCTGCTTACAGATGGTGCAAAGTTTCGTGAAACTAGTCGCGATTGTAAGTTCTTTCAAGCATCATGAATCAGTATTCACCTTTCAACCATAACTCGGTTCTCTTCATTTTATTGTGATGCTTGAGCAGTTGCCTTGGAGTGTACTTTTGCACTTTGGGTTCTTTTAATTGTCCAGAGAGAACATTGACTTTGTTTTGTGGAAGGTTGAATTTGGCTGCCAATTTTGAAATCGTCCATTTTTCTGGGTCTTGTGATCTCAACTGTTGGATCTCTTGAACAATATCTGGGGTGATGTCATATACTCTGTTTTCTTGCGAATTGTAACCTTGAATCACGGGGTAGTGCTTCAACTCATCCGCTGTGAATTTTTTGGCAGGTAAGGCTCTTCTTGGGTCGGTTGGTGGCAAGAATGCTGGGGCGGTTTTTATAGACGGTTTGTTAATGGCTGAGGGGGGATTGTAAACTAACCCTTGGGTCTTTTTTGGTTTGAAGTTGAATGCTGAGCGGACTTGGTTGTACTTGTTGACTGGAACAGGCTCGAAGGGAACAGACGAGCTGTTGAAACGAACAAAGCTTCTCAACATCTTGCAGTACTACCTGAGTGTAACAACTAAGACAGTAAATTTTTTCAAGAATTTTTCGCTTGGTTCTTGGAGTGCAGATAATACATTCACCAGAATTGAATATATGGAGCTTATCGCTAAGAAAGGGAGAGTATTGATTTATAGGTTGGTGGTATGTGGTATGTTCAGACTACAAAGTAAATGGCTCAATAATAAACACACATGCTATTATCATGGGTTTCAAATCGAAGTGGAATGTGTGATATCACCGCGCTACCATACAGATTTTGGTGATAAATTGGTAGCGCCGTAGATTATCGTAGTGTGACTGGAGACTAGTAAGAGTGATAGAGATAGTAAGAGTATTAACAGTAGCATTAGTGATGGTATTGGTATTGTATGTTACTTAGTCTTGGTCAGGTACACTCTCATACTTCTTCCAAATACCCTTGGTTATGGCAGTGTAAAATTTTTGAATTCCAGTCAATCCATGCCAATCCCAACTAATTACTGCCAATCCCAGCTGATTCAATTTCTATCAACCCCAATCATTTCCATCCACAACTTCGACTATGGCTGACCACTTAAATGAAACTCGTAGAATAAACATTTAATAGGTTTACCTAAAACAGCCGCATAATGCATACCTCCAGAGAAAAATCACACAAAAGCACCACTTTCTTCCCACTGTGGCAGCACCGCACATTGTCTGCATAAATTTTTACGCACGAAAAGTGTGTTTACAGTAGCCAAACCTGTCGAATTGGTATTTGCTAGCGATAACCATCAGTCAATGCCGCCGTTAAACCTAGACGTTTAACACTAAACCAGTAGCCATGTATCCAGGAATCAACCCAAATCTTCTTCCTCTGTTGTATTTCTTCATGAGGTCGCATTCAGGACTGCCGCATCAAGTCTAGATCAAAATCAAAACAAATACGGCATACAACCAAGAAAATTTATGTGCCATACTAGCTGAATCAAGGCAGATCAATACCGAATTGGATAAGTGTATTAATATTATTTAAAAGTTTTCAACGGGCATCGAAAAAATACGAGCCATCTGCCGTAAACAGCTGTAATTGCCCCAGAAACAACAGAGAGGAAGTTAACATCTCATGCATTTAATATAACTTGCAGTCTCGAATAAAAGTTTTTCTCTCGTAAACAAATAAATACACTGACGAAGCACATTGGTTTATTTTGGGTTTTTCTTCTCCATACAACCGTATCTCACCACGCTCACTTTCTAGTTTTAACTACAGTCATTCCTTAATCTGCGTTTTGCGATCGTTGTATTCGAAATGTTGTCATATTTTCCAGTTTTATTGTTGATTGCCCAAGCCTTGGCCGTCGAAACCACTACCAGTTCGGCCACTATTACCGTCACTGTGACGTTATTGACTCCAGAAGAATCGGCAGCAGCATCTGCTTCAGCAGCATCTGTAGCTAGTGCACAATCTGCTGCTTCAGTCGCATCAGTCGAGTCTGCTGCCTCAGTGGCTTCTGCTGCTTCTGCTGCTTCTGTGGCCTCAGTGGCTTCAGTCGCCTCTGCTGCGTCTTTGGCTAGTGCTGAATCTGCTGCTTCTGCTGCTTCAGTCGCTTCTGCTAAAGAAGCTGAAGTCACTCCTTTGGTTGGGTTCAAAGGTGTGGTAGCAGTTGCTTCGTCCTACGCCAACGATACTACCTCCACTTCCTCCACTGTCGTTCCATCATCATCGTATTTCAATTCTTCTTCACCATTAACTTCAATTTCGTCTACTGCTTCCAGCTCGGCCTCCATCACTGCTATCTCCTCCATTGCAAGCAGTGACGCTACCACTTCTGGTGCAACATCTTCTTCCACTTCTAAGGCTGGTGCTATCGTCAATGGTGCCAACGGCGTTCTTATTGGTGCTGCTGCTTTAGTTGCATTATTGTAGGGTTTTTGATCGTCACCAATTGATTATACGCCCTTGAATACTCAGTGCGCTGAGTCAAGTGACCTTTCCTTCTTTCATGTTGTACTATTATTTCGCAGGTGTTTATTTGATTATTTATGCTCAAAATGCGTGGCTTTTATTTACTGTAATTTAATATATTGCTAATTTGGTAGAGAGATTGTAGCACTACAATAACCTATGAGTCAAATAATGATTTTGGTGTCAAATTGAAAGTACGACATGCAACTATCCACAAACAAGTAACAGTTAAATCGTATTTGAAATACGAAGTGTCACATCAAAGCAATTGAAATTTCAAAAGTATTTTGGTGATGCCATTAACGTCCCAAGTTTCGCAACTACTCTGCTTCTGCAATATGAGGTATTTGTAACCAGGTATTCATCTATTCAGTTTCGTCTTGGATGTGCTAGTCAAAGAAATGGTCTATTTCTTCATTTCACTAAGTCAAACAATATGTAGAGTAAACGATGCTTCATCCTGTTTGGCGTATATTCATTAGTACATGCAATCTACATTCGCTTCCCATTCAAATCCTTCAAATATTGATCCCTAGCTATCACGTAATACTCTTGGTTCGTTAACCCTTTAGGTATCTTAGGTGGCACCTTTGGCTTGTTCTCTTCGTCTCCACCTTCGAGTTGAACTGCTCGTTGGAATACACTAGGAGAAAACTTGCCGTTTCCCAAGTACCCTGTTTCGCTAGTTCGCAAATCAATATTTAAATCGTCTTTATTTGCCTTTCCACTTTGCAATCTGAAGGTTTGGTTCAAGTGTTCGCTGGGAGTAGGGGCATGAAACTTTTTGTCAATTTCGTCTGTCGCTATTGGAGTGGCTTTTTTGTTTTCGTAAGTTAAAGACTTGACCTTTTTGTCAAGAAGGTAAACTTGTGTCGGAAGATCGTCATTATGTAGTCCAATTGTCTCCGCAGAAAATGGAATCGACGTCGTAAGCTTCAGGTCTGTGAATCCTTGCATCGTACTATCTGGAGGTGGTTTTCTAGGTAGCGAGGACTTGTTTGAAACTCTTCCTCTTTCTTTCGGTATTGTTGGCACGAACTTTGGAACACTATTTACCAAGTGTGGTGGTGGTACCGGAGGTTCTATTTCGTCTTCTTGATCAATACTATAATGATGTAACTGGTCCGGCTCCGTTCTTTCGTCGTCGGCCTGCCAGAGTGTAGTTATTGGATCTTTAGACTGGAACTTACTTGTGAATTTGTGCCACTTAGATGTCTTTTTCCCGGTATTTTTGTGATCACCCACATCATCACTTTGATCACTTTCGTTTGAACCACTCGAA
Organism: Suzukiozyma manassasensis; assembly: GCA_030569175.1. Classification (NCBI taxonomy): domain Eukaryota; kingdom Fungi; phylum Ascomycota; class Pichiomycetes; order Serinales; family Debaryomycetaceae; genus Suzukiozyma; species Suzukiozyma manassasensis. The sequence continues at coordinate 1,630,238 of JAJMKC010000001.1, read as the reverse complement.
TTCTTCAAATACGATAATCGTTTCAGGAATACCGATTTATCCGATGACGTTTCCGAACTCACGAAAATGTCATCGGCCACGGTTCTTGGTTTTGCTTTTGGTGGCAGGGTAGTGGTGCATAGGTCGTAAGATGAATGATGGCTAGGATGAAAATGCTTTGCAGGGGACGGCGAATTCCTTAGAGGAGTGGGCAGTGACGAGGTTGGTTCATTGTATTTCTTGGGTAAAGACGGTGCATCGAACGAATTCGAGGGTGATCGATAGGGAGACAATTGTCTATGTGAATGAACAGTGTTGGGCACATATTCCTGAGGTTCTTGTTGGATTAGTCTGTTGTGGTCTACCACTTTGGGGGGCAATATTGGTGCTGATGGGTAGAATGTCATCTCCAAGTATATCATTCCTGCTCGTTTTCCCATCAATGTCAAATCAAACCACTTGTCGTAAATATATTTGCCACGTTCCCGGTTTTCTGGGTTTAAAAAGATACACGAGCAATCAATTTCCACGTTCCCAATCGGCGTAGGATCGTTTTTGGTTTCGTCTAACACGTCCACGATCATAATAGGACGTCTATCAGACGTCAAATCAAACCGGACTTCGTGAGTCCATTCTGGGGTTTGACCAGCTCGAAAGTGTGATGGCGTTTTTCTTGACGTGGTCCCGATTCTCAATGTGACATAAGGATTCTGCTTGTCTAATTTTCTGCGGTTTGGTAAATGTTTAGCTCGACACACAACCACCACCAAAGTCCCATCAGCACTATTTGGAGGTGGAGACGCAGACGCATCTCGTGGTAGCAAGTCTGTCATTTGAAATGGATGGCCAACGAATTCTTGCTTATTCCTTGATGTAAAACTTGCTGCTATAGTCCCTGTCTGTTTCAATTCAAGTTATGAAAATTAAGTATGATCCTGCAGTTAGCCCAATGTTTACTATTACCCAATCGGGACTGAACTCGATTCAAACTAGAGCGAAAGCCTCACGTCAAAACCTGTAGTGATGATTGTGGAATTATGACCTTCCTGGTGGTGATTCGAGTGTGTGGGAGACAATGAATAAAAGTATCGTTTTGGCGGTATTTATGGTCATGATCATGTCAAGCCTTCTGGTCATGACATAAATTTTGCAGGGGATAAACCTCAAATGAAGCAAACGACGTCTCGCGCATATACGCAACACTGGCACACCAAGTCACCTCGTATAGCATTTGTAGGGGCTTCGTGGGTGGTTACGAGGAGTTTTGTGACGAACTTTCGTTTCGTCACGCATATCGTGTAGACTCCGCCCACGGAGACGGTTTGATCACTAAAGGCCACAATGGCGCTGGTGATCTCGTCACGGCAAGCCGTGCCAACGAGTAGCTATATTTGTATTGAAATCTTTGTGCCCAAATATGACTATTTTTATATATAGAACAGCCCGCCACTAGAAGCACCATCACATAGATACCTCAGGCTCGCACAATCGTAGTCCATCGCACCGTAAACGTTCTCAGAGAGGAACACTACGGCTCCTCCTCTCTACGTTTGACGAATTTTGCGGTTTCCTTCTTCAACTTGTGCCTTATACCTGAGAAATCAACTTGGTTTCTTGGAGCGTCAAAAATGGCTGCAAATACATTTTGGCCGCGCTCTCATTATGTTCGTCATTTCTTTTGAAGCCACTAAATCAGAAAAACCCACCAGCTTCACTACACATCGCTGGGTACCCCACTCCTTTACAACGAAATCCCTCGGTGGTGGCTCTAGTTACTCTCACCGTTTCCTTGTGGAAACACATGGATTTCTTGCAAACATCCACCCCGCGAGCACGGTTTGTGGCAACCACGAGAACCCACGATGGTACCGACGACTCTCCGTTATGAGCTTGAGATAACTCGGTGTATGCTACAGGAAAAGTGCCTCTGTACAATTTGACTGGTTTTGGCTTGCCTCCATGGCCAATGCTGTTTTCCGTCCAAATCGCACACTACATCAGGAGTTGTACGGCCCTCATTAGCAGCAAGCATTTCGAAGCTTCGTCAGTTGAAAGCTCCAGTAACAAACCTGCTTATCTGTATTTGGTCCAAGCCACTCTCCGCGGTGATCCCCCGCCACCACTCGTGCAAGTTTGAAACCAAATTATCGTACTATCTGCTGGTAGCGCCGTTAATCACCATAGTTTAAATTTTTAAGTGATGGCCCAGACACAAACCACCACACCACATGAAAGCTTGATGTCGTTTCGAGGAAGAAGCACAGGGAAGACGTTGTTGCCGTTTGGTCTCGACTATAGCGATGTGTTAAACAACGAAAACTCTGGGGAAAAGCCCCAGCTTGTGTTGCCAGTGCATGGTCCGTTGACTGAAGCAGAGATGGATGCCAGTACACAATCGATAGCGTTTCGCCAACTAATGGTAGATGGAGGGTTCTACACTGGCTCCATCAGTGATGGTACTAGCGAGAAACGTGTTCACACTACCACCAATGACGATGGTATTGAGAGATACTCGGACCGATACAAGAAAGTGAAAAAGATTGGTAGAACTATAGATCAGCATCCGTACCAATTAGAGCTCTTTCCTGAGGAATTGTACTCGGTGATGGGAGTGAGTGGTAAACAGAAGAAGAAGCTTTTGGCGTTGTCGACGTACAAATTGAACGGTGGGTTGAAGCAGTATGGGACTTCTGTTAATGGTTCTGAGGACCCAGATTCCATTACTGAAAAATTGAAGAGTATGGCAGATGATTTGGCTGATAATGCTGACGACGGCGAAGATGAACAAGACGACGAGGACGACTTTGACGACGAGTTTGAGGAAGACGACGAGGATGATTATAATGCTGAAAAATATTTCGATGACGGTGACGACGATGGAGGTGATGATGGTGGTGATGAGGCAGCATTTTAAACCCGGCATTTTAATTCAATTGTATTTTTAGCCATAGGCTCGGTCATTGGGACTTCTTCTAATTGTATATTACTTAATCAACATTAGTTTTTTATTCGTGTTAATACTATATATTAATGCTATTGTACAAGGATATGCAAAATGAGTCCCATGAATGTTACTCATGGACCAATCATGAAGTAAAATCATCAAATATCGACGGTGAAGCTGACTAATGCGTTTCTACCACCAGGAGCCTTTTCAAACCATCTTCCGAATTTGTGTTCCTTACTTACCAAAACATAAATTCCCAACTTTTTCTCGCTTGGAATCTCCACTGTCTCTATAGTAGTGACAAATCCTTTGACATTGGAGACTTCTCCAATCAACTCAAACGATCTGAACCCATCATGACCCAATTTCCAGAGCTTGATGGAACCACTATTTGACCCAGTAATAAAGACATCACTGAATGGAACAGCATGGATCGCGGTAATCCAGTATGGTTGAGCTTGTGGAATCTGTTGACTGGCTATTTCTTTCGAGGTTTCCGCACTTGCTTTTTCTGGGGTGAACTGGGGTTGCAAGCCATGAGCCAATCTTTGAACATGTAATGGCTTCTTTTTCGCTAAAGACCATAATGCTACGTTACCATTATCAGATCCGGTGACAAAATGGGATTCGTCGTTCATGGAAACCACCTCGATCGATCCTTCGTTATAAAATGGAGCAGAATCTTCGTCTGTGTCGTCAGCTTTCTTCCTTTTCTTCTTTTCGTGGTCACCACCTCTGAATGTTAGTCTTGTCTCTTCGGCTATTTTCCAAAACATGGCAGTTTTATCTCTAGAACCAACAGAAACACAGGTCTCCTTGGCTAATGCAGTGATGTCGGTGATATTGTCTTGATGCCCGTATAAGATTTCCAATTGGGTGAACTGATTGATGGAGTAGGTTCTGATTTTCAAGTCGGCACATGCAGCATACAATTGGTCTGTATTTCTTCGGAAAGTGATGGAGTTGACGGCAGTTCTTGTTTCTAAGACCTTCAAACAAACAAGATTTTCACTGGACCAAATAATCAATCTTGAATCAGTGCCACCGGTGACTACATACTTTCCATCAGGAGAAACGGCAACACATGTAATTTGGTCCCAATGGTGGTTGTTCTGTGGGTTTGATGTATTGATGTTGAAGAACTTTCCTCCACCATTAACATGTTTTATTCTTTGTGGTTTTGAAGCAATGTTCCATTTGATCAATTGACAATCTTTGGAAACAGTAAACAAGTTGGGATATTTGATGGTCATGTCGGTCAAGTTCTTGGATCCAATTCTGGTGGTGATGATTTTGATATTGTCATCTATTTGACTAGAAATCTTATCCCCGATCATTTTGTATATGTGTCCCTTCTGTTCGGCAACATCCACTTGTAGTCTTCGTGCGACTATATCATCGTCCAAATCCTGAGCATCAAATTCGTCGTTTCCATCAAATTCTGTAGACTTCAAATTATCCAAGTACTGCTTAGCCAATCTTCTACGCTTATCTGCTGCACTTTCGTCAGCAAACTCTTCGTCAGAGTCAAGCTCATCATCGCCTCGTGCATCTTCAAATACGTCTTCGCCGTCACTTGAACTGTCAGCGAGATCGATCGATTCGTTACCAGACTCATCGTCATTGTTGGCCATTGGGGTCAGGCTCCGCGATTTTGACTGCTGCGACCGAGCTTTTTTCGTGGTACTAGTCGCTTTCAGAGACCTCTTCCTCTTTCGGGAGGGATCTGACAAAAACGGATCTCCAGCCATGTTGTCGTTGTACGTTTGTGAAGATTTTCTTACCGCCTATTCAAGTTTGAAAATTTACTTCACTTTTGCTTCTCGTGAATGTGGTCACGTGCAACAAAGCGATGAGATGTTGTCGAAAGAATTGACACGATATGTCGCAGAATACGACAAGATTCTACGCTTCCAACAACGAGCTTCCACTTGGAGAGAGCGATCCTCTCACTTGTTGGCACCAGCTCGTAAATAAGTTTGGAGTAGCGGTTGTTTGATAAAAGTGCCACTGACGAGTCGATCATGGAATGTTGTACGGTTCTAGTTTCGTTGACCACGTACATTTCTTTATGAAAGTGGTGTATTATTCGAGACTACTTACAGAGATATGAGTGTATAACATCGTGGGAAAGTGCTATTAACAATATCCGCCACCATCAAGCGGAACCACGGGAGATAATTTTTTCACCTTTAAAGGCTCAAGAGACAATTAATCTTCTAACAACTCTTCAATATCATGGTCTTCGGCTGCATCGTAGGCTGTTTGGTGGGCAGTGGACATGTCATCAAGAGCTTGTTGAAGTATTTGTTGTTGCAACTTGACGTTTTTTCTTGTCTTTTTACCCCAACCAAAGGTTTTTGCCTCGGCAGTCAATTTTTCTGCCGATTCTTCCAACTCCTTTTTCTTCTTGGCTGGTGCTTCTAATTTTTCTTGTTCATCAGCTTTGATTTGTTGCTTCACGGCACGGTTCTTAGCCCATTCGGAGTAGTATCCTCTGGCCAAAACGTAAACAGCAATAAAAATACCTAATCGGAAATACTTGATGAATGTTTCTCTTTCCACATAGTTGTATATAAACTCGAACATCGCTGCAATGGCTACTACGATAAATTATGTGCCTTGACCTGACTAATGTTGTGTTGAAGAACAAGTTCGCGCATTTGGTACTGCCACGTCAAACCTACCGCCATCGTGGTGCTAAATGTCGCGGAAGTGCCGTCAGGTGACAATACATACCACGGAGTGTAGTCCCCCACCACCGACTTCACCTCAGCGATGGTGATGGAAGCCATTCTTCGCAACCATTTAGCAACAAGTGTGTTTCATTGAATTGATCTACACGAGTATACAAATCTTCAAGCAATGATCACTCGATATATGCGATACACATGATACACGAATTGCGTACAGCGTATTTTCAGTGAGTCCACACCCTTTCTAAATATCGTAATATCATATACATGGTTTATCTAGTAATTTGTAAGTAACACTTTGCAGCCGACACAGTAAGTTGTTTGCTAAAACCGCAAATCATTATTGGTAATGTAGTTTCTTACAATTCTTCGTCATCACTAGCAAACGGATCTATTTCAGGAAAATCCCCCACCTCAACCTGTTTTGGTTTGACAAAACTACCATGTTTTTCTCTAGCCTCAAAGAAACGAACTCCATTTATGGAGCCATCGTTTTTTCCCACTGGTTCATCAAAATCAATGCCAACCCAAACCATTTCGCCATTTTCTAAGATATCAATTTTGCCTATATACTTGATTGTTCCTCTTCTTTCGCCTTCGATGTTGATAACTCGACATCTATCACCAACCTTCATGTTTCCGGACAATTGTTCATTGTGGTCAATTTCAGCCAGTTTAGCCTTTGCAAAATTGGTGTCAAAACGACCTAGATGATTTTCCTGTTTCCATCTCAATACGCTGTTATTACGCTTTTGATACTCTTCTTCAGATAGTTTAAATTCATTACCGTCAGCCATCTCTAGATCTTTCAATTCGGAATCCGGATTGGTGTCGATGATATGCAATCTGCTGAACGGAACAATATTGAATGATCCTACAGTAGCAGATGAGTCGCGTTCCTTGTTGTATTGACTAGCATCACTAATTATGGAATACTCGTTGGAATTGGGAATGGCGTAATATCGAATAGTTTGAAACTCTGGTGAAATACCAGTAATCAACTCCAATCGAGCTTTCAAATAGGATATGTCCCACTGAGGCGATATTCTCCTTTCAGAAGATGTTAATTCAGACGTGATGTAAACGCTTATATCAGACATTGATATGGGTTCAGGAAAACCAAAAACTTTATGTATGATTTAGCGTACTGTACATCCAAAAAGTAAATATAAATCTGTACGAGTAAGAAAAAGTTCAATCCGTGATAATCTTGTGGCCAGGAACAAAATTTTGATCTAACGATTATTCTTATGCTGAAAATTCCATGATGAGTAAATTGTTGTTTTTGATATGATTTGTGGCAGTGTTTTGTTGAATCTATTTTTTCACTTCGAATTCTAGTTGCCTTATACTGACATAATTTTGCATTTGTCAAAATTCTTACAAAATTGGAAAATAAATAATTAAATTATGTTAATATTACAAATACTCATCGAGTATTATCTATAACTAGTTCATAATACACATGACTAATATACAGCAACTTATTCATTATTTGTGTCGTTATCATGATCTTGGAACGATGCAGCAATGTCATTTTGTTCGTTTTCAAATTGCAAGTCAGTGAAGTCTGCCAAATGCAACAAATAAGTACGGTTGTCCAGAATGAAGTTTCCAACGAAATTCGAGATTTTTTGACATTTTTCATACAACTCTGCCCGTGACCTTGACGTGGCATGAGTTAGTTCATCGTACATCATCGAAATGTTTTGATAGTTGTTTTCCAATGTGATGTACTCTTGATCAGTTTGAACTTTTATGGCTCTCATATCTCGTTCCAATCGTTCAATTTCGGTGGTAGATGTGGTAGTTCGATTGACCATAGTTTCGTACATTTCTTCGTAAGTATTCTTGAGTCCTGCAACTTTTGAGCTAATGCTATCAATAAAATCTATCTGCTCCATATTCTTTTCCTTCAAGTTGTCACATTGTTCTTGTAGTTTCAAATGATCGTCTTGACTTTTGTGGATAGAGACTTGGATTTCATTCCGTAGTTTCAAAAATGCTATTTTCTCTTGCTTCAAAGATTTGTCGATTATGTCTGTAGCCGAGAATGCCCTTGAAGGGTTTGCCAAACGATTGACTATTATATTGGGGTTAAGTGCGATGGTAAAATCATGATTGGGAGATTTGATTTTCTCAACAACATTGTTGTACTGCCTGACAAAATTCTCGATGCTCTGAAAGTTTTTGATTAAATCTATCTCTTTGTCCTTGACAATATGATTTAAATCCTCAATTTGATTCGTCACCGATTCAATGCTTTTAGAACATCTATCTCGTTCTTGATTTAGATTATTGATTTCTGTTATTGTGATTCCTTGCTCCACTAGTCGGACCTCTAAGTCCTGCTTTTCTTTATTTAATTGCTGTAGATTTGATTCTTGGTTAGCAATCTCTTGGTTGATTTTCTCGAGAGTTTCGGCCCATTTTGATTTTCGGGATTCCATGGTTTCTATGTATGCATTAAATTTCACCAAATCACCTTCTAAAGCTTGCGATTTAGTTTCTGATTGTTGTAATTCCAATACTTGTTTGTTCAAAATAGTGAATTGATTGTTTAGTTCGGAACTCTCCGATTGCAAACTGAGAATATCGTCCGCAAGCTTCTGTTTCAACAGTTCAAAATCTCTTGATAGCTCGATCAAATAATCATCAAAACTATCCTGTTCATTTAAATAGGCAGTGTACGATTTCAACAAGAATTGAGCCACCAATTTTTCTACTTCATCTTCAGGCCACAACAATAAATCGTCATTTGTATCAATTACCGCAAGATTCAAATTCAATTTCACAAGCCAATAAAGCATACCCAAAAACGATGGCCAATTTTGACCACCCACAGCAGAGATTTGTGATCGATTAATTGAATCAAGGTACGGGTATCCTAAATTTCTCAATAATGCAAAAACCTCAATATCAATTGCTCGATTAAATTCGTGACTGGGATCGATTTTGTTGTACAAAAACCGAAATATTAGGGTGAAGTCTTTTTGGGTAGGCTGGCGTAAAGTTTTCAATGTAAGAGGATGATCTGAAATTCGTTCGAATTGATTTATCACCAAGAAATCGTATATTTCCTGGATTATCAAATTCTGGTAGTTTTTATCGCGCAAAGGTCGTTGGTCAGGTGCTTGTTGTGACGATGGTGTTTGCAGTGACATTATTGATGGTGCTAAGGGGGTTTGTTGTGATGACAATTGCGATGATGATATTTGATAATTACTTTGACGACGTTTTGTTGTTGATGCAGGCGTCAGCAATGTTGACCGTCTCTTGGAAGCACCATTGGTGCCAGAATTAGTGGTGTTTCCCCCTTGTACTACTGACCCGTTTAGTCCATTGGAGATGGTATCAAACAAATTCCGCGATCCAAACAATGACGTCCGCGACGCAGACCCCATAGAAAGGTTCTTGCCAGTACTCTTTCGCAATAAACTACCTGGCTGAGAGCTCATTGCCCAATTCGTCGCTATTCTTGCTGAAGTCTGTTTACTATGAATTCCGCTGTATACTTTTGTTTACATATACATTGAGTGATTGGTAGGTACACGATCGTGGATGACATTACACAAAAGTAATGCATGCAGAACGTAGTTATCACAAGAGGTAAAAACTGTGTCAGGCATACTAGTTGGCTGCAAAATTTTGGACCGGAAGATTGATGTGGTTTTAGCCATGCCCGGTGCCAAGTTGGCATGAATAAGTAGGTAGGATTGACGTGGATTCAGTGAAGTTGTTTGGAAGTACTTTATTGTATGTGCTAGTTTCGCTTGAAGTGGCACTATGTCTACTTGTGCTCAAGAACTCTACAATGAAAATTAGTTTCAATGAATTAAGGCCAGTATATTGTTCTGGACATACCTAGTCAATCTCTGCTCATTATTAGTTTAGTTCAGCCAGAAGTAACCCAAATGTACATGTACGATTCACTTCTCTTACTGTGAACCATGTACTCATATACTCCTGGCTTGTGTTTATTATTCCGTTTTTTATTTTTGCATTTCATCTTTACTTTTCAAGCACAGGTATCTCCTCTAAAAGCATACCTTGCTTACGAGCGTATTCCTCTCTTCCATGCTGATCAGCAGATCCGACCGTCTCCAAAATGAGTTCGTTGATTTCTTCAGCATCATCTTCAACTTGGGGTAAAATAAGATTAAGAATAACACCCACAAACCCTGTTACTGCAAACCCAGTTTCAAGGACCAATACAATAGCCTCAAAAAATGATTTTAAGGATTTGTTGTTTCCATGGTAGGTAAAGACATTATCGAACCATGTTGGAACAAGTATTGCCCCAATACCTGGCAATAACGATGCTGTCAAGACAAATCTGTCTCTTCTAGAAAATTCAGTACCGGAGATAATCTTGAGCCCAGATACCACCACTGAAGTGAACAAAAATGATGTCATTCCTCCAAGAACAGGAGCAGGGATGGAAACAATCGCGGCAGCAAATTTGGAAAACACCCCCATAACAACCATGAAAAACGCACACCAGTATCCAGCTTTTCTATTGGCACATTTGGTAATGGAAATAACACCATTATTCTGGGCAAATGTGGACATTGGTGTCATAGTAGCCAACCCAGAGAATACTCCTGCGAGACCGTCACATAAAAGACCTCCCTGAATTCTTGACTCGTATTCTTTCCCTTCAACTTCTAATCTAGAAACATCGCATGTTGCCGTGATGTCACCAATAGATTCCATCATCAACACTAGTCGGACCGCTAGAAATGGAAGAATCAATGGTCCGTAAAGTTCCAACTTAAAGGTGTGAACCCAGATAAACGTGACTGCTTTGGCACTTCTGACATTTTCGCTACTAAAATATCCACATGCTGCAGCAACAATACAACCAACCAATAACCCAACAATAACAGCACACGATTTCATTATCGGTGATCCGAATCTCTCGCAAAGGATGATAACGAAGTAAACTAAGAACCCGAGTCCCACGAACTCAGCAGATCCCCATTCCTTGCTATGACGTCCTAAGGTACAAATTTCGTCGACACATCCTGAACCACCAACCCAATCTTCAAACCCAGACTGAACCAATGAAGTTCCGATCAAGAGAACCACAGGACCGGTGACAATTGGAGGGAAAATCTTTTGTAAAATCTTAGGAGGTACAAATGAGAGAAGGACTTCTAGTAAGGAACAAATTAATGACGACGCCAAAATTTTTCCGTACCCGTCTGGACATGGCAATGAAGTACCATCTGCACTTTTGGGACAAGTACCATTGTCATACATCATGGGAAAAGCTTTTTCAACAACAGAAATAGTTGCAAAAGATGTACCTACCACGGATAATAACCCAGTACCGATGTAGTAATTTGTTCCATGAATTCTGAATCTGATTATTTGAGCTAGAGATAAAATACCTGAAACAATTAATGACGTACTAACCAAGTACTCTTGAATTTGTGAATCTAAGTTACCGAGAGATGCAATGATGATCGGAGGAGTAACAACACCAGCGAGCATCGCCAAGGCGTGTTGAAATCCCAAAATTGCGCCTAATAAAACTGGCATTTCTGCATTAAGGCCAAAGAATGGTTGGGTATTCAATTCTTTGGATATGAATGGAATATTTGGCATGAAAAGGTACTTGTAATCATAATCCCCCAACAACCCATCTCTGCTTGTCCATTTTTTCAACCGGCTGGTTATGTATGGAGCTTCTATCATGTTGCTAACGTGGAGCAACACAAGCGTTTGTCTTTGAAAATTGTGTGAATCAGTCGTCAAAAAAAAAAAACCTTGATTATGGTCCAATGTACTTATATGACGTTATCGTGAAGATCGCGCAGATTACCGAACGGTTTGCTTCATTTTGCCTCATGTAACATGTTCGTATCGCCTAAGTCGATGCCTCATCAAGGCACATTTCATAGATAAGAATGCGATAAGGTTGATAACAAATATTTTCACCACTCTATAAACCGGATTGGTTGTCGGAAAAATCCGAGAATGTGGAATTAACAAGGATCAATTTTTCACAAAATTCTTATCTCGCGTCTGTGGACAACGTTAATTGGTATCTTAGTAGCAGGACAATTAGCAGTTGATTGCTTGCCTTAAGAGTGGGAACAATACTGCTGAGGGTTTCACCATGAGCTTGAGGCAGTTTGGGGATCACTAGCGACAAAAGTGTAGCTGGATTCCTAGAGGTTGAAAAAAAAAGTTGATTTGCCGTTTTAGCGACCTTTCAAGATCTTATCTCGGCTCCAGTTAGGCTAGAAGCGGATCACATTATCCACAACGAGTTAGATCTAAGATCGCGGGGCGCATGTGCGACTTTAGAAGCAAAGCGGCTGAAAATAGACCACTGGTACTGTGCCGTACACGCTGATTTAACAATCGCTACCGTGAGTACCATACAGTGACCAATGCTGCAATGGTATCAATGAACTATACAAAGATGGCGCGAGTGTTTAAAATAATTAGGTTAAGAAATACGTCGTGGTGTAAAAAATTGTTGCAAAAAAAAACGCCAATCACGATGCAGTCGGGACCTGATTAACAATACACATGTTGAAGACTAAGCGAAAGGAGTGTATTAAAATTTGAAAGATTTGAGCGACACGTAGCGAGATGCAGTGTATACATACAGCTACATAGCGCTACCTTCAAAGGAGTGAGAGCACCGCGATGATGATGTCTGATAGCTCAGCAAAATGACTCTCACGACTCATGACATCATATGCAAACAAGTAATGACCTATTTCGAATGTAGGGGATAGCCAAATAATAACATGCCACGAAATAGAAGCAAAACAACCTGTAACGGGCAACGATGGAGGAAGAATAGTTGCTACATGGTACCTTGGGAAGCCACAACAGGTTGGAACCATGTAATAAGTCCCTAACGCCGCGCTGTTCAGTTTGTGTGGGTGCGCACGGTTTATGAAATTTCACCATACCATGGTGATTAATTATAGAAAACTGAACCTTAACAATACAACATTTGATGCTCATGGACCCTTCGGTGTTCGCTAAATGCAGCAGAAGCATCAATTGCAGCGTGACATAGGAGGCGGGAAACGCGGTTAATTTTCTTTGTTTCCATGGAGAATTCACGGGAGGATTATTATCCCTCAAGGGTTGTTTAGGTTGTGTATAGGTTTAGTATTGTGTGGGAATTTGTTTTCACAGCAAAATTGTTAGCAAGAATAATAATTGATTATAATTGAGATACAGCTATCGTAGTGTAGAATAGCAGACATTTGTTACAAACATTGGTACGAGTGAGTGATTGAATATCTCGGTTTTCTGAATGGGCGGAACATTGTCGTTACCATTTTAGTTACTATCGTCATTCATTTTTATATTATAGCCATAATTGACATCAATCTTTCAACACCGTGATACAAATTTTATTTACTTGTTTACCGCTACCAAACCACGGATACGCCATGACTGTGGTGAACTCAACAACGAAGCGCCCATCAACGCCTCCTCCCCCGGCTCGAGCCAACCGGTTATCAGCACAATTCTTGCAGACCCCAGAGCAACCAGGATTGAATTTGCCATTTTCCCCCGGATTGAAGCGATCAAACTCAGACAGTTCTCCCGACAATAAGAACACGCTTGCCACCCCAAGAGTGACGGATGATGATGACAAACTGAAGAAGTTAAAAACTCCTCAGTTTTTTCTGGCAGCTAAGCATTTGCTGTTCAATGATGAAGAGTCGGAAAACTTGGCCGAGATATCAAACAAGTTGAAAAACAAGCTAAGTTCGGCATTGAACAAGTTACCAGAAAAGTCTCATTCTAGCAATTCGTACTCCAACAAATTTGTATTTACGGAACTTTCATTTGACCAATCTCCCACCAAGAAATCGAGGAGCTCGACCCACTCGTGGTCTCCATCTAAATCGATACAACGAGCAAATTTGAACTTGCAAACTCTACAGCAGTCTCCAAAACCTCCCAAGACGTCCATGTCCCCCTCGCACAGTTTGGCCAATCCTTTTGAAGACAGAAAGGTTTCCATTCCCATGAGTCAATCTGTTCCAACCAATCTTGCATCTAATTTAGCTCATTTGGAGCCAGTCAGCACATTTCATCATAATCAAAGAGTCAACATCCCCAGTCCCGATGAGGACAATTCGGCACAAGATGCATTGCTTGCAGCCATTTCCAGACAGAAGATGAAAAACAAGAGAAACTCCTTCAGTCATAAAGCAAACCATCCCGAGCATAGGAGCCTACCACCGCTCAACGTGGCGTTGAATGATGACAAGAACAATGAGCAGGACGCAGTATTATCATTGATGAGTTTATCATCGCCCCAGGCAGTCAAGTTCTCACATTCTCGAACCCATAGCTACGATTCTGCCACCAAGTCAACATTACCACCAATAAGTGGAATCATGAATCCAGCTCCAAATAGCAAAAATGATGCAAAGCCAGAAAATAAAGACGACGACGACGACGCTACTGATATCGATGTCGACAATTCTACTGATGAAGAGTAGGTTACTAAACCCTACTGGCATAGACAAAAAATGAGACATCAGCAAACTACGAGGGCGATGCACCCACCATCGAGTGGCCGACCCTGTAGATTTCACACCGTTTTGATGTAGATGCATGCATCTACAAACACCACGAGAGACGTTAAAGCTCCTCTACCAAAAGCAATTTTGAAAACAACTTTAATTCTTCATTAGTATTAGCTAGTCGATTTAGTAATAAGAGACCAGAGTATGCAAAACGTACCACTGGGGGTACCAACTAAAGTGAAAGCTGAGAGCTGAGTGGAGACAATCATACAAGCCAGACTACAGTTGACAAATGCTGTGACGACATAACACACAACATTGCACACATCCCACCACCATGTTAAAAACTTAATCCGAAGTCATCTGGGGTTCGAAATGGTAACGAACCAGGATGTATTTCAGGTTAATTACATATAAATAATTTATCAACATCAGATTTTTTCGGAAATTCAATTGATCCTTCAACTTTATCCGTACTTATTAACGGCCATTCTCTTTGATTTTCTCGTTTAGAATTACACCAAGTATCTGTTAATTTTGTTGAGTTTTATTCAGAAATTGTGTCTCAAGACGATTCAAATAAATGTTTTGTGTTCACCTAGAATGCATTAATGGAAAGCTTCACTTACGAAAAATTTCTTTATGTTGTAGTACAAATTTCTATGGTGTAGTTTTTTTCTGTGTCAGACATTGGGATTTATTTTTTCTATTATTTTCGGACACAACGAATGGACATCAAAGAAGATAAAGATACGTACAATCTGTATGCAGCGTACAGTTTGGGGGAGTAACTCTCGGACGATGACGATTACACATTGTCAATTCCCCGGATTGTATTGGCTACTATTCAGGATTTTTTGTTACCAGGTGATATGAGTTCACGTGAGATTTTTCTTTTTAATTTTTTGCACATCTGATTACAAATATTATATATATGAGACGAAGAAACTTCATCTATTTCAACGGCTAGATTGAAATTAGTAATATGGCCGCGGTTCTTTTGTTGTTGCATCCTACTGTAGTGACCGATCAGGAACTAGTGGAGCGGGTCAAAGCAGATATTGTTGGCGATGCAAAGGATATAGATTTCCACCAACAGATCATCGATAGAGTCACCAAAGGAGCCGTTGAGTTACCCAAAAACTTTTATGAGAAGATAGTGTATATTAACCCTAATGCTCCAGAACAAACTCTACCTCAAGCGTTGTTGAAGCTCATGCAATCGACTTTGACATTGGGTGGACAATTTAGTGGCGATTTGCCTACTCACCAGGACTTGGACGTTTTGATGCTGGGGTTTATAATAGAGGAAGGTGTATGGGTCAAGCCGAAACCAACAGCAACCGTGAAGTTGACGAAAAAAACAGGCACAAGCTCCAAAAAATTACCCACATTTAAACGTTTAAATCAAACCCCAGTTCCTGCGCAAGCAACTAGCATGACGGACTCATCCACTGAGGACGAAGACGAAATCAACTCCATGAAGAGAAAATTACAACAAACTAAATTATCATACTTTTCAGACGATGGCGACGATGTTGACGATAACATTGATGAGGAAGAATTAATGAATGCGTACACCTCGTCCAATATCATAATTCCTAAAAAGTGTGAGTTACCTAACGGAAAAAAGAGAAGAAAAGCATGTAAGGACTGTACGTGTGGGTTGAAAGAATTAGAGGAACAAGAGGACCAACAACAAAGATCATTGCAGGACACACTTTTGAGCTCGATGGCTCAATCTGCCGCGATTGAAGCAAAGAAGATTGAGGACAGAATAGCGAAGAACGCGGTGAAATTCTCACCTGACGATTTGGCTGAGATTGACTTCACTGTTGAAGGAAAAACTGGGGGTTGCTCATCCTGTTCTCTCGGCGATGCATTCAGATGTGACGGATGTCCATTCATGGGATTACCTCCGTTCAAACCAGGACAAGTTGTCACCATTGACAGTTTTGGAGAAGACATTTGAACGAAGATATGACTGGCTTATATATAGAAAAATCCAAATATAATAAAACTAATAAGGATTGTGGAACTCATGGTTGGAAAAATATGTCGATTTAATACACAAACGTAATTATACAGTCTAAGAGCATTACTTTCAAAAGTTGAAGAGTAAACGACGAATTATCACGTTATCCAAGCGGCCACTACTGGGAGGCTATGCCAATATCGCTTCCAAATAGTTACCGATCGTTGCAAACTGAGGAAGAATACACGCACATCTGCATTGTAATTATTTGAGCCCTGACCGTTCAGTTAGATACGGCTGCATAAATTGCGCTTTGGGTGCTAAAACCTACAAGGTATGAACTTCAAATTACTACTCGTCCCCATACCAAAATTCATGGGATTGATTGTACAGGGCGAAGGAGGGAATGTAATCTTGATTAGAAGGTGAATTGCAAAAAAGACAAAGTCATGCAGTGGATGTAGATTGCTAATATGCAGAAGCTAGCTGAGTTATTTTGACCCAATTTGAAGTAATCGTTAGAACATTCCTTCGGACGACTCGCTACATCTCGTCTGAGCGATTAATCAACGAAAATATATTCTTCACTGCGAGAAATTAGTTTAAACTATTTTATTTCATCTCACTGTCCTCAGTTGTACGTGGAGCAAGACTACTCCTAACATTCTATGACACGTTTCACCTGTCAAATGTTAACGCACCTCACTGCACTTACTTCATACGTCACGTAGCACAAATGGCAATCATTGTACCAAGAATTTCGGGGTATTCGATGGAAAAATATACGTTGAGTTCTTTAATGGATCGCTGTTGGGTATTCATCTAAATTTGTTTTCGGAAAAGCCCATCAGCTGCTTAGTTTCGTCATTCTTGTAAATTGCAAAGTACGAGGACACAATAAACTGAATTCTAACAATAAATAGTATAAACGGTGAAGTTGACGTATCTACATTGTTTACTCTGACTACTTCATTGACTTTAGCCACAAGACAGTAAACCGTAGCTACAAAACTCGCTGCACGTGCTTAGACAATATTTTCTGAGGCAAAATATCGATGGTGCATACCTTTCCAACCAGGAGGGGGTATACTTTCCATGACGCACAATTATTATTATGCCGTTAGGGTGATTCTGCAAGACACATAAAATTGCGATACCCAAATAGGATTGAGCCGATTGTCACGTGTTGGTTATGACAACGTTCATATGAATCCCCCAATCTAGTCTAGCTTATATCGCTAATATGCATACGATCAGCAATTTCATTCTTGACTATGACCAAATGAAATTATCGAGGTTGACTCATTCATGTTTCAACGGCTCACGTGTTCTTAGTGGAGTCAGTCGACTGTCTCAACATTGTTACCTATCAAGTCAATAGAGCATTTCCTACCACATGCAGTCTTGATTCAACGCCACACTTGCAACTTTCGTGACAAAAGTTGGAGGTGCAAATAACGGGACAGTTTTTCCTATCGTCTCTCCGTTCAAGTAAACAAGACTCGCGATTCTCAGGTGCTTACGTCGAAAATGCATTTCGTTTTTGGACAAAAGTGCTGTTTTACCTACTGAGCATTGTACCTGACAGATATTTAGTTGGCATGATACACACAGGAACATCCCGTTTAAACAAGTTTAGCCGGAGTTTTAACCACATTAAACCCGGTGTTAACAAACCTTTGATTCTGTAGTACACGGAGCACAAGAGAGGGGCAACTTGAAATTAATGCCGTTAAGGTTTTGTTTCTCCATATTCATAATGCAGTTATGTTGTCACTTAATTTTCCCAGTGATTTATTCGCTTGAGTGGTTATCCTGCAATCTGCAGAACCTGGATCTTGGCACTCCTGCTTAATATTACTTCCGTAGTGCCATACAACCAAAGGATATTATGAACTGATTTACAACGCAAAAAATGCCAAAGAATATGCGGTCCATAATAGACGATTCTTCGCAGTCTGCATTTGTACATCTCAGGGTCTGTTTATTTATTCCATGTTTTTTTATTTCGTATCCATTGCAGTTTCTAGCAGGGACTTCGTAAAAAAAACGGCTGAATATAATTTTACAATCTAAAACCTGTGCATCGTCCTAATAGCAGAACGGCTTCATCAGTGTAAATGAAAGTGTAGCATAGTAGAAAACAGAAGTGACTCATATTCCCTCGCTTATGTTTCTCATTCGGTAAGGGATCAGAAACGGATCAGAGACGGATTAAAAACATAAGCGTCAATTCTCGGTGAGATGTGGATGATTTACAATGATCTGCTCCTTATTACCGTGAACATACTATAACTACAACAGTACGCACGGGTCTAGATCGGGGATTCTAAATGGAGCTTGCGTGGCTATGTTCAGTTTTAAATTCCTCACTTGCGACACCAGTGGGTCGTTTGTATGTGGCAAGGGTGAGGCACACTTTATTAATGCGGTATTTGAATTTGAAATGCAAATCACGCAACTGATGAATTGAAAAAACGGCCCGTTTGAGAGAATAACGCAATAATGCGTTAATCATTGAGATCTACAGTTTAGATGCCATGAAACTTTGAACATATTATACCCCCCTACAAAATTAAAAACTTCTATATCGTAACCAGTGTTACACTGTAATTCCGTAATTGTTTTGTGTTTTTCGATTCGGCATCCTCCGACTCCTACTGTTGACCATACCCGTCAAATCCGTAGTTGTTCGAGTTCACTGGCGTGGGTAACGAATTGAATCTTTGATGTGGTACTTGAGGCTGCTCGTAAGGTCCAATTGCATATTGGGAGTTGGACGTCATGTAGTCTCCGTGAGAAGTCAATGGGATTGTTGTTTGAAGACCTGAACCAGCAGGTAATGGTTGGTTGGTAGCTTGCGGTACTTGAACACCTGATAACGGTGACAATTTCTCTTGATTAGCGTAACTATCATTGGTATAGCTGAATGGATATTGGTACTGGCCGTTGTGTTGTGCTTGAGGTGGAGGTGGGAATGGTGTTGAAGAGATAACAAAGTGTTGATTTGGATATTGTGGAATTTCTTGTGGCATCGCTTGAGTAGGCACTAGTTGTTGACCAACTCCATTCTGGGCAACACCATTCTGGGCAACACCATTTTGCCCATTGTATGACGCTTGGGGATGAATCTGCATGTATTGATGATACTGATCTTGTTGATATTGCATCATTTGTTGGTTGTGTAACTGCAACTGCCTTAAAGAATCCTGACGACAGTGAGGACAATTTTTGGCTTTTCCATTTCTTCTAGGGGTATAGCGGTAACCTGGATACTTTTTTGCGTGATTTTTCTTTTCCTCGTTGGCAAGATTGTTCCAGTGGTTCTTTTCCTCGGCAGATAACGCTCTCCATCTTCTTCCCAATTCTCTACTGACTTCGGGGTTCGTTCTAATAACATTACCTTCGTCCAATACCGACTGGTGATACTTCTGACGGAAAAGAATGAATGCATTCCGGGGACGAGGAATCTTGCTAGCACTAGGCTTACAAATACACTTTTCTGAGGGTAATGGGATAATCGGCTGGGACTGGGAGTAGTTTTGCCCCGAAGTAGTGTTAGCAGAAAAGTTGTGCGAGTATAAATCAATCTGCTGGTTGGGGACCACCTTTGTGTCATTGTACTTTGCGTTTGGTTGGTATGACAATTTGGGAGATTGTTGATTTGAATTTGGAAACTCCTGGAATTGTTGGGTTACTGGAGGCATGATTTGTGCCAATGAGGGTAAGGTGTTTTTGTGATTCTCTTCCATTGACATGTTAGCATTTGTGTAGTAAACAGCGGTAGACATAATATACCTTTGGAGAAAGCAGTGATCAGTTGTAGCAACTGGTTTTTTGACGATATATCAGTTAACTAAACAGCCTTGTTGAAAATGGGGGCTGTCGGTACGACTGGATGAATTGAACGATAAAATAGTAGTACCAAACAAGTGCTACGGTTATGATACAGAAATTGTAATATCAGAACCAATATTACACTATGTATTTGTGAACAATATTGCAATGAATTAGGAAGTAACACTATATTTATATAAAGTGTATTACATAAATATTTTTTGAAATCCATACTACAAAGTATATTATTAGAAACGGAATATATTTTACTCCACCGATATAGAATATTTTATAATACACTTAACAATTACATCCATAAAGCCGTTGATACAGTATGTTCTGCAGGTAAAGTGTAGAATCCGAGACGCAAACAACAGACATCTTGTCATTGGGCACCAGACCCCTTTGATCAATATATCGCTAATTAGTGCCTTTGAAACACCCTAGATTTACGCTTCACAACTACTCATCGTTTAATTCCGAGACAGAGTAATAATTTCATAATAAAATATATTATTCGGAGAAGTTCGTAATTTTGAAATGCACAATTCTGCGGATCCTTAAAATTATGTTGTCTCAACTTAGAACTTAGCACCAGCATATACACCCGCATTATCGGGATATGCACTACGGTTTTTTACCACCCAGGACACTCATCCAGCCGGGTTGATCTAGTAAATCGAAAGCAGGTGTGTCGTTAACTTGTACTACTTCTTCATTAGTTCACATATAACTGCTTTAAGGTGATGTCTGTGATATGTTGGTGCGGTATGTTTCCAACGATATAAATTAGAAACGTTCCTTACTATAAATGCGCGTTGGAGTTTCACCCATAAATATTATTTGAAAGTATGAACCCTCCAACAATACGAACCGATTGATTCCCCTGCTTTTATCTCGCTTGAATTTTTGGTACAATACTAAACAATACGATTACGATATGATAGATCAGAGTGCCCTTTCGCCACATCTTTACAGGATGTGTTGCCTTATAAGTAACTAACAAAGTTTCCAGCAGCCTGAATACTTTATCAACATAATGCTACCGAGACGTCAATCTTGACCGAAGAATAATAATGAAGAGCAATTTTAATCACAACAACTGATTTCACTAATGGATATTTGAGGGATTTCCTAATTCACGATTGACGTAATGAATGGTTTAGGCATGCTGGTTGAGATCATGGTCTTACATGGAGTACCAATAAGGAAATACCCTCTTTCGCAGTGTATACAATAGAAGCTTTTTTGGATTATTCAAATGATTCTCCAAAAGAGATACATTTCCAATAATAGAATATTATATACAATCAATTCAATCTGGTATCGAGATTAGAGAATAGATCGGTCATGTCAACGGGGTAGGATCGACACTAATTTGTGCATGGGAAAGTTTTGTGATTGCGTGTTCAACATCTCGCAATTGTTAGAGTGAATGGGACAATCCAGATGATATTCAAACATGAACTGCAACTTCACGCGAGAAATAATCGAATATGTATGTTGGTGATGAAATTACCTGAGCATGTTTCTTTAATATGAAATTTATGTAATATGCAATCGAATATGCAAAAGGAGTTAAATCTTTCACTCCACGTTTGGTGGGAGGGCATATCAATTATTCATGAATCGGAATTACAAGGAGTAAAACAATGTCGTACTTCCTGTTGGTATATTATGTAGTAAGCCTACTACATCGTTTTCAATGATATATACGAAGCCAGGACTAGTTTAAATATATACGAGGTGCTGCCACCTTGAAGGCTTTTAAATTCAAGATCTAAAATGGCCACACATATAGGGACAGGGTACAAGTGTCAAACTATAATATTTAAGATATAAAATTTTAAGCCGTCTTTTGTTCACATGCTGATGTAAAAGTCGGAGTAAATGGAAATAAATTAATGCGTCCTGATAAGAAAGAATTTAACAAACCCCTGATTAAATAATTGAATTGCAGGTGGTCGGTGTATAAACGTGCATGCATGGTACACACACCACAACATCGCTTATTTCTACCTTTTATCTAAGGTAGTCGCCGATGACAAAGGTCACCGTTAATGATTTTACGAAAGGCACGGTATTCCTCGTAAACCAGAACCCAACTGTGCTCTCCATGTTTCATCTTGCTATTATGCCCATGCAACAGTGTTGTTTGTTGTGCTATAGTTACCTACATTATTACGGAGTTCCAGCGATTTGTCCGTTGTTGCTCACATTTGATATATTTTTATTTATTGTTTTGCTTCTCCACGGCATTGAACGGGTTTATGAAAAAAATCCTTTATTGATCGCCTCGGAAGCACCACTTGCCGTATGCAGCCTTTGTCTATGATATGTAAATGCAGGTACTATTGACTCTGCACAATTAGGGCTAACATGATTGCGCACGAAAAGTCAGCTTTGGTTGGAGGGATATTGTTCAATCGGAGACCGCTTTTTCGTCACTGCGATGGTGTAATGGTTCGATTTAACTTTCAGTAGCAAAATTGGCCAATGCATCATATGTAGAGATAAGGTACTACGCCGGATAACATGGGTAGCAACTGCCACAGCCCCATATCGTTAGCCTTATCTCTCGGTGTAACACTTGGTCGCAAATTTTACTGCATAGACGTATCTTTCGGGTTCATAACTTAGAAGGTGGTGCATGACGTGTTTTTTATGAAAATGTTCGATGCAACAACACTGCATCGCAATTTTATTTTGTACATGCCTTCTCGCCTGAAGTTGTGTTCTTAGAGCATTTCTAAGATGTACTGTAGGGGTATGAACAGACATGGAAGTCCGGATTTATCACCAACCCACCGAAGCAGAGAGCATCGTCGAAGCGTCGATTTTAGTCTAGGAAGCCTCAAAAACAGGCGTGCATGGAATTTGCTTTTTTTTGGACGGGAGTGCAGGTACCAACGACTTTCTTAACTTGGTGTGTTTTGCGTATGTGTTTGTCCGAGTGTGGGTGTGCGACAACCCGACTGGGATATTCGATCGGTAGCGCTGACGATACGGTAGCGCCAACTAAACGGTAGCGCCCAACATCTACTTTCGAACGAGAAGTGGCATAAACCACGACGAGAAATTCGGCACCGCGATATGGATTTGCATGGGCAAGCAGAAGAGTATGGGCTCAGCGAGTCTGAAGCGTTTCCATTGCCGCTTTCCATTGTGAAAACGAATTTCAAGCTGTTTGATAGCACCAAAATCGACGAGTTTTTGTACTCCCATCATCGATACACCTCGATCGATGTCCTCATCAAGGAGCTCACGCAGTTGTCGCTGTCGTTGAACCAAACCCTCTTGGACTTGGTGAACCACGACTACAATGACTTTATTAGTTTGGGCAAGTCCATCAACAATAGTCACGATATCATATACAATATTCTTAATGATGTGACTGACTTTAAAACAGAACTAACGACAATATCTTCATCTTTTGACGATACCATTGATCAAATTGACAACATTTTAGCCCAGCGGAAACTCATTGTCCAGATCAAAACGTTAACAAAGATCAGTTTGATGCTAAATTACCAAATAGAGAATTTCGAGAATGCGATAGAGAAAAGTGCACATTATAGTTTGAAACAGCTAACTGGGTTTTACCTCTCGATTACAAACCTATTCAACTTTTTGACGAACTCTAATATCTCTCCGTCGCAGCAGAATCCGTGGATTTCGAATTACTTGTCAGCCAAGATTGCCAGCTTGAAGTTGGAATTTTTGTCACATCTTCAAAACTTGACGAAAGCAGCGCTTCACAACAGGGACAGCGAAAACATTTTGCTACTTGCCAACATATACAAGCTTCTTGGCCACGAGTCAGACATGTTACGAATACTATCCAGCAAGTGAAAGAGTTAGGCCTTGAAGTGAACCTGTTCCTAATTAAGCTACAGTGATTTTGATACAAATATGACTGGTTAATAACCTTAATTGTGGATACCACGGTTCGGTTGAGCTTTGACTCGAGTACTATACCACCATATTAGGAGAGCACTTTCGAGGAGTCTGGACAAGTTAACTCCAAGAGGCGAACTTGGCAAAAAAGTAGACATAGAGCTACGACAACAGAACACTGGGAAGCAGTGTATTACAGTTTTGTAACATAACCCCCTGCTGAATTTGCGTGCTGTGTTGTCGATGTTTAGAGCCCTTTTTCTCACATAAAATGTCACAAAGATTGATGAATTGGCAAAAGCAGTTTTCGACACTAACCACGACTGTGACTATGACCAACCAACTGAGCACCCCACGCCACTCGGCACACTAATACACATCACTAATGTACGTATTTGTAAATATCGTAAAATATCACGTGACGTCTCACGTGACCATTTTTTTCCAATTTTTATCCAATCGTTACACCTCGTTTTGTCAAGCTGAAAAACTTTCAGGAAATCTAGCATAGACTCAACATAGAAGCAAGTTAGACGCCACGATGGTTTTAGGAGAATTCTTTACCGGGAGACACCAATGGGAAAACGTCGACAAGAACCCATTGCCAGCAGAAATCCCTGAAGTTGACGAAGTAGGTGCCACTTCAGCACCATTATTGTCGGCATCATACTTCATTGGTGCTAGATGTAAACCATACAACGATGACTTCATGATGTGCAAGGCCGAAAACAACGGTGGCACATTGGAATGTTTGAAAGAAGGGAGAAAAGTCACCAGGTGTGCCATTTCGGTGTTGAAGGACATAAATAAGTACTGTTTTGACGAATTCAAATTACACTACGAGTGCTTAGAACAAGAGAACCACAGAACTGGACACTGTAGAGCTTCAGAAAACGTGTTCAACAAGTGTGTTTTCGATAACTTGAAATTGGAAAAGAAGATCCCTGGGGTAGAACAACAAATCCACTTGAACCAAACGCCAATTTACCAAGGTACCTCAAACGACAAGGCCGTGACTGCCGAGTTTTTGAGACAAAAAGAAGCAAAACAATCGTCTTAGGGGCGCCCCACGGCCTCACCCAAAGTTACTCACTTGCAGTTACACCCATGCAAGGGAAGCCGTTTTGACTCCCTTTGCTACATATAATTGTCATTCTCCTCCCTCAAGAGTCTTGCATTTCATTTCATGTTAGAATATCTTGCATTCTACGCCGAAGAGGCTTTATTTATAGTATGTTGGATATACTGAAAGTATACGTTTGAACTTTTTCACTACGGCACCGAAACAAGTCGAAAATTGCACGAAACTTGCCCCAGTATTTTCACAGCCACCCGCGCCCGTAGCACCACCGCCCTCTCATCAGAACTGTGCCACAACAACCACTTTCTGCTCATCGTTTACACTGTCAATGATCGAAATTGACGGCCGCTTACATAATCAAACTCGATTTTGTGCGATGATGAAATGTAAATATGAAAAATCTGAAGCTCGCCAGAAGCAAACGGGACGGAGTTATCTGAAAAACCACAGCAAATAACGAACGTGTGGAGATGTTTGGGTCTACAGCAAGCACAGGTGGCGGCCTTTTTGGCGCCAATTCCACCAACACGTCTACATTTGGCTCAACGCCAGCAGGAGGGTCTACAGCATTTGGAGCCACTAACGGAGCCACGAACGCTTTTGGGGCCAATTCCACCGGAAGCACCTCTGGCGGGCTTTTTGGCAGCTCTGGAGCCAAGACTGGTACTGCTACCGGTTTTGGTGGTGGCCAAGGAGCCGCTAGTGGAGGACTATTTGGTAATACCCAGAACTCTAGTGGTACAAGTGGAGGTTTATTCGGAAATACAAATCAACCAAGCAGCACAACCGGGGCGGGAATCGGTGGCACAAACGGGGGAGGATTGTTTGGAAACACCACAAACACGTCTACAGGCACCAGTGGAGGATTATTTGGAAAGCCAGCTGCTACCAGTTCTGGAGGGTTATTTGGCAATACCGCCACGAATACTGGAACAACTACATCGGGAGGCTTGTTTGGCAACTCCAACACGGCGAATACTGCGGGTTCAGGTAGTTTATTTGGAAATAAACCTGCGACAACAGGCACAAGTGGGGGATTATTTGGTAGTTCTACCGCCAACACTACGGCTCCAGCCACGGGAGGGTTATTTGGTAGTAAACCAGCAACCACAGGGTCGTCAGGAGGGTTATTTGGTGCCAGCAACGCTGAGCAGCCACAACAACAGCAACCACAGGGAGGACTCTTTGGTAATAATAATGTGAATAATCCCCAACCATCGTTTAGTTGGAGCACAAATAAACCCACTTATTCAACCAACGCATCAAACTTGAACACATTGGGTAATCTGAATATAAATGTCAATTCACAAGCTCCCACCAACATAAACACATATGCTCCTGCCATCAACGACCAATTAATGAAGGTGAAGGAGCAATGGGATCCAACGTCGCCGAAATGTATATTAACCACCCACTTTTATAACAAGTTCACCGAGCAGGAGATCGCGGTGTTAATCAATCAACCAAGACCGAATAACGAGACCCCTGAGGAGTGGGAGAGGGCAATGAAAGAAAGGCCTTCACCGTTGTATTTCCCCGTGAAAGTTGCTTCCTTCGACGATGTTGCTCAAAGAGTGGAAACCCAAATTGATCATGTTGCCAAGTCCAGACTATTATTGAATAATATCTACGAAAGACAGCAACAGCTTTCGTCCAAGCATGATTTGGACAATACAACGAGGATATTGAAGGCCAAGGCCAGACACACCAAATTGTCCAGACGATTATTGCGGTTAGCCACGATTTTGGCCATTCTCAAATTGAGAGGATATCCTTTATTGCCCGAAGAAGAAGAAATTTCCAAACAATTTGACTTGTTGAACAGTAAATTGAACGATCCAAACAGCTCGATTGGAAAGTTGCACGATATTTTTGCTAGATTGGCGATTTTGAAAGATAGAGCAGATGATTTAAACAATCAATTCGACAACTCCATCAACACCATGAATCAAACCATGGAGAAGAGCCAGCTAATCGAATCTAAATCTAGTAAGAAGGAAGGCGACTGCGATGAAATCATTGCCAAAATCTCCAAGGTGTTGCTTAAACAACAGATTGGGTTGAACTACTTGAATGAAATCTTGGACAAGGACATCGACGCCGTCACCAAGAAAAGTGCCAGATGATGCACCAGTGTTACCCGTTCATTTCATGGTTGCTTTAGACCAAGTTGACCACGACCAGTGTAATATATCTTCACAAGATAATTAGCATAATAATAATTATAAAACCCATGTATTAAAACTACCTTCTATTAAAATTGACTACCTTCAATCTGTCTTTTTGACCTTCTCTATTAATGTTGGCTACCTTCAATCTGTCTTTTTGACCTTCTCTATTAATGTTGGCTGCCTTCAATCTGTCTTTTTGACCTTCTCTATTAATGTTGGCTGCCTTCAATCTGTCTTTTTGAGTACCTTCTATTTTGACTGCCTTGTATTACTCTAGGTGAAAAACCCATTAAACCCTTTGGAACTACCTGCAATGCCTGAGGTAACCGGGACCCGATAATTGAGATCCATCAACTGTGCATTTGACATCATCGTGGTGGTGGGAAGCAACTTCTTGTAACCTATCACGTCATTGATGGCATCAACACCCTTATGGCAAACGACGTTATCGAACTTGTGAAACTTCTGGAAGTTGAATCGAATGTTCGACTTGAAGTCGTTGAAGTCGCTGAACAACTTGTGCTCCAAAGTGTCAATACAAACAAATTGATTATCGACAGTAGAAGAATTTAACAGGTACCTATTGCCGTACTTCAACCCTTGGGGAGTGAGTTGATGTTTGAACGGGATTTCGAGTTGACGATTCATATAGTGAGTGTCATTGTGGATGAACGAGTCTCTTGGTAACGCCAATACCTTGTGCAATTTGCTAATTAGGGAGCTTTGTTTGGAGGAAAGTACATCGTCATTATCAACGTCCACCAAGACGGAACTGTCACTTTTCGATAACAACATCGAGCCCAAAAGCGACTGCGACGACGTGGGATTGTAAATAAGCGTCAAAGAGTTGCCATAAGTGTTGATCTTTGTGCGGTCTCGCTGCATGTTGAAATACTCAACATTCCCAAGAGTGCTAAAGTTGTGGAAGATGTGGTTCACCTCATTGACATTACTTGGAGGAGGGGTGACCTTGACTGTCACTGCAACATGGTGCTTAAAGTACGCCGACAACCTTTTGTTCATGTTATTCATTGTGGTTCGTAAAAGAAAACTAAAATGATTTGCTGAAGAAATAACAATCCATTTTCCGCGATGCTCATCTCATCGCGCATTATAAATATCAAGTAATCACGCTGGCCATCGCGTATTGTATACATACCACGTAGTTCCGCCACTTCTCCTGGAGAATGGCTTCCAACCAAGACGTACTCACTACACTAGCAGACAAGTTGAGTGTGTATCTCAACAAACCAACTAATGTCAACTTGGCGGTGTCATTAGTGCAATTTTATCATGTAAACAATCAGTTGCAAACATTTGAAACCTACGCCAAAGCAGTAGGTTTGTCGAATCCAGAACATTGTAAGGACGTTTATGTGTTTGTCAGTGAGAACATAGGCAATTTGGATAAGCAAATTGGCCAGAATAGGTCTGGGCTGGTGTCGTTAACTAATGTGGCAAATGTGGCAAAACGAGCCAAACCGAAGAAGAAGCTTATATCATTTGAGGACGACGAACTATTATCGCTGGAAACAACTCCAGCGACCACACTGGTGCCGTTCAAAAGACTCCCGAAACCGATTGAACGCAACGATGTGGACTTAGATCTGGAGCTAGGGTTGGGGGATATCAGTTTCCCAAGACCAACCGGTTCGACAAAATTCAAAAGAATAAATAAGCAAGTTGCAAGCAAGATGAAACCAGATGAGCTAATGCAGCAAACAGGTGCAAAAGATAAAACTGAAAATTCAGTGAAATCGAAAAGTGCTAAAGAGCCGGTTTCTTTGGCTGAGCTAGCAAGACTAGAACAACAAACCTCACAAAGGGTGCAACAACAACAAAGAAGTGACGATTATCATGACTTACAGTTGGTAGAAGACACTTTTCTAGATGTAGACAATGATAGAGAATGGTACATGAATGACGAAATGAATCATGCTGGCTATGATGATATCGAAGACACAGACTACAAACCTGTCAAGATGACTACACGTCGGAAGAATAGAAACTCTGGTTTATCAGGCGGTGGTTTTGACGAGATAACCGGAGAGTATGTTGATTATGATCACCAGCAATCTGGAGCTGATGATGTGTCCAATATGCCCTTAGAATCACACTTTATCGTTCCCCCATTTCTCGAAGATTCAAGGGAATATATCCAGTTCCAGATTGAGGGTGGAACTAGTTTGAAGAGCATTGGTGCTGCCGTAAATCCTATCAAGGACGAAACATCAGAATTGGCAACTTTGGCCAAGCGAGGTAGCCACTTAGTGCAAGAGAATAAATCTAAAAAGGAGCGGGCTAAACGGATCCAAGAATCAACTGGGCTTTCTGGCACCCTGATTGGAAATGTTTTAGGAGTGGAAGATGAAACAAACCCCACGAAAGAAGTGAAGGAGGTTTCACCTGTTGGTTCTGATTTTTCCTCGATTCAGAGGCAAAGAAGATCTTTACCAGCATTTGCTGTGAGAGACGAAGTAGTAAGAACAATTATGGAAAATCAAGTCACCATCATCATTGGTGAAACTGGTTCCGGTAAAACCACTCAATTGACCCAGTACTTATTTGAAGAAGGACTAGGGAGCAATATTGAGACCAATAGCACAAGACGGATGATTGCTTGCACTCAACCCCGTAGAGTTGCAGCCATGTCTGTGGCGAAAAGAGTGAGTGAAGAAATGAACGTCAAGCTAGGAGAGGAAGTTGGTTACTCTATTAGATTCGAAGATAGAACCAGTGCAAGAAAGACTATCATCAAGTATATGACGGAAGGTATCTTGTTGAGGGAAATCTTAGCCGATCCGTTGCTAGAAAGTTATCTGTGTGTGATTATGGATGAGGCTCACGAGAGATCGCTCAATACGGACATTTTGCTTGGATTGTTCAAGCAGTTGATTCTGAAGCGAAGAGATTTGAAGCTTGTGGTTACTTCTGCCACGATGAACGCCGACAGATTTTCCAAATTCTTTGGCGGAGCACCCCAGTACACCATTCCAGGAAGAACGTTTCCTGTGGATATTTTGCACAGCAAGACTACCTGCAATGATTATGTCGAGGCTGCTGTTAAGCAAACGTTAACCATTCATCTTCAGAACAGCCAACAAGGAAACGATGGTGATATATTGGTTTTCATGACCGGGCAAGAGGATATTGAAATGACATGCGAAGTATTAAGACAAAAGTTGGGCTTATTAGACAACCCTCCACCACTTGATATATTTCCAATCTATTCAAGTTTGCCAGCAGACTTGCAAAAGAAGATTTTCAACAAGAAGAACACCGAAAGACGGAAGGTTGTTGTTGCTACCAACATTGCAGAAACCTCGTTGACGGTAGATGGTATAAAGTATGTGATTGATTGCGGGCTAGTCAAGATGAAAGTTTACAATGCCAAACTTGGCATGGATACCTTGCAAGTAATTCCAATATCGCTAGCAAATGCTCAGCAAAGAAGTGGTAGAGCTGGTAGAACTGAGCCCGGTACTGCTTACCGGTTATACACCGAAAGAGCGATTGAGCCAGACAAAATGTTTGTCCAGCCCATTCCCGAAATCCAAAGAACTAACTTGAGCAACGTTATGTTGTTACTTAAATCGCTTAAAGTGACAGATATCAATGAATTTCCATTCTTGGATCCACCACCACCCGATTTGTTGAACTGTTCATTATATGACTTGTGGGCAATGGGTGTATTGAACAACCTAGGAGAATTGACAGACTTGGGAGAATCTATGAAAAGCTTTCCCATGGAGCCTACGTTAGCAAAAGCTATACTACTTTCAATCAAACCAGAATATCAATGCTCAGAAGATATGATCACCATCGTTGCCATGTTGTCAGTTCCACCAGTATTCTACCGTCCAAAGGAACGAGCACTGGAAGCTGACATGGTTCGCGAAAAGTTCTATGTAAGCGAATCTGACCACTTGACATTGCTTAACGTTTACAACCAATGGGAGCAGAATCTTAAAAGGTTAAACAACAACTATTCCAAGATCAATCAATGGTGTCAAAAGAACTTTTTGCAACTCAAATCTTTGTTAAGAGCTAAAGACATCAAAATTCAATTGCTGATGATTATGAAAAGTAACAAGTTACCGTTAACAAGGTCGACTAATGATGATGCAATCAAAAAGTGTTTATGTGCATCCTTCTTTCTGCAACTGGCCAAGTTGGTAAAGATAAATGTGCATGGAAGTCCTGAGTTCATCAATTTGCGCCACAAGTACATGAAGATGTTTTTGCATCCAACAAGTAGTTTGAATGGAAGCAATTTATCTTCTCCCTATGTTATTTACCATGAATTGGTGTTGACTTCGAAAGAATATATGAATTGTGTTACTTGTGTCGATCCTACATGGTTATTAGAATCGGGCTTCGTATATTATCACATTTCAGATTTTTACCTCAAGAGGCACCTAAATCAGATGCCCGCAGACTTGATCACCAAGAACGAACTCGAGAAAGCAATAGAACAAGACAAACAAAAGTATGATGAACTAAAGACCGCACGGATGTTCAAGAGAAAGAAAACTACGCAAACAAAAACTACATCCAAGTTCAAAAGTAGAAAACCGTTTTGATAACGTTGGTGTTGTATTTGTCAACTATAGTCTATTTGTATGGTTATATAGGACAATTGACAAGTAGTCAATTCTGGGATGCCGAAGCTATGTACAATCAATAAACTGTGATACTAATGCACAACAACATTGTCAATCAATCTAGCCAACTCAGAGCTATTTTGTTTTGGAACCTTCACTGCCGTGGAAATGATGGCCCCTGTGCCTGGTTCTATGTATTGTAGATCATCTAACGTTTCGGGATGGGAAACTGCAATGTATTCTATCATGAATTGGGGGTTTTTTTGCAACTTTTGTTTGACCAAGTCCAAAACTACCGAAGCATCGACTTTGCCATTTGGTTTATTTTCATTGTAGAATTGTTCTCCAGTAGACAATGCCTGGAAGATCACCGAACTTTCACGCTTGATTTCTGGAGATAAGTAAGCATTACGCGAAGACAATGCTAAGCCGTTGGACTCTCTTTTGGTGGGCATAATTCTGACATTGGTGTCAATCATCAAGTCCCGGACCAAGTTCTTGATGACAACGCATTGCTGAGCATCTTTTTGCCCGAAATAGATATTTGTCGGAGTAACAATATTGAGAAGTTTGGTTACAACGGTTGCAACCCCACGAAAGAACTGAGGTCTAGTAACCCCCTCCAATTGCTCGGAACAACCTAATACCGACACAAATGTCCCTCTTTGCTTAGAGACATCCAATTCAATGCCCGATGGATACATCTCCGAGATTTTGGGAACAAACACCGCATCTACCACCTTATTATTCGCAAATCTGTTTTCCAAGATGGAGATATCCGAGTCCAAAGTTCTGGGGTATGCATCAAGATCCTCGTGTGGTGCAAACTGACTTGGGTTCACGAAAATAGATACCATGGTCTTGTCGTTTTCCATCAACGACTGTGATACTAGCGACCCATGGCCCTCGTGGAGCGCTCCCATGGTGGGGACAAACCCCACCGTTTGGTTATGACGATAGCATTCAAGTCTCCATTGTCTTACTTGAGACACTGTTCGAAGGATTGTGATCTTATTAGTCATGGCTGCCAATAAGTATGGTGATATCAGTTAATAGGTGTGGCCAGTGTCACCAAGTAGTAGCAAACTGTTTTTCTTACCGTGGAATCCACCAATATACTCCGATAAGCGTGATTAAACGATACGATCCGACGGCGCTTTTGTCGGCAGTAGTGAAAATTTTCCCCAGTTTTTCGATGACTTACTCATCTCGTCATACAGTAGTACATGGTGATGTATTGCGTATATAATTCCGTTTGGTAATGCACTGGTTTGTGATCGCAAATGCATCTGCTTATGATTATTTCTTAATTTGATGTTTAAGATACGATATTTTCATTTGAACAACTTTGATTCGACTTTGTATTTCATTATTTTTGGAATAGAGTCTGGTCACATTTTCTCATTGAACCACATATTATGACCTTTTGTAGAAGACAAACACCGTTTAGTGATACATACCAATGGGCAACCACAAATAATAACTAACCTACGACTCCAATGAACTAGCCGAAGACTCTGTACTGTCCTACAATCTTGCACAAACGTAGAGCTCTGAACCAACTACAACACTGCTGTGAACTTTTCTAATGCTGATCTCACCCTTCCTCTCTTAGTTTACTACTTTCCTACTGTCCTACTGTCCGTTTAAAGCTGAGTGGAGTCGCACATTACCAAACACCAAGTCATTTCGCCCCCACAAAGTACTATACGATAACTCCTTTAGTCTCCGAAGCAACGTCAAACACCCTCACTAACCGGCCAAGTACCAAACTCAATAATCACACCCACACATCCACATCCTCAATAATCACACGCATGGTTTTTATTCTTTGATTACTTTTTCCTTCAATTGTTTTGTTTGCGATATCCTCGGCAAGTATCGTTTCCCATTGTCACGCCCCCACTATATAGTTTATGTCATAATCTCCAGTCTAACCTTAGCAAACAAGTCAAAATGTACAAATTGGAAAAGAAGATTACTGGTGCTTACAGTCCAAGAGCCCCTGGGTCAACCATCCTCCATACTGACCAATTGAGTTTGGTCTACAATAAATATAAGTCTAGTTTGGCTCCCCCACAATCAGGTATCAAAATCAATCTTATCTTTGCCCATGGAACGGGAATGAACAAGTCGATCTGGAAGTACCACATCGACAAATTGTATGCTTCTTCTGGCAAAAATGGGTGGTATTTGGACACCGTGGTGTCGGTGGATGCAGCTGGTCATGGTGACTCTGCGGTGTTGAATGAAGGGAAGTTGGGGCCAATTTTCCGGTGGGACGAAAATGCTAAGGACTTATTGGCAGTGATCCAATACGAACAAGCCACCACTGGTGACTTGAAAAACGACTACTCCCACAGGAACATCATTGTGGGCCATTCGCTTGGAGGATATGCTGCTATTATGGCTGGTTTTCTAGGGCCTAATCTTGTGGATTCGGTGGTACCAGTGGAAGCAGTATTATACTATGATACCGCACACTCAGAGCGGTTTGCAAAGGTATTTGGCAAAATCGGAGCTCTTCTTATTGACGAATTTGATTCGTACGACGACTTCAAGGAATTTTTCACTTCTTTCTCGTTTTTCAAAACATTGCACCCAGAAGTGCAGAAGGAATTCATGAAAGATGAGTTGTTGACCGTTGTCACCGAAGAAGGAGAAATTAAGTATAAAACTAAAGCTTCCACCGTCAACCAGATGGCTACATATTTGGGATCAGCATACTCTTTGCACGTGGGCATGAAATGCTTGGAACTCATTACAGTACCAGTATGTCACGTCGTAGCGGAAAAAGCAACTTGGAATCCTAAGGAGTCGATTTCGTACATTCGGAATGCAATTCCAAAAGAGTATTTGGCCCAAACAGTTGACTTGAAAAAGGGGACCCACTTGGTTAACGTAGAGTACCCCGACGAAATGACAGCCGTGATTGAAGATTTCATCAAGTTGAGAATAACCCAGTTCAAACAACAGGTATTGAGTGTTGACCCCGAAATTTCCACCAACGGCGACAGGCAAAAGCTTGCTGACATTCTCAAGAAAAAGTTATTGACTGGTGAATACAGAAACGGTTACTACGGTAAATTGTGATTTCTAGTCGAGTCAGCTACCTCTTATGCCATCAATGCATCATATTCGCATGATATATCGCACAATCCAGCGCTACAATAGTGAGACTTGTGCCCGTGCTCACTCAGGTCACAAACACTTGATATAGAGCAAACCTCTTAGACGTCTTATAAAGTAAATGAACAACAACGCAAATACTACCCATCATCAATCAGTAGTGACTAAGATATGTATTTTTTACTTGCCATTCGAACCTTTCACCCCCTATGCCTTGTCTTCTTCATGAATAACCGTTTCTCGAATGTGGCAGAAAAGGGCAGTTTGCAGCCATTCCAAATGGGGACAAGATGAGCTCACGTGACAGTTGCTTTTTTTTTTTTTGAACTCATCACAGTTAAGCATAGTAAATGATAGCGGCAACAATACCACTATAGAAAGAAAATGGCAGTTTCCAAAGAGATTGTGTTGGCGTACATCAAGGACTACTTGATCAGGGACGGTGATTTTACTGGTGTGCTCAAGGGGTTGCAAAAAAGAATTGATCATTATGAGCTTGAGTTACCTAAAATTCATGCAAAATTAGAGGACATCTTGAACCACAAGGACGGGTCTGAAGATGTTGATATGAGAGACAGCGATGACGAGTCTGATGAAAGTGAGTCTGAAATGTCTGAAAAAGCAGACCAGAGCGATGAATCTGGTTGTGACTCCAACAGCTCTGAATCTGATGACTCCGCTAGCTCTGATTCTGAGAGTTCTGATTCCGATAGCGAGGCTTCTGGATCGGAATCTGACGATGAAAGTGAGGCTGAAAAAGATGACAAAAAAGCAGATAGCGATGAAGAAAGTGATTCTGATTCTTCAGACGAAGAATCCAGCAAGGAGGAAAAGAACGAAGAATCTGGTTCTGAGTCTGGTTCAGATTCAGATTCAGATTCTTCTTCGAGCTCTGATTCTGATTCAGATTCTTCTTCGAGCTCTGATTCTGATTCAGATTCTTCTTCGAGCTCTGATTCTGATTCTGATTCTTCCTCAAGCTCTGATTCTGATTCTGATTCTTCCTCAAGCTCTGATTCTGATTCTGATTCTTCTTCAAGCTCCGAATCTGAATCCGACTCCGACTCCGATTCCGATTCCACTTCAGACTCAGACTCAGACTCAGATACTAGTTCCTCTGAATCCGAGTCCAAAAAGAGAAAGTCATCATCTATCGAGTCCCCATCAAAAAAACAAAAATCGGACTTTTCCTCTTCCCAAACCGAATCAATTTCCTCTACTTCCACTTCACCTGAACCTACCGGAATTGCAGCCACTCCAGAAGCAGAATTGAAGCCTGGCCAAAGAAAGCATTTCTCCCGTGTTGACAGATCGAAAATCAGTTTCCAGAACTCTGTCTTACAAGATAACACATACAAAGGAGCTGCAGGTACATGGGGAGAAAAAGCCAACGAGAAATTAATGCAAGTACGGGGTAAAGATTTCACAAAAAACAAAAACAAAATGAAAAGAGGAGCATACAAAGGAGGATCCATTACCTTTGCCTCTGGTTCGTACAAATTCGAAGATTAGTTGGTTTTCGCCATAATCGACAAGCATCAATTCGCCATCGAATCCACCCACTATGGTGTTTGCTTTTGGAGTTCATTGTAACATAGATCTATATATGATACACCTAATATATAGCACATAATAGAGAGATCATACAAATCAGTAGTGTCAAAAATGGTAAAACGCAAGGCTGTATACAGCAAAATTCGCTACCCTCATTATATCAATATGTGAGAAATTACTAATACCAATAACCTTGCAAGAAAAGACCAAACTGGAATCTTAACTATTTGTTATGACTAGTAGATCTGGACAGCCCAACTACGCTGAGTTGGCCGATGGAAACTTCTCCGATGACTCTTTTGACGAGCCCACCCGGCTGGATGACGATTTCACGTACGGGACCTGTCCCCAGAAGAAAAGGGCTGGCAATGGCAATGGCGATAAACAAGCAAAAAAGCGGAAAGCAAGGGAAACTGTCGATGCCATCAAGATGAACATCGACGACAAGACTTATTCTGACGAAGAGATGATTGATTTTACTCCGGAATTGCCTCCAGACTATGTTCCTGATGCTGTTTCTAAAGCGTTTGGAAAAGCGGATTTTTCTTATTTGAAATTGAAGCCTGACCATTTCAACAGACCCATCTGGATCTCTCCGATTGATCTAAGGATCATTTTGGAATCGTTTTCGCCTTTGGCAGAACAAGCACAAGATTTTTTGACCACCATTGCAGAGCCAATTTCCAGACCGTCGCACATTCATGAGTATGGGATCAATATGTACTCTTTGTATGCTGCTGTGTCTGTTGGGTTGGAGACTGATGATATTATTTCCGTGTTGAACAGATTGTCCAAAGTTCCTGTTCCGCAGTCTATTGTGAATTTTATCAAGAGTGCTACGGTTTCATATGGTAAGATAAAGCTAGTATTGAAGAACAATCGGTACTTTCTTGAAAGTAACCAGGCGGATATATTACAAATGTTGTTGAAAGATCCGGTTATTGGGCCACTAAGAATACATTCGTCAGAAAATTCGACCACAAGCAATGGATTGACAGCCTCGATTCAGGATAAGCTCAACCCAGCAGACGTGATCAACGGAGTAAAGCCACTGGATGACAAGAAAAAGGACGATGTGGAAGACATATTTGCTTCTGTTGTGGGAAACAAAGATGAAGAAGATGACTTGGACACGGTTCATTCGTTTGAGATTTCCAATGATTCGGTGGAAATTGTAAAACGTAGATGTCAAATTATTGAATACCCGGTTTTGGAAGAGTATGATTTCCGTAACGATTTAAGAAATGCCGAGCTTGAAATCGATTTGAAACCCTCAACACAAATCAGACCGTATCAGGAAAAGTCATTATCGAAAATGTTCGGAAACGGTCGAGCAAGATCAGGAGTGATTGTTTTACCGTGTGGTGCTGGGAAAACATTGGTGGGTATCACTGCAGCATGTACAATCAAAAAGTCGGTTATTGTGTTGTGCACCTCGTCAGTTTCAGTCATGCAATGGCGTCAACAGTTCTTGCAATGGTGTACAATTCAACCGGAAAGTGTTGCGGTATTCACATCGGAAAACAAGGAAATGTTTGCAACTGAAGCAGGTTTGGTGGTCTCGACATATTCAATGGTCGCTAATACCCGTAATCGGTCGCACGATTCGCAAAAGGTGATGGACTTCTTGAAGTCGCGAGAATGGGGTTTTATCATTCTTGATGAAGTTCATGTTGTACCTGCGGCGATGTTCAGAAGAGTCGTAACAACAATTGCAGCTCATGCTAAGTTAGGGTTGACCGCCACTTTGGTTAGAGAAGATGATAAAATTGCTGATTTGAACTTTTTGATTGGACCCAAATTGTACGAGGCCAACTGGATGGATTTGGCACAAAAAGGACACATTGCTAATGTGCAATGTGCCGAGGTTTGGTGTCCTATGACTTCTGAATTCTATCAAGAATACTTGAAAGAAACTGCGAGGAAGCGGATGTTATTGTACATCATGAACCCCACCAAGTTCCAAGCATGTCAATTTTTAATTCATTACCATGAAAAAAGAGGTGATAAGATCATTGTGTTTTCTGACAACGTTTGTGCTTTGCAGGAGTATGCAAAGAAATTGGGCAAGCCATTCATTTATGGTGGAACAGGTCAACAAGAACGGATGAAGATTTTGCAAAATTTCCAGCATAACGATTTGATCAATACTATCTTTTTATCTAAAGTGGGGGATACTTCAATTGATTTACCTGAAGCTACATGTTTGATTCAAATTTCGTCACATTACGGGTCTAGAAGACAAGAAGCACAAAGATTGGGACGTATTTTGAGAGCGAAAAGACGTAATGATGAAGGGTTTAATGCTTTTTTCTATTCATTAGTGTCGAAGGATACTCAAGAAATGTATTATTCCACGAAGAGACAAGCGTTCCTTGTTGATCAAGGTTATGCCTTCAAAGTCATTACCCATTTGAGTGGAATGGAGCAGTTATCAAACTTGGCTTATTCTACCCCGAGAGAAAGACGAGAACTATTGCAACAAGTGTTGTTGCAAAATGAAGATGCAGCCAATATTGATGTCGGAGATGATATTGATACCAATTTCATTTCCAAAGAGAAGAGACAGAAATTGGAGCAATCACAAGCCATCAGAAGTGCAGGATCATTGGCAGGTCTAGCTGGTGGTGAGGATATGGCATATGTGGAGTACAAGAAAGACAAGAACAAAGAACTTCGTGAACACCATCCGTTGATTCAAAAAATGTACTATAAAAACAAAAAACATTGACGGTTTACGTAATGTAAATAGCATTCGAAGTTTAATACTTCTATTCTGGGATATAATATAGAAATACATCAAAAAGGTAACATTTTTCCGTGCCTGTAATTTTTTCGTATATAAATCTATCCAAACCTCGCTCTTTTTATGCAATTCCCAAAAGTTTTAGCTAGAGACAAAGTCCCCGAAATCGTCATCAGATGTTTCAGTCAGGTTATTGTCAAAATGTTGATGTGATTGTACATGTAACTTTTGTTGAAACTTTTTTCTCTCCTTCACATTTCCAATGTCCACTGTCTTGTGAGATATACCGTTGATCTTAATCGCACTAGTGCTATTCTCGCTTTTGTCTGTATTTTTCTTCTCTTGCGATGTAAACTTGACGTTTGTTGTACTGACTCCTACCACCTCCATCTCGCTCCTGTCATTTTCTTCCAGGCCCTCGGTTTGTGACTCTTCATCTTGAGACTCTATCATCGCTGGAGTCAGTGGAGGCTCAACTGGCTTTGACTCGAACTGGTCCTGATAATTCTTAAATCTCCGCTTGTAAAGAGACAAGCTCTCCAAAAACGATATCGCCAGAAACTGTTCCAACCGTAGCGCAAGACCTACTTGTACTTTCCGATGGCCATCGCCGTCATCCCCCATAATAGGGTGGTAACCTGAACCGGGCAATTGTCCGATTATTTTGTAATCGCGCACTGACTGACACATTTGAATCGTCTCCTCGCCATTGTTGGCTATTCTTGCGCCTTTCGACCCTTGCACCAAGGGATTGTACCAAACCTCACCCCAAATCACGTCCTCTTTATTCGTTACATTGTATAACTCCATCTTGGCTCTCAATCCCTCAAAGGCATTGCGCACTCCACAATTGTTCGCATTTCCACTGGCATTATCTTCCATTATTATTTCTTGTTCAATAAACCGCAATCTTCCTTTCCAAATCTCGGTCCTCTTGTTCAAATCCCAATTGTCTCCTGGGGGAATCTTGTGCACCGTCACATTGTCGGATTCGAATAGTACGGTTGATATGACATTAGGTATATAAGTCATCTCTAGGCATCAAAGTTTTTCAGCTCGTTGAGATTCCAGTTGAACATGTACCGTTCCTACAATGCTCTACGACTGTTTTGAATTCCATGGTGGTTGCTCTCCTTACCCTCAATTGCTGTATATCACCAAATCTCGGAGGTCGTGGCACGGGGAATATCCCCCATATTTTCCCCCCAATAGTCACTCCATTGCACACAGTCGTCACCTACATCTCTGTTTATACTCAAAGTCATCCTAAGGCCTACATCACTCAATCGTATGAGGAGTGTAGTACGTGGTAATTGAGATAACCATGACGAACTTTTCTTTACTTAAAAAGGTGTTGCTTGACGCTACCACTCACGGCCCCCTAAACTCTTCCTCACAGACCTCAATGGCCACTTGCAGCAAACAAACAAACCCGCACAATAAGCTAACTGACTACCCTATTTTAATCCCCCTTTCCTTCAAACTGTGAGCTCCACAATCCATTTCGTATTCACTTTCTAAAACCGACCAAAACCGGTAGTCCCGATCTCGACATAAACCTCGAAACATTTCCATTTCAGGGTGTACGTGTCACGTGATTCCAATCTTGAACCCAGGAAAAATTTTCGATTCTACCATTTTTGACCCCAGCTGTAACAATCAACATACCTGCGTGATTTGAACATGTTCAGAGGTCTTATCCGGTCGTCCATGGTGACACCATTGAGTGCGCCACTCCTGATTGTTTCTGCGCGTTTCAACTCGAGTTTTGACCAGCTTAGCAAAGCCATCAGTCAAGGAAAACCCGACTCTGAAAACACCAACAGCGTAACTGATATCAACGAATTATTGAATAGCTCATTGGAAACTCCAGACACATCATACTTGAATTCTAAATCCAACGAGTATGGGTTGGGAGAAATCATACCCCATCCTAGAGACGTGGCCAAAAATATCAGAATTCAAGGTCCCATGGCAGGAAGAGTCGTCGATGTAAACTACGGTAACTTGAACAGAGCTCTCGTCAACATGAGACATGTTATTTCTCAAAACAAGATCAGACCATTACAAAAACTTCAAGCGAGATACATTCGTCCTGCCAAATTGAGAAAGCAAATGAAGAGAGAATGGTGGAGACGGAAGTTCTCTGCTGGTTTCAAGGACTTGATGAGTCAAGTCACCGATGCCAGAAGAAGAGGGTACTAGTCTTTCGATTTTGCTAACAACATCAATTCTGCATTATGACGACGGTATTGCCAACATTTTCCCGTTGCGCATCCAACAATATACCTTTGAGCCAGCAGCAATATGACCCTGCGTTTGAATGCTGCTCGCGTGTAAAATAACATCATTTCGATACCATCACATCGTGGACATGCAAAATCGGCACTTGAAGAGATCCCATGGTGAAACCACGGATTTTTTTCGTTTTTTCACGGAATACCAACAATGCCATACACTCGATGACTGTCTATATCCGTATGACGCTGTTTTGTACTGTCTACTAATATATATCTTGTAAATATCTCAAAACTGTTTTGGTGGTTGTTATCTAGCCGTTCGTGTAGTTACCAATGATGCGTGATTGTGAGTCCGATAGCAAAATTTCCCAATGTTTGCCAAAGTCACCTCGTGGAGCCCAACCACACAAAGTTGGGAGGTTTTGTGTTGTTTTGTTGGCTATAGTGAACACTCAGTGCCGTGTTTACTTGCCTAGCTATATAATTTACGAACTTTCCTCATTCGCTCTGGTTTGGATCTCACCACATCTTTGAGTCATTATACTCCAAGTTGACGTAACCAAACACAATATACTACTGTCCATCTTTCACTGGTGCTTATCTCATGAGTTCTAATGCCAAGACAGGAGGAATCGTTGCCATTACAGGTCAAATCGACTACTCCAACGCATACCATGTTTTCCCACCACAACTACAGCCACTAAGAAGCACCATCATCACCTACGGGACATCGTTGATTTCAGTGTTTATTGGGTTTCCTCTCGACACCATAAAGACGCGAATGCAAACCCACAAGAACTTCACCAGTTACTACGACTGTATCCGAAAGTCGTACCATGCTGAAGGAATTCGTGGGTTCTATCGAGGAATATGGGCCCCGTTAATTTCTTCTTCCATTATGAGGTCTGTTTCTGTGAGCGTTTTTAGTTCAGTCAAGCCGTACACTTACAGGGCGATGTACCAATTCACCGATCCGTCCAAACCTTCAGAACACCCGTTCATACGCAATATTCCCGTATGCTTTGCATCAGGAATGATTGCTGGAGGAACAACATCAATTCTAGCATGTCCGTTTGAATTCACCAAAATATATGCCCAGATCTTCCGACTTGTTCAGAATAAATCCTTGGTTGATATCCCCAAGAACTTGCAAACCATAAACCAAGAATATTCTCCTTCTACCGTGCAAATTGCTAGACAGATAATCAAGCATGATGGTATATTTGGGTTATACTCAGGATACAGGTATCATTTCATCCGTGACTGCATTGGTTCCGGGGTGTATTTCTCTGTGTATGAGTCAATGAAGTATGTCATGAACCAAATCATCAATGGAGACCCCACTAAATCGTCTCAGATTTCCATCATGTTTTCTGGAGGACTTTCTGGGATCTTTGGGTGGTTGCTTGTGTTCCCGATCGACACCACCAAATCGCTCATTCAAAAGGATGCTGTAGCCAACATCTTGCGAAAAGAACAAGGCTTGGAACCATTCCCCCCAAAATCAAGAAAGATTGAAAAATTAGATAAACGATTGTTTCGTGGGTTGGGAATGTCAATGACTAGAACATTCATTGCTAATATGGTTTTTTTCAGTGTTTATGAATTTGCCATGTCCCATCTCGTATGACGGTGCTCTCGCAGGCACAATCATTGGTACGGTGAGTGTAACATTTGCATAGTTATCGCACTCTGGCGTGGATAACGTAACTGTACATAGATTCAATTATAGATATACAACGTAATACTTATGCATGTCTGCCTCGACTTCTACCTCGACTTCCGGGTTTGCTGTCGTCAGACTGGTTTTGAGATCGTAATCGTCTGCTGGTTCTGCGCTTGGAGTTGGATTGCTCTTCTTCGCTATCAATGATTTCTTGTAAACTTCTCTTTAATGGAGATTTGGATCTGGTTCTTAGCGCAGGGTGATCGAATGGCTCGGAATCCCTGTGGTCCTGATGGGACACAGAATCGTCAGAATCTTGTCGTTGCTTTTGAAGACCCAAGTTGAGCAATGGCTGGCTCCTTAGATTTCTTGCCTGTTTCATTTGCGTGGCCACTGTCTTTTTCACTGGTGATGATGGTGTTTCATCCAGAAGTTTTTCGCGTTCAATCGAATGCTCTTTATGCTCCTTGTGTTCCTTATGTTCCTTGTGGTCAGATATTTTTCTTAGTTGAGTAGTTATAGGCACTTCAGTGTACTCTTCGCCAAACTTGTGGCCGCTTCTAAGAGAACGTGGTGGTTCCAAGTCTCGCAAGTCTTTTTCGTTGATTTCTAGCCCTAGTACTTTTCCCACAATTTTCGGCAGATGCGGTGGGCTGGGAGAAACCAGTTCTTCTAAATTTTCTGACTTGGTCTCCTCTTCATTCGAAAATCCTATAGCCTCAGCAGATTCTAAGATTTCTGGTTCGAATTGAGAGTCTTCTTCTTTTTCCGTCAACTCAGAGTTGTTGATAAACGTCAGCTCTTCTGAACTTGCCGAAAACTCGTTTGTACTGAGCTCACCATTATTTGCACTAGGAAAAACACCTGACTTCGCGGGTTCAACAATCAGTTCAGAATCTTCATCAAAATCACTCTTATTTGAGTCCGTTGCTTCAATCTCAGAATCATACTTGTCAACTTCCTTGAGACCCAACAACGTTGGTTTAGGTATACGATGTTGTTTGGTTGAGGAATTTTCACTACGAAACCAAGACGCGGGGTTAAATAGATTCCACCAGTATTTGTATCTTTTCCTTCCTTGCAACTCAATCTCGACCTCGTCTTCTATTGGCCTCTTCTCGCTTGTCTGAGTAGGTGCTACTTGTATTTCCTGGTCTGGTTCAATCTCAATCACAATCGCCTCCGTTGTAGAAGGGGCAAACGTTTCAGGTGTGTCTTCAATTGACGTGAATGTCAGAACCATTGTAGGTTTGATGGTCTCATCCTCCTCATCAATTTCCGCATCAGAAACAATCAGAAACACTATAGTCTCCTCTAATGGTTCCACAACTTCTGTTGGCGTTATTAATTCTGCTTCCGTCTCATCCTCCG
This sequence comes from Suzukiozyma manassasensis, assembly GCA_030569175.1. Taxonomy (NCBI): domain Eukaryota; kingdom Fungi; phylum Ascomycota; class Pichiomycetes; order Serinales; family Debaryomycetaceae; genus Suzukiozyma; species Suzukiozyma manassasensis. The sequence continues at coordinate 1,585,823 of JAJMKC010000001.1, read as the reverse complement.
TCTCAGGTGTAATTTCAGGTTGATTTGTATCGAAAGCCACATTTGTAGTAGGTAACTCTTGAGGTTCTTCAATGTTTGTCGGATGCGCAATGCTACCAACTCCAATCTCAACAATTGTAGTTTCTTCATACTCCACAAGAATTTCTTCCTTTTCGTTTGGCTCTTCTATCAGTACAACGCTGATATCCTCTTGTATATAGCTAGGTGATAAATCGAGGTCTTTCACGACATCCTCATGATCGGGAATGATATATTCCTCGTCGGGCTTGTTCGCTGCATCAGCGACAGTCGTGTCATTGACACTCTCAGTTGTCTTTGTAGGCTGTACCTCTTCATTGTCTTGATCGCATACTTCGTCAATGTCTTGCACAACTGCATTAGACACATCAATATTATCAACTTCAGTACTCGCAACAACTTCGCAATAGTCTTCAGCTTCAATTTTGGGTAAGCCAACTTGATCATCGACGTGTTCATCAACTTTGTCCTCCACTTGTTCATCAATGTGTTCATCAACTTGTGCATCAGCTTGTTCATCGATGTTCTTATCAATTTGCTGTAAGTCAACTTGTTCAACTTCTTCATTTACTTGTGGATCAACCTGTTCATCCACTGGGTTTTCTTTCGCAGCATCAATATCTTCGTCAAAGTTGCATGTTTCAACTGGAACCTCAACTTCAGGAAGAACATTGTGGGTGTCATGTTGTGCTTCGGTATTGTCAATACCTGGTATTTCACCGTGGGTCTCAAAACAATTTTCCCGTTTCCTTGCTTCCACAACTTCATCCTCGATCTCATCCTCAGCCTCATTCAATACATCTGTTTCTGCCTCCATAACCATAGCATCCAATTTTGATTCTGTTTGAGCAAATGTGTCAGTTGTCTCGTCAAACAGTTGGTTTTCTAATTGAGATACGTTCAAAATCGGCTGTAGAATGGGTATACTTATCTTCTCAGTATTTGGCTGATCAGAATGTGCTTCATTCGAATTACCATCTTCAAAATCAGACCCAATTGAGGATCCAGCTGATTCAGTTGATTCATTGTAAATGCTATAGAGACGTGCACCTCTAGATGGATCAGATTGTAAAATATCTCCGTCAAATTCACCACTCGTCGCACTGGTTTCATTGTCTTTAACATTCGGCACTAACCCGAAAATGTGATTTTGCAAAATGTCTTCTTGATGTGTAATCTCATTGCCGTCATTGTCATAAGAAACAACATGAAGATATTCATTGGGGGTATCCGTACAGTCTGTTCTGCGAACTTCGGAATCAACTTCATCACCCTTAAAGGATCGCTCACTCCCCTCCTTCGTGTCACTTTCAAGAATTTCCTGTGCTTCTTCCATATCAATGTCAGAAGGTTGTTTATTTGGTTTGTTTTGATCTTCAATGTCGGCTTCCTCTTGAAGCAAGGATTGAACGTCCAGCATTTCATCCAGTGAGTATGACCCCGTAATTTCATCTAAAGATGGTACTTGAATAGAATATTCGAATGCCTTAATGTCATTGTTTCCCAATTCATCCACGGTCAATTTGGTTGAGTCAGGGACAGATTCAGTGTGTTTAAGATCTTCGCTTGTACCGAACATCACCCTGTGATCATCAGAAGAATCATTTTCTCTTGTACCATCCTTGTCTGCATTTTCATTAGAGATGGTTGAATTGTCGTAAAGTAATCTTGTTTCTGATAATACATCCTTATCTGGGTGAACTGATTGCTGAATTCTATCCAAAGATACTTCTCGATGCGCATTCCCTACCTCTTCTGCGGTTTTATCTTCCAGTTTGTCAGTAATGCTCTCATTTGTAGGTTCATTCATCTTTAAATATTTACTTTCATCTTGACAAGTATTGCTGGACGACATCATTGATGTGTTTCCATGCACCCGATCAGCAGAACACTGCAATTCCTCTTCGAGATCAGCGACTGAGCTCAATTTAATGTTGTACTTTACTTCGATTTCTTTCAATTCCTGTAAAGTCTTGAGTGGGTCTTCTTCTCCCATTGTGCGGAAAATTGGCAAAGGTGATACCATGGATTCGTGGTGTTCCCTGTCATTACTCTTAATCTCATTTGGCTTCTGCCCATGATTAAATGTTTCCTTTTCTGTTTCATTCTCTTCGTCTGCTAAGGATCCCTCAGTTTCATTATCCTCAGCGTCGTCCATATATAGCATTGCCATGTTTTCCGTATCCTGCTTTCCAACTTCGATCTGAGGAACCTTCAATTCACTTCCGAGATCTGCATCGATAAACTGCCTATAGCCAGTGTCTGTGAGCTGGTTATCTGTAGTATCAACATCAGCCGCATAATCTGAATACCTCAAGCCTGAGAAAATATCGAGGAGCTTGACAGCTTTTGTCATTGATTGGGATCGTCTCTTGGAGAGCTGATATTGATCAACGGATTCAGATAAAACGTTCTGGCTCCCAGTATTTGCTTGGACTTCGTTCGTCAAGTTGCTCCCTGGGAACTTTTCCACCGCTTCATCGTCGAATATTGTTTCTGCAAATTCGAACACGTTTGCTTGTGCCTCATTCTCCAGTATGTTTCCCTGACCTGCAGCACTAGCTCCATTATGATCTGAGTCTAATTTTTCTTTTTCACTGTTATTCTTGTCATAAATTTCGTCAATAATCACATCTTCATCTTCATTATCGATTCGCCGTAGATTTTCTTCATTTTCTTCTTCTTCACCATCTAATTCGTTTTCTTCCTCTAGATCATTATCGCCTTTGTTTTCATCTTCTCTTTTTATCTCTTGTCGCGAAATATATCTATTTTCGGAATTGGCTATTAGTCTATCAAGAGCATTGTCAATGGTTTCAGATTCAGTAATTGTGTTTGAAGCATATTCGTAGGCATTGTCCGCTTGCATTTTCAAAATTGTCAGGGCAAGCAATGCATCGTCTAGTAACTCTTCATGGAAGGGTGTCTGAGTTGCAATGTCGCCTTCCCCTCCACTCTTTATCTCGATTTCATTTTCTTCGTCTTCTTCGTCTTCTTCATCGACCTTCTTTTCATCGTATTCTTCCTCCTCTTCTTCTTCCTCTTCCTCTTCCTCTTCCTCTTCCTCTTCCTCTTCCTCTTCCTCTTCCTCTTCCTCTTCCTCTTCCTCTTCCTCTTCCTCTTCCTCTTCCTCTTCCTCTTCCTCTTCCTCTTTCTCTTCTACTTCTTCGCCATCATCGTTGCAAATTTGCGAATTGTCAGATTCTACGTCTACGTCAACATCGAGATGGTCAGCAAATGATTCAAACTTTGGAGCGCCTACCTCTTCATCGTTATACTGAGCAGAGAAGTGATCGGATAAATCAAGTTCGTTGTCCACGTCTTTATCCTTGTCAAAACCTTCGCTTCTCCGAAGCTCATCATCAACCTGAAACACGAAATTGTCTTCTTCAGATCCGTTTCCATAAAAGAGTTCCTCTTCATTCTCGGCGGGCCCTTCGCTTTCGCTTCGTTGCTCGTTTTCGTGCACGCCTTCTCCATCGCTTTCTGAGTATTCGCTTTCTTCACCATAACGAGCCGATGGGACATTAGAAATAGAAAACTTGTTCGAACTTTTGGTAACAACTTCTGGTTCTGAATCAGACAAAACTTCGACTACATCATCATCATCATCATCAATTTGTACTTCATTCTCCAGTGAATCGCTGTCGTTTCCACTGACTAGTTCGCAATTTTCACTTTCTTCGGTAGACATATCCTCGCCTCTAGTACTTTGATCGATGTGCCCGTTCTCTGGATCGACAGACACAGAATCGTTGTGTTGTTTTTCCTCTAGAAACTGGGACAATTTGGTAAATTCGTCATCGATGATCTTGTTGCTGTATTTTCGTTTCACTTTCTCGAGGTTTTGTTGTTTTAGTAGTTCGGCAGACATTGATTTCTGAGCTTCAAGCATGGACTTGACTTTGCTTTCAACCTGATCTATCCAGCAGATCACCAGATCCAATTCATCTTCATCTTTGTGGTGGCTAAATGTTGAATTGCTTGCTACATTCAAAGGCAATGGAGAAATCGTGTCTATGTTCAGGGTATCAGTGGTGTCATCACCGGCACTGAAAGTTTTGGCGAGTTTTAGCCGCCTAGTGTTGAATGGCGACGGGAATTGGCTCATTCCTCTGTCAATTGGTTTTGCCATCTACCGTGTTTGCGCCGGTATATATCTCTTCATGGGCTTTGTGCTAGAAAGTCGAACGGCGCTACCATTCCTGGCTAATCCCCCATTTTTTTCCTCTCCTCCCCCACTCCCTCCGGGATGGACAAGACTGGATTGAAAAAATTGTAAAATTGTAAAATTGTAAGCGCTACCATATTCCTGCATCAAACCCCCCACCCTTGGGTCAAGTAGAAAAATACGCGTGAGCGCTACCATACGTGGTGCTTCCTTACATAGTGATCTAGGTTATGATCCCTAAAGTTGCAATCAAAATGCCAAGTTACCATCAGTGCTAGAATAGGATGTGTAACAGTATGATCCCCAGAAAATGGTATGGAAATGCAATGGCCAGACTCCCGGTGCGGTTCGCTGCGGATATATGTGCGTAATTTAATCATACAGGCGGTCCGAATCCCATACTGGAAATTAAAGATTTGCGGCATTCACCCATATGATACCTTCAGAACAGCAATTTTCACAGAGTTTCCTAAGCCTAGTTTCACTTACTAATAGACCATCACAGGTGTATTAACCACCGTTTCATTACGCCTGTCCGCATTACGGCATATTGAAATTATCATCATGACAACTGCCCCGAAAATATGGGCCTTAAAGTCTAATTTAGCAGTATGCAGAAATCGAGGTGGAAAAGGCGGAAATATACTAGAGATTATTTGGATCATGAAACAGAATGACATACGAGGCCAAGCATGTTTTCATGTAGCGAACACGAGAGAGATGCAATTGTGAATCACGCATTTGAAATTTTCACAATGGCATTGAAGCATGACAATGAGGAGAGCACTCGTCCATTAAGGGCTGGATCAAACAACGGTTGGGGATAATACGCGCAAGTACACTACACCCCCCTCCTTCCACATACATATCCATTGATCCCAAGTGACTACGATGGATGTGGATACCCATGATTTCTTGTTTCTTGGTAACAAGCGTCATGGCCGTAAATTTAAGCCTGCTTTGTTATGAAATTCCAATACGGCCATTTTTTTAACTTTAAGGTTGCTTGCCGATGAGAACCGTGAGGCTATGATGCAGAGATGTATGGAGAATTTTTTTTATCGTACAAAAATTCACACCGTCACATCTAGACTGCATGGACTCATAATTTTACGTTGGTTTCCCATGCTAATGCAGAGTATTTTTCTTCTTTGGGCCACTGCATGAAAAAATAATTAAAGAAACTTCTTCACACCCAAATGGCTTACGTTATTTTTAGGTTTACTGGTTTACTGGTGGTTGGTGTGCGGTATAAATACGACATCATAGTCTACTAACCTTGAATTTGTTCTTCACTTCAAAACCAATTTGTCAACATGTCTGATATTGAACAAGGTCAAAACAAGCCAGTTGAAGCTTACTCACCAAAGAAAGATTTCTTGCTTAGTACTACTCCAGCAAGAAAGACACTCATCATTTGTTTGGGAGAATTCTTTGGGACGTTTTTGTTCTTGTGGACTGCTTTTATTATCGCTCAAATTGCAAACCAAAATGTTGCTTCTAAGGGTCCAGGTTCAGAACCACAACAATTGATTATGATTGCTTTTGGTTTCGGTTTTGGTGTCATGGCTGCTGTGTTCATTTTTGCAAGAATTTCTGGTGCAAACTTGAATCCTGCTGTTACGTTGACATTGATCGCTGCTCAAGCCGTCAAGCCAATTACCGGTATTTTGATGATTTTTACTCAAATGGTTGCTGGTATGGCTGCAGCTGGTGCTGCGTCTGCAATGACCCCAGGCCCAATTGCATTCGCTAACGGTTTGGGTGGAGGCTGTTCCAAATCTAGAGGTGTTTTCATTGAAGCTTTCGGTACTGCTCTTTTGTGTATCACCGTTTTATTCATGGCTGTTGAAAAGCACCCAGGTAATGCTGTTGCTCCAGTCGCAATTGGTTTGGCTTTGTTCCTTGGACACTTGATCAGTGTTTTCTACACTGGTGCCGGCTTAAACCCTGCCAGAAGTTTTGGTCCATGTGTCGCTGCTAGATCATTCCCTCACTACCATTGGATTTACTGGGTTGGTCCCATTATTGGTTCCTTGATCTCCTTTGTCATCTGGAAGATCTTCAAACTCTTGAACTACGAAGTTATGTCAGTTGAAGAAGAAGATTAATCATTTTCACGTTTGCATTGTGAACATTAAGATTCTACGCTAAAATTTTTACATTCGCTCTAATACTTTTTGCAGAATTCACTTCAACCTAATTATTATTTATTCATTCAACCTTAATTTAATAATACATTCATAATTTCATTTTTTTTAAGGTTGCAGTCGCGCCGTGCATCACAATTGTCAAAACCTTAATTGTGCTTTTACATAGCAACTGCATGCATTGAAAACTCTTCTACTACTATTGGGATTCAAGGTATATACGCTGAACAAACCAAATATATCCTACCACTGCTTCTATAGTTTACAACATTAACTCACCACTTACCCCCTACAGTCCACATTTTAATGTTTGGTGTTCTCGGCATTCTCGGCTACGGTTGATTTTATCGGATAAATAGTCTAATGCTATTTTCTTTTATTAAGTACAAGCTATGCACAATAATTATTATCAGCGTTTGTTTACATGCATTAAGATTGAAGTACACTCCAGACACGATGAACATACAAAACATGGTGGTATAGATAGCGAATCGTACAATACCGCAAGCCTGGTTTGAAGTGTGATACAAGCCACCAACATAGCCCCCGTTACCTAGACGATATTTTGGTATGGTTCCATTTTGCGCGACTCTTGTACCAGTTTGGTTATGTCAGTGTTAAATTCATGCAAGTACTTGGAATTACGATGAAACCGGTGAAACCGATAAATTTGTCACTACAACTACTTCGGATGTAATCGCATTCAAGGCTATACACTCCATAGATTTGTCTTGGATATATACCTGACATTGAAATCTGTCAAGCATGCTCTATCAATAACCAATGCCTCCATGACATTCATCCGTTTAGAGATGGCAGGAAACTATGAATACAATGAAATGGATGAAATGCAAATTAAACTTGACCTAAATTCCCCGTGGTAGCACAACTGCCTCGAAACATTTAGTGCTTTGTTAAATTCATGTCACTCATTGCAAATAACAAATCGTCGTCGTCGTCGTCGGGACTATGCAAACTAGAGTGCGAATGTGAATGTGAATGCGAATGTGAATGTGAATGCCCGTGGCTCTGTGTATGGATTTGTGAGGTTCCAAGATAATGCGAATGCATCGTGTGTTGTATATCTCTGACTCTCGACCTTTGCGTTAAACTATTTGGATTTGTTTCTGTAGAACCTCTTGTCGTGCTATGTTGATTTGTGTTTGAATTTTTGGCAAGTTGATTTCGGTTCTGTGCATATGCATCGTCGTCATCATCATCATCAAAAACATTTTCGTACTTGATTTCTTGGTACTTTGCTGGAGATGAAGACGATCCAATGACTTTTTTGTCATCACTATTCACCGAGGAAGTCGTGTCAGCAGTGGCATGCGCAGCCGATGTGGACGTGAATGGCGGTGATGCCAACCTTGTCATAGGTGTAGACTTCATAAATGGCGCATTTGCTTGATAACTTCCAAAACTTCCTCTGTTAGAACCAGTACTATTGTTACCAGGACCCACGCTAGATGCTCTCTCAAAATCTTCCAATCCGTGAGACTTCTCTTGTAATCTTAAGTTAATTGATGGAAACCGGCTGTTTTCAGAAGGTAAGCTACCTTGTGGTGAGCCGGTCGATGATTTCATTGATCTCGCATTCTCGCTACTCAAATTCATTGATGTCACTTGAGACGGACTACCACTCGTATGGTTTTGACTCAAATGTGAATGATGGTGTGGTTGATGAAGATGATGCTGTTGATGTAACATCACACTAGCACTCACATTTTCTCCTAATTGCTGATGTGACAGTCTAAGTGATTGAAACTTGTTGAGCTGGTCAATTGAGTTTCCTGGGTGACTTGTTTGGAATTGATTCGAACCATGCGCAAATCTTAGATCAACCGTACTATCAATCATTTTAACAAAGTCAGAAATATCATCATCAGCGTACAATCCACTTAACGGTGCCCTTGTCGACGTAGTCAGACCAGCTGAAGTTGCGAGCAACTCATTATGTGATTGGTTTGATAAGCCCAACATGGTTTGACGGTTTGATGTGTTTGAAAAACGTCTGTTGGCACGTGTTCCAAACGATGACGAGAATCTTGGAGTTGAACTATCCACCTGATCTTCATGTCCGTGGCTCGACGATACAGACCTTGGAAATGAAGATCCAACAGTGGAAGGATATGACGATTGATTAACAATAGGAATTCCTGTCGACGTGGCGGACGATGAAGAACCTCTTGGGTTTCTTAACAACGCTGCTAACGATGCATTAGACGTCGACTTGTTACTTGTGATACTGATTCTTCTTTCTAGACTGGAGCTATTGCCAATTGAACCAGTTGGTGGGGGTGAAATTGAAAGAGACCCAATCTTAAAAGGTTGTATTGGTAATTTTGTAGGAGGTGTTGGTCTTTTGAGACTGGGTGACATCTCCCTTCCTGAGGTACAGGGTGAGATTGACATGGAATTACTGAATTTACTTGCTGGACTAGCAGCAACAATTTCAGTCGCATGGTGCTTAGGGATAGGTTTCACTGAGGTTTCGTCGAGTGATTTTCTCATCTCAAGGTCAATCGACTTTCTATGTAAATCTTTGATGATTTCGCCAGGAAGGGTCTCATCGATTGATGATTGTCTCCTTGGTTCATCCATGTTGATGAATTGATTCGAAAGCAACTGCTCTGAATCCTGAACGCTGAAGCGGTATTGATTTCTATAAGCAATCGATACTTTCAAAGTCCCTGATGTCGTACGAATTGGTTGGAATTGCTTGTGGGTAATGTGGTTTTCTGTGGACATCATTTGATGGGGAATTATTGACTTGGATAAGCCGATTCTACCTTTCGAACTTATCTGTTGTGTTCCTTCAATAATCTTGTTGCTGATTATCAAACCAGAGTTTTCCATGGATAGGATTTTCTTCAACTTGAACGTAGGTAAGATTCTACTTAGTCCGTAGAGGGATCTAAATAGAATGATTGACTGCTTGTAAACCGATGGTAATTCATCATCAACAACTTCGCCCACATCGTTTGTGTCAAACTCAATCAACCATCTCTCCAAAACAATCTCTTGTTTCTTATGTCTTAACACTTGCCAGATATTTTGATGTTCATCCTGAAGTATCACAACTTGATTTGGAGTCAATTGCCGCAAATCCAAGTAGGTTTCTATGATCATTGGTGGAATTGTTTGTAAATTAGGATGATTCTTCCACGCCTTCAATTCGGCAACATTATTATTGTACATATAAAGATTAAACCATTTGTTCAACTTTTCCACGGAACCAGTAGGTGAATTCTCGGGCAACGCCCTTGCTTGCAAAATGATTTGCGCCGCCTTGACGAAGAAGCTCTGAATGACTTGCACAAACTTGGACTGTTGTTTGCTTATCAACTGGTCTGTTTTATCCATTTTGGTGTGAAGAAAAGATGCTCTCAAAGAATGTGCTATAGGTTGCAGTGCTGATAAAACACAATTGGAGTAAGATCACGTATAAAAAATATGACTCAACACCCTAGATTTGACTTCAACATACAACGTAGAATGAGTCAACCAAATATAAGGATCCACACAAGGCGATTTTATCACCCCCTGACTTGCCTCGAGAATATCGATAACTAGGGAGATGCTGCGGTAGCAAAACCTAGGGGGACTGTTGAAGTAAGGACCGGAGTAGACCGAAACGGTTGAGCAGATCTCCAAGCGAGTCACAAACTAGAAGCAATAAACGGAGACGACGATCAGACGAATCACGCAATTGTATAAAGATACACGGCTTGTGTCACAGATGTAAAATTGAAGTCGCGATACAAAGAAGGCAGGTGTAAATCAAGCGTGCCACTGGGGCAAAATAGTACAAAATCGTACAAAAGGGTACAAAGTCGCACGCGAAGTGTATGACGAACCAAACAAAAATCCGCCCAGTATTGACTGAAGCAACCCTACAAAAGTAGATGCGAGTTCAACAAGACAAACAAGATCGACAAAGGAGCGAATGGGTGTACTCTGATTGGGATGCCGATCGAGCCTATATAAGTAATCGAATATGTAAAATGTGTGGCCAATTGGGATGACACAACGGGTCCAGTAATGTAGATGATGTAATAGTGGTAATTTCTGTGACTTATTTACACCGCCAATTATGGATATTGCCCCTGTAGATTGACACTAGGCGAAACTTGTGACTGAGTGTACGGTCCGGATAAGGAATACTATGACCAGGTTCCTAAATAGTCCCGACGACTACGCACCCTATTTGACGTGACTAATACCACAACGGGATTAAATGCTAAGTGAGTCTAACAACGTCAAATAGAAAGCCGTTCCCCCGCCACTCTAGATTTGTGCTCCCGGAGTTGTTTCCGTTGCCACGAGAAACTGGAGTCGGGTAGAGTGACCCTTGTGAGTCAACCTGATGGCATGTCTTCTATTGGTCAAGCATTTGACGGGTATGCGGAAACACCTTATCGCTATTTAGATGTAGGGTTGGAGGGGTTGTAAAAGGCAAGTAGTTAGAGGGATGGACTGATTCGACATGCAAGAATAAGTTAGTCGTTCTACTTAAAGGGAGTTATCCATAGACAATTTTAGTGGTAATTTTGCACTTGCTGCAAATTTCTTGCAACTAATGTAAATTTCTGGAACTTAAATGATCGAAATTGGTCAGTCTGACCAAGTGGACCAAAATACTGTCTACGTAATAAGATAAAATTGAACATCAGGAATCAAGCGAGCGTCAAGATTGTGGTTCAGTCGATTAAGCTATGCTGGTTTTGCATTATCTTGAAAATGAATTTGATTATAAAGTTAACAAGGTAGAATATGTTAATGATAATATTAATAAAATTAATTTTGATTATTTAACGAATACAAATATGTATATCGCGTCAAATAATTGTATTTATGATCAGGAAGAAGAACCAGTAATCTTTTAAACTATTTCTATCTCTAGTCCAAGTAACTACATTATTTCCATCATAACTCATAAAAATACAATTAGATTCAGAATCAACCCATCTCCTAGCTTTAGACGAAGAACTATCAATTTCTATAATTTCAGCATGCGTAATTGCGAGGTGTACTTTTCTATTGGTTTTGATAAATATAGGACATTTTCTGGCAGATGGTTTTCCCAGATCGGACTACTCCAGGCACTATCAATATCTTGACGAACGAGCGTCAATTAGAATTTTGCTGAGCTTACATTTCTCATCGTGTAAGCAAGTTCACTAAATCTGATTGAATGTTTGTTGAATGGACTCGTTACCGGGACTCAAGAACAAGCTTCGTTGCACATGACGCAACGTCCCACTTTCATAATAAACTCTGCTCAATTGCTCAGTCGTAACTTTGCTTTGTCGTAATTCCCCAATTGCAAGTGCCATTGAATTGTTTAGATTAACCCACACATTGTAGTCACCAGGGAACAACATGGCCTGCTTTTCCCATACGGGATCTTTAGTGGCCAAACGTTCGTTAATTTCGTTCAATAACTTGGGCACTATTTTGAACGAATCATTCACCGTGTCCTCCAAAGACAACGATTTCAACTCATCCTTCACTGGAACGAAATAATCTTCAAGATTATCGACAACCGAGATAGATCCAAGCACCAAGACTATTAGCAAACTCGATCCGTGCTGTTCAATAAATGTAAACAACTGATCCAAAGCAGCCTGCTTAGTTTCATCACTCCCGTGGGCATTCAAGACTTGAGCAACAAGAGAAACAACTCGCTTTGAACCGTGATTAGTTTCAAGGATGGTTTGCAAAATTTCTAACGACCGGTCAAACTCTCCCTTAAAAAATAGTCCCAACCCAATCACTATCCTTGAGGAAAGAGTCACTTTTTCTTCATCTACCACAATATTAAGAGCAAATTCAGCCGCCTCAATGGCCTCATCAAACATTTCTAATCCGAGATATATTCTTGCAAGTTGCGTCTTGAATCTAGCAAATTTGAGTAACACTAATTCACTTTCTGTTTTCTCGTATCGCTTTTCAAGTAACGCACACAATCTTTCCCCAATAGCTCGAGCAAATTCAAAATTCTTGCATCTTTCGCTAACAGAAAGGGCAATTGTTAAGCCAAACTCGTCTTCTGGTAAATACTGCAAATACTTTTGCATTGCAAAATTAGCAACACTGAATTCCTGAGCAGCCTCAATGTTTCTAGGGTCCTCGTCCGTTTTTCTTCTCTTGATAACTGATAACCCATACAACAATTGAGCTAATGGTGATCTTCCATTCGAGACAATATATGCATGGGTGAAAAGGTGAGCCGCATTTGCAGAATCCCCAACCACGTCTGAAGTCAATGCATTACCCAACCATGATTTTGATTCTTGTGGTGCCACAGATTGAGCTCTCGAGAACGCTTCTTGAGCCAATCCGACGTCACCGTATCTTAAGTACAACGCTGCAAGATTAGTCCATATTCCCGCGTCTCGTGATTCCAATGAAATTGCTTTAATGAAACAATGTTGAGAAATCTGGGGATTGGAAGATATGAAGGCATTTCCCAACGCTATCCAAAAGGAGGCATTATTGTTCTCCAACTGAATTGCCTTTTTCAAGTACTTAATTGAAAGGGTTTTATAAGTCTCATTATCATCGTTTCTATTGAATGCTTCCAAATATGACAACCCTAAATTGTAGAACATAATTGATCTTGCAAATTTATGAACTTTGTTTGGAAGAAACTTTATACCTGCCTTTGCCGAAATGATCATGAGATTCAACACTGATTGCACAAACTCACCAGCAAGATACAAATCATACGCTTTATCAAAGGTTGAGGTTGGATCATCAGCGTAGGTTTCAACCAAGAAATCGTTACCAGCTGTTAAATCGACCTCGAAGAAAATCTTTTCGAATATATCAATCGGGAAGCTTTTTGAATCTTGAATAATCAAGTAGATTCTCAAGCAATCGTTGATAGATTTCCAAAATATTTGTGATTCTCCGTTGCTCTTCTGAGCTAAATGCAAAAATTTGATTGCATTTATATTAGCCTCAAGTGATCTTCCGATGTATCCTTGCTTGATCAACTGAAGTGATTGGGTGATGTAACCTTCGTATATGGCCGATAAAATACACTCTTCTTGAGGTTGATTTGACAACGAATTTTGGAGGTGTGAAAGACCCTCTTCAAATTCCCCCATATCGCAAAGGACTTTACCCAACATATAAGTGACCAACCATGTTTCCTCTCCCAATGTTAGTATATGGCGGAACACTTTTGCAGCAGCATCAAGCCTTCCACAATTATAATACGCTTCTCCCAATCCGAGCCAACATTGCACATTCACACTCGTCATTCTTAATGCAGTTTGAAACCACTGGATCGCAGCTGCATCGTCTTGCTTATTAAGACAACTGGAACCAAGAACACGATATGGCCAGGATCTATCATCATCCTCGTAACTTTTGCTCAACAAAGTCCTTCTGGCAGTTTCAGACTTTATTATTTTGTTACAGAGGATTTCTGCTACTTCCCATTCATTATTGTTAGTCAAATCTTCAACCAAAAATTTCGCAGAAACAATCTCATTGACATCAAGTTCAAAAGCCTTGTAGAAACACTTGGTTGCACGGGTACCATCATTATAACACGTCTTGTAAATGAAACCCAATAAAGAATACGATGGAGCAAAGTTTTGATTTTCCTTCAACGACGAAATCAAATGGGTATATGCTTGTTTCACGTTCTCTGAATCTGAGTCGTTTTCCAAAATGAAACTTTTTGCAATTCGCCAGTGGATCACTGCTCGAGTATCAGCCTGGTTCATGGAACTACCTTTAATATTTTGTAATACAGCTTCCAAGCCCAGTCTCCCCTTTTGGAATTCATTCAATTTGATCAAGCACCAGTTGTATTCGTTGAGAGCTTCATTGTAACCAGGATAATCGATGGCTAATTGATGTAGGATGGTTTTTGCTGCCTCAAACTCATTCTTTTCAATCAAAATCAACGCCTTACCTAGTTTTGCTTTGACATTATCCTTGTTAGTTTCCAAGATACGATCATATAATTGGAGTGCTCTGGGAAAGTTTTTTGGTGCTTCGAAATATGTGTATATGATAGCTAATGAACATAACAAGTCTTCCTTAGTATTCTCTAGATCGATCCCTATAGTTCTTTGGATATCAGCCAAAAGTCTAATGGAATCATGACACTTTGATGAACCTTCGGCGTACTCTCTTATATGTATATAGTAGCCACATATGATTCTATTAGAGATTATTGAGGTTCTCGACTTTGAATACCCTTCCAACATCAACGTCAATACTTGATCTGGTAAAAATTTGAACTCTTGCTTTTTTTCTTCTTCGGTATAGGAAAGTTCTGATGGTTCTCCATTTTCACTGTTGGTCTCACTATCTTGAACCTTAACTTGGAATGCACTTGATGCCTCCTTTATGACCCTATTGTTATCAAACTGGGAGATGTCACTCATGGCATAGGCAAACAAGATTTGTGCCAATCCATCGCTGGGAAAAGTATTCAAGAAAAAAATGACATTTTCAAGTGGAATATCGCCGATTGTTTTTGGATCTAGCCAATCGAAATAAAGAGTCCAAGCATACAAACTCTTTGATTTGATCAATATCATTCCTTCTAGCAAATCCTTCACCTCCGATATCACTTTCTGCTTGTTATTCGATCCCTTCAACATGATTTCGTACTTGTATTTCAAAAATTCTTCCTGGTACTTGAGTCTGGTCTCTTCATCATTAGAGATGTTCAATATTTCAGAATATAATGATTCCAATCGGCTCCCTTTATAAATGTTGTAGGTCAAGTTGTTTAACTGAAACTTTTGATCTGGCGATAAAACTCTTCCATATTTGACCCGTTCTTTTGCCAATGCCTTGATATTAAACTCTTTCAACTTCTTAGATATCAACTCTATCAACGATATCAAATTTGACTCGGGGTTTCCAAAACTGCTGCCTACCATCTGCTCCAATTCCGACCCAGGAATGATCGACCACAAATACTCTTCGTAAAGCTCTTCATTCGACTTATAATTATTCAAGTGGAGGTAGTTGATGACATCTTTCAAAACCTCGCCCGAGCCGATTCCTTGGTCAAGCTGCAACCGTACAATCGTAGCAACAATGCGGAAAAACAATTGATAATCAGTTCCCACTTTTGCAACTTGAAGATACCCTTTCCACCCTAACAAATTTGTTGGCTCGATCTCGGTAGCTTTCCTAAACGACTCCAGTGCTTGCGGCAAGTCATTCAATAATTGGTACGCCTTACCACGAAAAATATATGCAAAATAGTTCCCGCTGTCTAGACTGAGGATTTCGTCAACATACTCCAATACATCTTCTGGCTGGTTTGCCTCGATAGAGCGCTTCGCTGACTTCAAGTACTGTTTCACAGACGACATTGCGTTCGGATCTTGGGTCGACGGTACGGAAATTTTCAATGATAATTCTCTATTTACAAATCAGCACAGCAAATGTCGCCGTTTTATGCAATTTCACCTCCACTGTCGCTCAGCACCAAAAGAAACACAACGCTGTCTACTGTAACGCTTTGCTCACGAACACACAATGTTGAAAACACGATTACGTAACCACGCCTCCACTCGATGGGTGTCGCTTACATAATCATCTATCAGACACAAAAACGCTCCTTACATAAGCATCATAAATTTTCGCGATGGTTTTGTTATTACCAGGACAAGCTTGATCTGGCAAGAGACGGGCACAACTCAGGTAAATGGACGATTCAATCTTGCAACACGGGAAGACGCAATCGCCGCAGTCGTACTTGTTGACCTCCGTTGCAAAAGCACATCTCGGTGAGGTGGCGGCGGTGATTGTCTCTACTCTTCTCAGTTATGGAAGATCCACCGTGAAGGAGTTGAGCCAGCGGACCAAATTGAGTGTGAAAGTGGTGAAGTCAGCACTAGTATCGTTGACGCAACTTAATTGCGTGTTGTACTGGAAGGATGAAGACACCAAGAAAGTGATGTATTTGCTCAATGACGAAGGATTAAAGGTGTTGTTACACAGTGGTGACATTATCAATTTCATCAAAACAAAGTATGGTGAAGACTCGGCCGAAATCATCCAAAACTTGCTACATAATGGAAACATCAAAATAGCCGATTACTTCAACGGCATCGAAGATGAGGAGGTGAAGTTGGAGAAGCAAACGCTATTTTTCAAGTTGTTTGCCGATAAGTGGCTAGTGAGATTGCAGCCAATCAACTTCAGTTGTGTAGATGACGTGTGGAGCAAAGTGCATCACGAAGTTTTGAGAAATATCCCCAGAAACTCCACCACGTCTGAAGTGAAACGGGTAGCGGAAGCCACTGCCACTGCCAAGATAAAGTTCACCGAATTGATGGAGGCAGGACAATCTCCTAAAGACTTGTACGACACCAAGAATGGAATCAAACGATTGCAGCCTGAATTGGTGGTCAAATTCAATTTCCCAAGATTTCAAAAACACTTACGAACAGTTGCGTTAGTCAATCTTGCCAAATCAAGAATTGGGACATTGACAGCAAAGATATACGAAGCCGCATTGGAACTCATCGAATCAGGCAGTCCTGATTTATCACATCACTTTTTACGCATATCTGGGTTAATAAATGATCCAGAAGAAGAACGATTGTTCAAAAACTCCATCGAAAATAAACTAGTCGACGAGAAACAAATTGTGTTCAACGTCAGAGATTTGTTACGAGTATTACCTGACGATATTGATCTCAGAAACTCGATATTAATGCATAATTTTGTCAAGCCTGGCATGAAACGTCCCATGTCTGGTGGAGAACCTCCGGCTAAGAAAGTCAAGACGGAGATTGACGACAATGCCATTGCTGATTTTAAAAACGCCAATGGTATTCAAGATTCTCCAGATTTGGATAGAAACACCGATAACTCAGACTCACATTCCCTTTCATTATTACAACATCATCTCAAATTGTTATCTTCGGGATCCAATGTTCAATTTCTAATTGAAATCACTCCAGGGACATTCACTGTTCCATTCACAACACTTACCAAACAACTCAAAAAGCATTATTTTGAAACCATCGTGAAAGCGACTTTGGGACAAAATGCCTTCAGAATTTTGAGATGTTTGAAGTCTCAAAAAGTAGGTGATGAAAAAAGCATAGCCAACGAAGTGTTGTTGAAAGAAAAAACCGTACGAAATGAAATTTACAAATTGATAAAATTGAACTTTGCCGAAATTCAAGAAGTCCCCAGAAGTGCCGATCGTGCTGCCTCCAAAACTTTTTACTTATTCAGACACAAAGAAAGAACAAGTTATGATTTCTTGTCCAACTCATTGATCTTTTCAATGGCTGAAATCCTAACAAGCATACAAGACTTTAAGGATGAGCATCGAATTTTGTTGTCAAAGTGTGAAAGAGAGGATGTCAAGGGCCACGAGGAGGAATTATTATTGGATTCTGAATTGAAAACTTTGAAGAACTTGCAATCAAGAGAAATAGACAATCTTGGAAGGTTTAATAGACTCAAAAGTATCCTCGACGTTTTTAGTTTATAGAGTCAAGTGCATAAATGTATAATAGTCAACAAGTTTTGATCTATATTCTATAAACTTTGTGTAAGTTTTGCAAAATCAAATTGATGTTCGTTGACTTGTCCATTCACGGTGTAGGTCGTTTTAACTCTCAACTTTATCTTGCTCCCTTCTTTTCCAACGATTTTCAATATTTGTCGTATTGAAGATCCCCCTGGCGTAAGGCCAGTACCACCAGATGTCGACGAGATGGACAATTTTTGCGATTTCGGAACTGCAATCAAGAGCTGGACATCACTTATTGTGGCAGCACCATTCGATTCTATGATTGCCTCGAGAATTGCTTCACCAGTTCCTGAGAAATTTTTAGGTATAAATGATATTTTCAACTCAGCATTGGAGAATGCTAAGATACCATTATCATTACTTGAGTTTGTAGTAGGTATAGCAGTTTTGGGTTCGTTATTAAACAAATCAAGAATGGAGGCATTATTATTTGTTGGCTTATTGGTGGGTTTGTTGTTTCCGAATATGTCTGATAATAAATCATCTTGACTTTGTTTTGATGGATTAGTATTGTTGGCAGAATCATCAACCAAGTCTAGCAAATCTTGTGATGATGTTGCTTCAGCACCATGACTTGAAACCTGTGTTTTGTTAACAGATTTTGGGTTCAAAGTCAATGCTTCTCTTTCTTTGATTGGAGGTGGTGGCATTCTTGCCAACAACCCACGCTTCAATTTGGAATCTTGAGCAAATATTTCTTGATATTCGATTGCCCGTATCTGAATTTCAAGATTACTGTCGTATGTCTTTGAGTTCAAAATTAGTCTCAATTGTTCAATCGAGTCCGACTCTTTGAATCTAACAGATAATTTTATCACCGATGTCAAAATGTATGACACCAATTGTATCTGTTCTACTTCTGAATATGATGAAGAATTCATGATGTCTTGCAAAAACTTGATTATTGATTTTTCCGTCACTTGAACTGGCTTTGAATTTACTTCAATCGCACTATCCAAAATTAACTCCGCGTATTCACCAAGGCACCAGATGGTAATCAAAGACAATCCAAATTGAGACAAGTCTTCCAATGCTGAGGAGAATAGTTTAGAAACAACGTGCTTCTTTAACTCCATATCGTTACACTGCATGATTAATGCAAGAATATTTGAAATAATGTCATTGGTGACAAAATTTCCCGACAACTTAAGCATCCTGACTAAGGTATCGAAATGCCATTTGTCGTTGGGGGAAAACTTATTGGCAGCAATGGCCAATTGAGAAGAAATGTATGGCTTCAATTCGTTATCTTGGCATGTTTCTAAAAAACTCAAGATCTCTCTTACTAGTACCCGAATGTTCTGTGCGTTTAAAATTGCAAACGATAACTCCAATGCTCTTCTTCTGATGGAAATATCGCCATCACTCAAACATGCAACGACAGTGGCTCTGTGTCTTTGAACCGCCAATGGTTCAATATTGATAACCGTCAATAATGAATCGAGAGCGACGTACCGAGTATTGTTATCTTTTGTCGACAAAAATTTACCTAATATGTTTACTCCCAACACCTTCAACGATGGATCTGAGTTGATGGCAAAAATAGTCCGAACACATTCGTACAAAATCGAGTTGGCAGCGTTTTTGCCACTTTCGATGTTAGATGCCACTTGAGTCAAAATATCATTGACCTTCTCCGTATGTTTCGACGCTCTCGGATCGATAGCCAAATCTCTCAACGTGTGTAACAAACTGACTTGTAAAAATGGGTCTGTGATTCCACCAATGTCATAATCTGGCATGTAACCACTGGTGGTGATTCTTTTCAAGTGTCCCACAATCTTGGGAATCGTCTTGATCAAGTCTGGTCTGTATTCCTCGATCATAAATAACGATTGAATCAATCTCAATGTGGCCAAAAGCGAGCCTGGAGACTTTTCATTAATAAGCACATCAACTTTTGGCAAGAAAAACTCCCCTAAATCAGGATCTTTCTCAATTAATTTTGCTGCCACGATACATGCCTTCTTGCGCAAGTACATATTGTTAGAAGTGACCAATTTTTCAACGTTTTGATGCAAATCGCGGGCCAATTCGGGAGATGCAACGTTCCCCAAACAACACAACGCGAGACCCACAATAAAAGGGTTAGGATGTTGCATATCGTTGTCAAGTGAGTTGGTCAACAACGTAAGCACTTCCTGGTTTTCGTCCAAAATCAACATAGTGGCAAGGTAACCCAATCTTTTATCGGCAAATCTTTGTGATGCCAACAATTTGATACATTCGACTTGACCAAAGTGGGTCTTTTCGCCCATGATGTAAAGGTACAATAGCTTGGAAATATTGATCCGTCTAGTGGTTTGATCCAACGACGCATTACGAAACGACGTCCGAATGGCGGCAGACTCCTTCTGAATCACTTTACGTTCATCAGCAATGGTCTTTGCTTTCCTAATAGCTTTGATGAACGACTTCAATGACCCCATATCTGCAAAGTTGAAAGTACCTGAAATGTTTATTTAGTCCAATGCTCGCTAATACGTAGCTCAGCGTTATTGGAAATTGGGGTGCGTGCGGAGGCAAAGTTCTTCAGATAAAGTTGCACACCACAATCGTTTTAGGACAGAATACCCTCTATTCGGCTGTATGGTAATAGTAATGAGAAGCAAAGCTTAGCATGTATCAAAATACGTCTCGCTAAATACGAAATTTCTTGAGCTGGGTTGGATTGAAATTGTTTTCTGTCGCGTGGAGCTTAACCGTGTCGCGATAACTGTGCACGCAGTGCTGCGGTGGGATTTATTATATTATCTCATCTCTTACGTTTCACTACTACTACCATTTCATAGCATCATTGAAATGAGTCTGTTGGAGCCAGCAACATCAGCTACGGTGAGACTCAATACTTCAAAAGGCCCAATAACAATAGAGCTTTGGGCAAAGGAGTTTCCAGTGATTTGTCGACGGTTTCTCCAGAATTGCTTGGAGACAAAGTACAATGAGAGAAAGTTTACCAAAGTCATCAAGGACTATTTGGTGCAAATAGAGACATCATCAGATCCAGTACAATATGATTTGAAGGACGAATTCAACTCTCGTGTACGATTCAATAAAAAGGGATTATTAGCTGGAGTTAAAGAGGACGAGACCGTCAAACATAAGCATAGTGTAGATTCGTGGTTCATTACCGTGACTCCCACACCTGAATTCAACAACAAGTACAATGTTTTTGGCAAACTAGTTGGCGAGTCAATCTACAATGTCATGAAAATCAATCATGGCGACATGGACTCCGATGGAAGTCCTTTGTTTCCTGTGGTGATCAAGTCAATTGATATTATAGAGCCATATTTTACAGACCTTGAAATATCACTGCTATCACAACCACCACAACCACCAAAAAAGAAGATAAAACCAAACAAGCAAAAGGTGAGGCTACTGTATGACGATGAAGAGAACCAGGACGAGGATAAGACGTTCAAGATGCGGTCCGCTCATGATTTACTCAACGATAAAAAGTTGTCTAACAGAATAATACCGGAAAAGCTATCAAAGTCCGTGGCATCAACAGAACAACCAATCAAGGAAATCCCCCGTGTTTCTGTTGAACTGGAAAAAGAAACCATCGATACACCTAATACTAATGAAACACCCACTCAAGAACCAGTGGTAGAACAAATACATATAGACCATCATCCCAAACAGAGACTAAAACGAGATCCTAGTATTGATTCTGACTTTGACCCCAACCTCGACTTTTCCGATACTGAATTCGACTCTAACAAGCTTCATGCCCATGAATTTGTCGCTACAAATTAGTAAATTACATATATATTCCAATTCCTATAGAATATTGAAAATCCAACCCAAAGTTACCCAGATCTCAACGGGCAATAAATAACACGAAATGAAAGTAAAAACAACTGTACTAATATATTGATAGTGATATCATTCTGTTCTAATATCTCTGTATGGTGCGCTCACAATCACTCATATTCTGAATCCTTGTCACCCCAAGTCGATGTAAATCCGGGAATATCGTCGTGCGTATTGCTCATCTTTCCAAGTTCTTCATCAATTGCTTCTTGGGTCGCAGTAGAATAGTCAATTTTGTCGTTCAACCATGGGTGGTTCAATAAAGAACCAGCATCATAACGATCGTCTAACCGATATCTCAAACATTTCTTGATTAAATCGGCTATCAACTTGACTTCTGGACCTCTTGGGAACTTGTATTTATCAACCAACACATCTTCCAAACTCCAATACCGCAAGTTGTCAATCTTCTTCAAAACGGTATTGCTATTTTGATCAATTTTGAAAAATTTTGCAGTCAATCTACAGTTGAGCAAAAAATCGTCTGGAGGGAATTCTCCCAATAATTCGATTATTTGAGCCAAGTGGTCGTCATCTTTGGAGAATGAACTACCATCATGAGGATCAAAAAGATAATCGCCGGTGATCAATTCGAAAATAATGCATCCCACACTCCACAAATCTGCTGAAGCTCCCCATGTTTTGTGTTGCAAGAGAATTTCTGGTGATCTGTATTGACGTGTTTGGATTTGGTTCGTAAAATGGATGTGCGAATATGTAGCGTTTCCAAGGTCAGCAATTTTGATACCAATGTTTTCTTTGGTCTTCGCAATTCCGCATAATGGTTTCGAACATGAAATTGGGCATGATGATGTAGACGATGTGGATGATCTCGTCGAAGATCCAGTTAATTTTGCTAGTAACTGCTCTGAGGAGCATCCATAATCTTGCTCAATCAAGGTCCCGGGGCTCTGCAAATTCACCAAAATGTTTTCCGGCTTTAAATCAGTGTGGATGACACCACAATGATGCATATAGTCTAATCCTGATAATAATTGACGGACGATAGGTTTCACCATAGACAATGGAAGGCCCAGTACTTGTGGAGTCATAGATGTTGACAGTTTGCTAGACAATGATGCTGCAGCTGATTCCGACGCTGACTCAATTGCTTTTTGCTTGCACTTATACAACATGTTCAACATATTTTCTCCAAGCAATTCAAAAACCATACATATGTGGTTCCCATTGGGCCCATCAATCTCAAAGTCATCTACCAACTTCATTACATTGTTATAGCCAGGATGACTACTTGGTGAACGTTGAAAGTGTTTCTTCAACTGACTTGTCAAATGGTTCGATTCCAAGGGATTCTGTAGCGAACGCAAGATTTTGATTTCATCTTCGGCTGCCTCCAAATAATTCTTATTGGATTTCACAAATTTGATGGCGACATATTCGTCAGTATTAAGAGCACGAGCTAACCAAACCGTGGAGAAGTGACCCCAACCCAACTTTCTTATGATTAGATAGTCGACATTCGATTTTGTGGATTGGTAGATTTCACCTTTGTTGACTCTATGATAACCACCAAACTTATACTCCAGCTGAGATTCTTCTTGATTTGGGTCAAAATGTTCATCCTCTTCAAGAACAGAATTAATTGGATCATCATTGCTGGTATCTTCTTCCTGACTGTCTTCAATGAAATCCGGAATTTGCGAGTGAGGCTTACCAAACCACTTTTGGAAATTATTGAGCAATTTGGATTGTTTGTCTTCTTCATACGTCATTTCCGAGTTTGGTAAACTAACGCATTCAGCCACAAAACCAACATTTTCTTCTGCAACAGTGCCATCTTCAGTGGATCTGATAATGGTTATATGGTTGCAATTGTCGGTAATAGATGGAACATGGCCGGTATGTTTTGGAGGGAGGATAGCTGTACTATCAGCCAAGGTATCGATGGGGGAGATTGGGGATAATGATGACGAATTGATGGATTTTTCGGTGGTATAGTTTGAAAAATATGAATAGTTTAAATTTTGATGATGCGAGTTGCAAGAATTATTTCTTGAGAATAATGTAAGCCCAGGAGATGAGTCTTGCGGGGTTTCCGTCGTGCAAATGTTTGCAAGCACCGGACGGAGGGTATTTTGTTCAAGTTGGCCATTTTTCGACTGTTTCAAGAACGGGTTCGTCAAGTTGATTTTGGAAAAGTGGGCTTCATCGACTCTTTCTGTTGGTTCGACAGAAATTTTTTTATCACCACTCAATCTCCGTAAAATATTGAACACGCTGAACCTTCTATCCTTTTTGGGTTCTTCGATTTTCTCACGGTTGACTAGAAGCATGGTGAATCATAGACTGACTAGTCGTAGTACAAACAGACAAATATGTTTAACAGGCCACAGTTTTAACGAAACGATAGGGATTTGCAGCAGTAGCAGTTTCAGACACAAAGCTATGCGGGAACTCGAAAAGCCAGGCAATCTGATGGCAAGGCGGTGGAAACGAAAGCTAGAAACTAGACGGGAAGTGGCGAAATCCACAGATGAGATCAAAGATTCTCTTATCGTCTAAGCAGGACGAAGTAGTCGATGACAAGATATAGGCGGAACAAAGCAAGCAGTTTGCAGCACTCGTTGAACCACAGAATAATCGCGCACGCTCTGCGACAACCACACTATGGAAGACGGAAGTTGACTCACACGTCAACACAACACAGTAACCAGTTGATGGAAACTGCAACACAAGTCAAAGCAAGTCAAAAAATGAAATATCGTTTACAAACCCAGAAATACGGTCCTGGTGTAGTACGCAACACAAGTAGGTGTAACGAATAACGAAACGTCTAGTTATTAAAGATGTCGACAAATAAAAATATAAATATCGCCGAAACCTTCCGTCAACTAATGTACAATTAATCATATATATAGTAGGTCACAAATTAGTATGGAGGAGGGGTCGTGATAACCCAGTAGAAGCGATGCCGATCGTAGATCAGGTACCGGAGTATCCACAATTTTTCCTCCCAGCGCGAACAATGTTGGACCAAGGCATATTTGGACCAAGTCTACATGTTGGAGCAGTAGTGTGATGTTGGCATTACTTTGTCAAATCCCTTTCATGTTGTTGCCCTTGTCCCAGCAATATTGAAGCCATATTCGGGTTTATTACTTTTCGGTAGTATTGCTTTTTGTCAAAGGGGGGAAATTAACCATATTTACACACAATTCGAAGTTGCGCTGAGAGTTACTACCACACTACCACACTTTACCTGTGGCCCGTCGCTACATTACTACCGTCCCGTGGCACAGAGAGAGCCACGTGATGTACGGCAGGAAAGATTTTGATGCCGTTCACTTATGGACAGCGCCTAATTAATGTTGGGATGGAACAGCGACGGGGCGACATTGGACGAAGCTGATCAGGGGCAAGGTTGCGGTTGCATTGCTGCAGCGTCTGGAGTCAAGTGAAATGAGGAGATTGCTGAGATAACTGGTAGAATAGGGTTTGTTATGACCAGTGAGAACTAGTGCGATGGGATAATCCGAGACCGTTTTTCCTGTGTGTTGCCATGGATAAAGGCGGCTCCGAGAAATAAACCAGTAACAGCAAGTACACACTACTCACCGCTGCCGCTTTACATTAGACATGGTCGTGAACGGACGTCGGTTACAATTTCAACGGAAGCTACGGGTGTACCCAATTCATGGTGCATAAAATCGTCGTTTATGTACTTCACAATAGAGGGCTAATTATGATGGATTTCAGCGACGGAGTTATACAATTGCAACGTTGGTAGCTGCTGTGGTAGCGGCATGCACCAATGCAGACACTTGTGTGACCATGACAATCTCGGAGTATAATGGTCGAGTCCGAGGGGGAGGGGGTGAGAAGGGGGGACTACTCTGTTGAATTAGGGTTTCATCCCCACATTAACCCTCACTGTTGAATTAGGGTTCATCTCCACATTAACCCTCATTGATTTGTTGGCCCATCTCCTCATTAGTCACGTTTTGAAAGTGGACTCGTGTGCAATGCTAGATCGGTTATGGTCAATTGTACATTGCACTTTACATGTTACCTCAAACAGCCTTGTTTATTATTACAGTCGGCACATGTCGTCAACAATTGTCTCCCAACCTCAACTAGTCAATTGAGACAGGAGACAATGCAACGTTGCGCAGCGTTGGTGCATGCAGTAGCGTCTTTTTGCAACTCGTCTGTGGATACGGAAGTATATAGTGCAGGTGACTACGCCACACCTCTCTAATCCTTACATCAAGTACGCAGACTACACGGTTCCTTGTAAGCACGGTGGAAAACATCATCGCCGTTGTCTGTGCCAATGTAGCACATGCACCATGACACCGACAAATTATGACGCGGTTAAACTAGAAATTCCGAATTCCGTGGGAGTTTACCAGTCTCGCATAATTAAATGGTCGCATTGCACTAATCAATCACTGTGTTAGATAACACTGCTACATAACAAACATACGAATAATCTGCATGGATGCACAGATGCAGCAACTATGTAATTATGCAATCTTTTTACTTTGCCGACAATCTAGATAGACAGATAACGAGCCCGGCATCGGCAAAAGGGAGTATGATTCAGAAATGAGCCAATTGCGGCGCGAAACCCGACTGGCCAGAATTCTTGCCAATAGGTGGCGAGAGTAGCAAAATGAAGCTCAATCAATTCAACAAATTCAAACTGTTTGTTCGTAGGGTGGCTGTTTTTCTGGCACTCGGGGCTGAAACTTGAATCTACCAAAAGGTTGCAGAATTCGGCATGATCTATTTTGCAACTTTACAGACGTTACCAAGACATAAGTTTGAGCCGTGGAACCAAAAGCCAAGCAGTACTGTTCTACATGTGCCGTGAGTAGCCTTGATTTACGAATTTGAGCACTTGGCCCCTGAAAAGTGTAGTTTATATATCAATACTCTCAGACTCGATCCAATTCATCTTGCTGATAGTTTGGAGGCTCTCGCACTGGAGCAAACACAACCACCGCCACTTAGGGGGTTATTGAATATACATTTTGTGAACCAAGAGGTTTCCACAGTCGCGAAATCGAAATCGCACCGGATCACAAATTAATCCCAATAGGGCGCATTGTACAAGGTCACACGTCCTCAGAATACGGTTCATTAGCACAACAACCATTACTCAATCACTGATACTTTTTCCAAAATCGATAGTAACAACCTTCTACGCCATCTATGGAAGTTGCTGCTCCAATCAATCCCCTTTGACATTACTTCTGAGGAGATCAAGACCCTTAGACTTTACTTGTAGGGACAATGAACATACTCCCGTTTGACGTGATAAACCTTATATTGCAATATGTCGATGTGTGGTCAATTGTATCGCTTATCAGAGCCATTGAGGTTGATCGCCACTACACCAGTCTCATACTGTGGTTGAAATCACAACAGTTTAGGGTTCAACTCGAATGGGTACCGCAATGTAGTGAAACCGTCACCGTGCTTGACTTTACGGAAATTGTGGATATTGCAAAGTGGAAACTATGCTTGAATCACGAACAACTCGGTATGCCGTGTTTGGGTCACCCGAACGTTTCCGCCATTGAATTACTGTCGCATTCTTACCTAGAATTGCCCCACGAATTGCATTCAAAAGTGGTAAATCTAACAATAGACGCAGTTGATCAAGCCCAGTTCGAGTATATCACACAAGAATTCGCCAATTTGACTCATTTGTCATGTGGCGGTACCTTGCTAAATATCGATTTTGCTCATACAAACTTGCTTAGTTTGACCTTGTCTTCAGGAACTGTTAACTTGATCAGGTTCCCTGACTTATTGTCCTTGGACATCCTGGCTTTTACAAACAAGGTTTGTCTCTCGACAAAAGTCTCGTTGATATCCTTGAAATTGGGGAACTTCATACACATAAGTTACATTTTGGCCCTATTCAACCATATTACAAATCTCGAGAAATTGTGTTTAACGACAACAACTTCACTGGAAATAATTTTTGCGATTGACTGGCTAGAAATTGCTCCTGCTCTAAGACAAATCACACTCGATAAAGGAAAAGCTATTAAGCTTAATATACCCTGTGTCAGCTGTAATGAAGTGATTGGTAATACCTTTGGTGATAGGGCAGTCAAGTGGGAGGTTGCAAAACTCAAGATAAATTCTGAGCTTCCTGTTCAATTTGTCGGGGAATATTTGACAATCAACGCCTTAGATGATGAAGAAGGTTCTACAAGCGGAAAACTGGTGCTTAATTGTGATTCACTCATTGCCCCAAATATAAAATCATTGTCGTTGAAATGCTGCTTATCTGGTTTTCCTAACGTCTCGGGGACCATTCAAAAGTTGGACATCGATTGCAATTTGACGTCGTTACCAGACCTTGCTGATTTCAAGTGCTTGGTGCATTTTAAAACTTCCTGCAACATGAAAACAGTGTCGATCAATGCGCCAAACTTGAAGACATTATCTTTTTCTGGACTCAGGACAGAGCAGTTGTGGGTGTCAGATTCGGTCCTGGATCTACTGCTTTCACTTCCAGTGTTGACTGATTTGAGAGATGTTGAGAGTATAAAGGATGGAAGATTCCCCTCAAACTTGTCATCGTTGGTTATAGTTGGCATTGGAATTAGCAAATTAGAGAACTTTGAATTTCTGCTGAAATTGAAAAGGGTGACCATTGAATCCGTCAAACTTAGGGTTATCAGAAATGTTTGTTTTAAGATTCCATCCCGATTGGAGGAATTTGGTTTGAGTGTAGACCTACGCATTAATACTATGAAATTACCTGATACCTGCAAAAACATTAATCTAATCACACACAAAGGCGAAGTAGATTTGTTCAACTTCACATTACCAAGATTAGTAGAGAATGTTCAAATATTTGCTTCAACTGGTGGTGTATTCAGTCAACGGATACTTGCTGAAAATAATAGCTATTTGAATTTAGAAATGTTGAAAACATTAAGCATAGTTGGAGCGAATATCAAGACTACGGAAGAAACCCCGTTAGAATTGCCCCTTTCATTAGAAAAACTAGAAATATCAAGGAACACGAGCAATGGATTATATTTGAAGTTCCCTCCTGGTGTTACTAAATTGAAGTCCGTTTCTTTATTATATAACTTTCAAGAGCCATACGATGAATTCCCCTTTTTCACGACATATTCGTTCCAAAGTCTTGGTCATGTAGGGAAGACTTTTCATGACAATTTACAGGTTATTACGTCTTTTGTTCCCCCTATCAATTGTGAAGATTGTAACAGATTATCATGGGGTTATTTTCGAGGAACCTGGCTTGAACTAAATGATAAGATTAGAGAAGAAATATTCAGTCAACATGCACCACAGAAACTAACGGAGATCAGAATTGTTGGCCCCAAGGAGAACGAATTGACTTTCAAGAACCCAAAGTATGCTCATCTATACAAAATGTTTCGAAATTCTCAGACAGTGGGACACATGTCTGAAACAATTTACTGAATGCATGGAGTTCACATATCATCAACTGTTTGAGCCGATAGACAAATACGGCTAGCCTCGCAGTTTCCTTGTATTCTAGTAGAACATGCAGCACATGGTAGCTGCTTCCTAAAATGTCGTTTATTATTTGTAGTGTTAGCATGCTATTTGACATGAAGGGGTAAGTGCATTTCAGCTTGAAGAACAATCAGCTACAGCTCTTAATTTCATGCATTGTATCTACTGATACATCGCAACAAAGCAACATACAATAAGGATGATGTTCAACGAAAGTTTACTTGAGACCCCACACTAATGACTAATTCTTTCCCGAAGACTTAGTACACTTATTTCTATTTTTAGTATTTGGAATTCAAATTGACGATAAAGCTGCGTGAGGAGAAGTGGACATTACTCCTATTTCCGAAAACTTGCAACAGAGTTGATCAGCGACTACAAAAACATAAGCATTTTGGACACCAGAGGAGCAACAACAACGATTCATGAGTTGTTTAATTCACCTTGAAGATGCGTGAGAGCACATGCTATGTCCATCTAAAAATTGTAGTGAATAGCTGAAGTGCACGGCAAAATCAAATGGATTCACTTTCCGAAAAGTAAAAAGTACTTAGGGGCCAACAATAGGGATGGGCTTTAGGGATTTAACTTAACAGTGAACTTAGTTGCAACTTGCAATTTCAGTGAATTAAACGTTGCCAAGTACGGAAAATATTATGTGGTTCCGAACGCGAAAACCCGAAATTTTCTGGAGTGGAATATACACATTGACGAAATGCAAGGAAGTCTATTCGTGGAACGGGTTAGCTTATCCTAGTTGGCAACCGTCGTCTATGAAAATCCTACAATTAGGTACCACGTTTATTTAGTTGGCCCTTGAGCTGATGCACTACGAAGAAAATATTTCGGTTCGTGTGAGGAGCAATAGAATTTGGGTTTAGCTTCACACGAAAATATTTTCACCTGCAGAAATATACGTGAGACGTAGCTTATTTTAATGCATCTCGTTGCACTTACTTGTGCTAAATGAATTCTCAAACCAGCTCAGTACCAGCGACAGTCAACGTTTCTACCTCAACACTTTGTCCCTAAATCGAGTCATGCGTTGAAGAAAGTGGTGTAGGCGAGAGCAAAACTCGAAACGAGTACCGACTACAAATGACAATAAGCTAGCCACGGCAAATCTGCAACATGCCCTTGTTAAACTATTATTATGCACTCAATTTACTCGTATGTGATTAATGGACATGGTTATGACTTGCTTTACACGTGTTAGGTGGCCGTGGACACACACTTCTTTTGTTCGTATGCAAGCGATCCAGAGGCACGTTGAACTAACTCACTTCATCATGTATATATATATGCCATTGAAAACTTGTGCTATCAAAAATATTCCCACTACCAACCAACTCAATGTCCGAACCTAAAGACAAGAAAGAAGAAGTTGTCGTTGAAGTGACAGATGACTCGCCTAAGCTCTTCCACTATGACGAAGACTTAAGAAAACAACGGTACGGATCAGGTGCTAAGTTGATCGATATCTTGACAATTCTCTGTTCGGGATTTGCTTTGATCTCAGACGGGTACCAGAACAATATTATGACCATGATAAACCAAGTGTTCACACAAATGTACCCTCATGTCTACAACTCAACCATGAAAACAAGAGTATCAAATGCCTCATTGGTTGCAACGATTTTTGGTCAGGTTGCCATAGGCTTCACTTCTGATTACATAGGCAGAAAATGGTCGATTGTTGTGGGAACATTCTTTTTGATTTTTGGTACGTGTTTAGCAGCTGCTTCTCATGGGGTGACGGTCACTGGTATGTTTTGGATGTTAATTGTTGCAAGAGGTGTGATTGGTTTTGGTATTGGTGCAGAGTATCCTTGCTCTTCTGTTTCTGCTTCCGAAGCAGCAAATCAGTCGGTGAAGCGTCGGGGAGCTGCGTTTGTCTTGTGCACCAACTTGCCATTATCTTTCGGTGGGCCATTTGCCTTGATTGTGTTTTTGATCGTGAACAAAATTTGTGGCCGCCATCTTGATGCCTTATGGAGAACCATGTTTGCAATTGGGGCATTCTGGCCATTGTCTATTTTTTATTTCAGATTGAAACTAGCCACCTCAGAATTGTACAAAAAATCGGCCATCAAGAAAAGAGTTCCATACCTTTTGGCAATTCGCTACTACTGGCCAAGAATGATCGGAACTATAGTTGCATGGTTCTTGTACGATTTCGTCACCTTTCCAAATGGGATCTTTTCTGCTGGAATCATCTCCAATGTCATTCCCAAAAGTGAATCTAATAATTTGGAAAAGATTGCCGAATGGAACTTGCTATTAGGAGCAATTGCTCTTCCAGGGGTGTTTGTTGGAGCATTTTTGATGGATATTATTGGGAGAAAATACACTATTATGGTTGGGTTCACTGGGTACATTATATTTGGGTTGGCTGTAGGATTGGCATACGATAGGGTTACCAAGCATACCGCCACTTTTATTGTGTTGTATGGCTTGATGATGTCTAGTGGTAATTTGGGACCAGGGAATGGTATGGGACTTATTTCTTCAGAGTCATTTGCAACTCCGATTCGTGGTACTGCCTATGGTTTGTCTGCTGCAATAGGGAAGGTTGGAGCAGTTGTAGGCACACAAGTGTTCACTCCAATTCAAAACCATTTGGGGAAGAAATGGACATTCATCATTGCTGCATGCTGTGGTTTGGCGGGAGTGTTGGTTACATTCATTTTTGTTCCTCATCTCAGGGAAGATGACTTGATGGAAGAAGACATAAAATTCAAAAATTACTTGATCCAACACGGCTGGAATGGTCAGTTTGGTACTGGTGAGCTGTGCACAGACGAAGAAGTTAAGTACGATAACATTTCGAACTCAGACAACGATGCTAAGTATGAGAACAAAATGAACTT
The DNA here is from genome assembly GCA_030569175.1 of Suzukiozyma manassasensis. Classification (NCBI taxonomy): domain Eukaryota; kingdom Fungi; phylum Ascomycota; class Pichiomycetes; order Serinales; family Debaryomycetaceae; genus Suzukiozyma; species Suzukiozyma manassasensis. Next base: position 1,553,756 of record JAJMKC010000001.1, on the reverse strand, counting down.
GGATCCCGATTCTTCGCTGTCTTCCAAAGTGATCCATTAGGGTGCAATACTAGTAAATAAGGTAATACTAATGCGATCTTCGGAAACTTCTTTCATCTTTTTGCATCTCTATAGCTCCTAGACACCATGTAGTAGCAGTAAACAGTGTAATTTGTAGCAAATACTGCGTAATTCAATATATTTGCGTTTGTACTCCACGAAGTTGTTTTTTAAAGTTCGGGCCTCATCGCAAAATCAGATTTACTCTTGAAACCGTAGGAAAAAATTCAACATTCCACAACACACACAAACTCGGCATGGCCCTTGACAAGAAGAGACCTCCCACGGCGGAGGAAATAGAGGAGGCCAGAAAGAAAGCAAAAGTGGAACTTCCCGAGGGGATGTCGAAGAACCAGTGGAAGAAACTTCAAAGAGAGAAGAGATGGCAGGAAACTAAAACCGAGTACAGAAGAGTTCAAAAACAAAAGAAGAAGGAAAGACAAAAGTTGGCCAAAGAAACTGGGCAAGTGAATGAAAACCAAAACTACCATTCAGTCAAGAGGAAAGAAATCCCCCAATCACAAATCGCTACCAATGTCAAGTTCATCATGGACTGTGAGTTTGACTCGTTGATGAACAACAAGGAGATTGTTTCCATGTCGAACCAGATTGCCCGGTCATATTCGGCTAAAAGACACTGTGATTATGACTTGCCATTGACGATCTCGTCATTCAACAAGAACTTGAAGAAACGGTTTGAAACAGCAGTTCAACAATACAAGTTGTGGAAGAACATTGATTTCCAAGAGAACGATAAACTTAGTGACTTGATTCCAGAAAATCAGAAGGACAAGTTTGTGTACTTCACTGCTGACACTGATGAGGTGATTGAGACATTATCTCCCGACACTACCTACATTATTGGTGGGATCGTGGACAAAAACAGACACAAGATGCTTTGTGTGAACAAAGCCAAGGAACTAGGACTAAGAGTTGGAAAGTTGCCTATTGACAAGTACATTGAGATGAACGGAAGACAGGTTTTGGCGACATCACATGTGTACGAGATCTGCTGTAAGTGGTTCGAAAACAACCATGATTGGGAGAAGGCATTCAACGAAGTGTTACCACCTAGAAAGATCAAACACGGACAAAAGACGGATGCGAATGTAACAGCAGTTGATGCTGAAACTAAAGGAATTGACGGAGACGAAGACGAGGGAAATGCCACAAGTGAAACTGGCGATGTTGACGATTCCAATGACGAAGAGAATTAGGTTAGAGATGCCACTACGTGAAGTTTGCCAAATGGGTAGCATGACGAAAAAGATTATTACTGATTTCCTCTTGCGGTGGAAATAATTGCTAGATGTTCAATACGTCGGCAGTCACCAACACGGGAGCCGAGATGAAATTGCGGTTATGACTTGGGTGCAACAAGATCGATTTACCTTCCGCAGTCCAATGAAAAACTAACCAAAAATGTATATATATAGAGGCTATGTAGAGGCACAAAATACATAGCGAGAACAAAAAACAGCTTTAAGCCATCAACGTTCTCCACAGTCGGTTTTAATCTTTTCAGACTTAAACCCGACACTCCATATAAATTGTACAAAACTTTTACACCGTTACTGGATTAAGGAATGTCAGGCGAGGCTTTAAACCTCTTGGGTGCAAAACCATACCCTGTATGGAAACAACCTTCAAAGACCTCGTGTAGCTCACAGATGCTCATCACAGGCATCGGGAGATCGGGAAGATAATGGCTGACACATATTGTTCTTGCGGACAATTGTAACAGAGAAATAGCCTATTTCGTTGCGTTATAGCTGTACAGAGAACGTAGAAATTTTGTTTTATGATTGAGACTACACATACCGATGCCATGATTATTGCCAGCACGAAAGCTGTTTTTTTATCGTCTCAATTGGATCGTCTCTTAGACGTTTATAAGGTACGTCTTGGTATGTGTTTACATTCGAGCAGTATTTTTTTTGGCTTCTAATAGTACCATGCCATATAGGGTAATTTCAATTTGTGGCTATTATTCATAACTGTACCCATCAGTATTTTTGAGTAGATTTAAAAATCATATGATGCAGGACGACTGTGCCAAATCTGCCGACACAAAAACGTCAAAACTGTCAGTCAATTGTGGTGTACATGCTCTTTTCATACGACATGGTGCAAAGTCTAACACCAATATGCCTGCTTTTCAATGTCTAGCTAAAAGACATTTTGGCTAAGGTTCCATCCTATCTCTTTTGGTTGCACAAGCGGGTATATTCAAGTTTCCTCGAAGACTCTGGTTCATTGTCAAACATCCTGTATGTGGTCCATTGTGTCTACTGTGCTACATTTACCGAAATAGGAAATTTGCAGCAAAGTACACCAAATGCATAGTAGAATTTGCTGATTTGGGTAACAAGACAAATGGTATGGGAAGAAAACAACACTCTCGTCCTTTTATAAATAAAGCACGATCGACCCGCATGATCTGACATGAATTGTTTTTTGGAAGTGCAATTTAGCTTTTTCCTAATCTTCACTGTTCGTTTTTAATTCGCATTATGAGATTCTCCAACTCTGTTCTTTTGTCAATTGGTTTTGCAATCGCTGCTACCAACGCAGAAAGTCCTTTTCACAAGATGAGTTCCACCAACTTGATTGCCAGATCTGACGCTGAGAAAGTCATGTCCCATATTTCAGCATTGCAAGCTGCTGTTAACAAGAAGAGAGAACTTTCTGATGAGGATGGTGCCCAATTGGTCGAATTGAACAAGAGAGCTGACGACGCCTTAACAAATTTGATTGTTGCTTTTGCCGACTCCGGTATGATTGGTACCATCATTTCGACTGTTGATTCAGACTCCGATCTTAAGTCTGCCCTTACGGACTTGATTGAATCTGCCGTAAAGGGACTTCTTTCTCAAGCCTCAACTTTGATTTCTGCCATTTGGGATTCCGGATTATTGGGTAAATTACTTAAAATCTTGCTCCATGACTCAGAGTTAGATTCTGCCTTGCTTGAAGTGGGTGAGGATATTTTGAGTGCCGCCATCACCATTATTGAACAATACTTCTTCGGTACCGGATCAAGTACAACTACCACTAGTTACACCGTTGCTGCTACTGCTTCTACTGGTGCAAAAGGAGGCTCTTATGCTACCTCAACTAAAAGTTCCACTGGAAACGCTGGTGGTCTTTTTGGTTTAGGTGCTACCACGACAGCATACACTTCTAGTACTGGGACTAGTTCTAGTAACAATATTTTGAGTTCTCTCGCTTCGAAATACAAGAGAGAAGAAGCTCCTCAATACTTGGAAGCAAGAGATGCTGCTGATTTGGTTCAATCTGCTGTGAGCGCCATCTCAAACTCCGGTCTTCTTTCAGATTTTGTCAACAAGACCTTGTCCGATTCATCGACCGGTTCCTCCTTCTTAAGTAGTGCTTTGAAAGAAGGCGTTGTTGGTGTTGAAGACCTTTACAGCTGGGCAAAATCAAGTGGTGCCCTTGACGATTTCACTAGCTGGTTTAGCTCTAGTGGTTTGGCTAGCTATCTTAGTGCTTTCACCAACACAGGTAGTACTTCTTCAAGTGCCTCCGCTTCAGCTCCAACCACTTTGCTCACTAAAAGAATGTATTATTAGTTTCGAATAAGTGCTGGTCCATTTATGATATGATCTGATATACCCTTATACACTTCGTGCGTCACATAGTTTAGAATTTCGTTATTTGTTTTTAATTTATTATTTGTTACATTCGAAGTAGCTCAGACAGAGATTGAGACAGTACTCCTATTCCTAGCCATGTGACTTCATTTTGTCATTTTGGACTCATAACCTTGGAAAGGAAGAACATCTTAAAATATCCCGAAAAGGTAATTTATTTTGATAGCAAAATAGTGCATAATGTCTGCATATTTCTGCGATGAGTGCAGGTGGTGGAATATGCGCCGTACTCCAATAAATAGTAAAGATCTATCTGTCTCTAACTTAAGCTAGCCTTTGGAAAACCTTCGCAACACCAATGATATGGTGTTGGTGTTCTTCTCGACCCTACTATAAGTACCACATAGAGCCTGTATATACTGTAGACAGACCTGGGGAAAGGTCGAGAAACAAGCAACTCTCAAACAAATCGACAATACAGCGAATAGTGTATGCTATTAAATCTCGTGCTCACTGACCTTTTTTTACCTTCCGTGCTAAAATCGTGTCCGTGTGTGTCTTGAATACAAGAAAAATAACGGTGCTCCAAGAATTTTCTGTAGTAGCAATAACACACGCAGTTTTTCAAATGATTGAGTGGGGGAACAAACATAATCCAGTTATCGTGGTACTGTGAACGTAAGTTCTAGACTTTGGACTAAAACTCAATCCTGCCTGATTTCGCTTATGCATCATTTCAAGGCTGTAGGTAGAACCTCGTCAACTGAATGTGTCCCGATCTCTTGACAACTCACTGGTGTGTATGGACGTTGATCTCACAATAATTTTGCAAATTAAAAATGAGACCCCCACTAATGCAACTATGAACCCTACAATTTGGCTCGCGATTGAACGCTACGTGAAATCAGTTTCATACAAGATGATGCGAGGTTTATCGATCCACAGAAATGTTACATTCGATGCTGAACCATTTTTTACACTCATACCCCGAACGTTTCAATGCAATATGTCCTAATTTTAACTCTCGTGCAGCAAGAAATCGAGCATATGGCCAATCGAAGGTTGCATCGACAAAAGTTTAAGAAAATAAAAACACTCGCAAAGTCCCAATGAGATAAGGTAAAATCATTGAATTATCCCAACCTAGGTCCCGCATGGACTAGGATAAGGCTGTAAGTAATTAGGTTGGTAGGTTACCTGAGAAACAAGTTTTGAAGTGGCATGGTTTGCATGATGGTACGAATGCAAATCCCAAACCAAGCAAGTGACGTAACGCTTATCAGATTTAACCCAATTCATGTCTCGAACAAATATGGAAATGTACCTGCCGTGCACGTAATGTATGTGGTTCATAAGTTTGGTTACTAATCGCAACGTTCACAATGAGCATGGCCAAAAAAATGATTTGCTTCGGTGCTGATAAACAGCACGCGAAATGTATATAAAATAAATTCCAACAGGTCGAGGCATGATTTACAAGGCTGTTTCTCAATGGATGTAGGGATTGCGTATCTTTCCTACAAGTACTATACTTTTGGTAGCGTTGTTGTTACTCATATGGTGTGGTTTCAAGTGGAAGGACACTGCACGATTTTTGGCGGGTATTTACTGAGGAAGTGACGGAACCACAGCCTTAGACTCGTGTAAAAAGAACTGTACGCCTTGATCTCGATCTTTTATGAGAAAATCGACAATCAAGGCAACTCTAGCCATGTCGGCAGCCAATCTAGATCGTAGGTGATCCACGCCAATTGCGAGTAATCTCTGCCATTAGTGTAATTGTCGTATTCACATCCTCAGCGAAATTACCTACAACAGCAAAAAAAGTGAGAATTTTAGCCACTTGAAAAAACGTATCAATTTTTAAAATTAATTTTATCTTCTTTATAAAAGTACCTTTTGAATGTATGTATTGAACGATCTGGTTGTATCAAACACATCTACATATTCTCCTGGAAGCTTGCATCTATAGGCGTGGAGCCGATGATGGATCCTTCATTGCTTTCGTCGGACAATATGGTTCCTTAGTGCCATAGCCGCTTACAATCAACAATGATCTTGATGTCACCGATTTCGACGCAATTTCTCCCTACCATCACTGTTTGTTATTCATTTCTACTATTATCCGAATACTACAAGTCCGCTGGGCTTTCGAAATGTCAAGTTCGTGATTTTGATCGCGTGTTGTGCCATTTGTATGGCTGATTCAGCCAATGTTTATTTTTAAAAGGTTTTTATTTTGGAACAACAACTTGACATGCCATTAGATATCAATCATCATTCCACCCAGTCTAATCACACAGCACGCAATTTGCGTTTACATCGTAAACAATCTGATTCCGGTGGTGTGTTTTTGTTTTTGTTGTTGATATGCCCCTGGATCTAAATGTGGTAGTGAGAAAATCAATTGCTTAGTGCCGTCGTATTAATCATCTCAAATCAACAAAATATTCTTCTGATACAGCCCGAGAAACTGATCGAGAGTTTAGCTTGCGGTCAATTGTTTTTGATTGTCGTTGTATTTCAGTAGCAATTTGTTGCAAACGTGGCGAAAGTGCGTATTTAGTGGTGACGGTGATTATTGGGCAAAGTTATGTGAAACATATGCAGCTACCGTACCGGCGCAATAAGGGAATTGATGCGTAAATGTTTACGATTCGAATATTGATAATATTGTTACTAACGTGTCTAGAAAATGGTTCCTCCTCCAGCTGAAATCCGTAGAAAATTAGTCATCGTCGGTGATGGTGCGTGTGGTAAAACATGTTTGTTAATCGTGTTCTCCAAGGGTACCTTCCCTGAAGTATATGTTCCAACCGTTTTTGAAAACTACGTTGCAGAAGTCGAAGTTGATGGAAGAAAGGTTGAATTGACCTTATGGGATACAGCTGGTCAAGAAGATTACGACAGATTGAGACCATTGTCATACCCTGACTCCAATGTTATCTTGATTTGTTTCTCTGTTGACTCTCCTGATTCTTTGGACAACGTTTTGGAGAAATGGATTTCAGAAGTTTTACATTTCTGTCAAGGTGTCCCAATCATATTAGTTGCATGTAAGGCTGATTTGAGAAACGACCACAACACCATTGAACAATTAGGTCAACAGCAACAACAACCAGTTTCCACTGCTGATGGTCAAGCAGTTGCCCAAAAGATTGGCGCTGCTGATTACTTGGAATGTTCTGCTAGAACTGGACAAGGTGTTAGAGAAGTTTTTGAAGCTGCTACCAGAGCATCATTGAAGACAAAGAATAAGAAAGAAAAGAAGAAGAAGTGTGTCGTTTTGTAATTAAGACATACCACCATCAATCGTGAAGTTTACTGCACAGCAACTGATCCCCGCCCCAAATAATATGATTTCATCAACGGTTAAATGATTTTGTCATATATTAGTTATACAATAAATTATTCAATCATCAATTAGACAAGGCATGAATCACATTGGCCAATCGCATCACCACAAATAAACTCATTCCCTTGTATTCGATGACAAGGTTAATCGTAACAAGTTAATTGGTTTTTTATCATTTCAATTTCATCTTCCTGTGGCTCATTCTAGTTTTTTGTTTCCAAGTATTTCATACATTTTTACTCTATAATTCCTACAATTTAAGTGTTTATATTTTTTATATTCCTATACTCATAATTCAAGTAATGTTTGTTAGAATGATACCCACAATTGCACTACTATGAGTTGCCCAAGTTTGTCGCTAGACTCGTGGGACTCTGGCAACTTGCTGTCCCATGGTACCACCGTCGCGGAGCCGGCGTGGTACCATGGAGCCACCAAAAGTTTACGCCGGGTAACATGTTGAATGAACTACCCAATTAAAATAAAACTAATAAAAATTTGACCTCAGGGAAACATATAGTAAGTAACCACCATGTTGAGAAGAGCAGGATTCCAGAGGGTATTTGTTCGTTTGAACAGCACCAAGACCACTTCCACTGGTTTGACCAAGGCAGAATTGCAATCCAACGTGAATGTTCAACAAGCTCCAAACAGGGTCGAGACCTGGTCCCCAACTCAAGCAGCAAGAATCGATGTCGTCAGCAAACACCCAGTAAGATTCGTTCAACATGATTTGGACAAACAGCCTATGCCATATGCTGCTATTGACTTGATTGCCAAAGAACCAGTTAGATACTTACACGATACCTCCATTGCTGTATGTGATGGGAACAAGGAATCGACCTTACAAGGCCATCCAAAAGTGTTTATCAACTTGGACCAACCTAAGCCTGCCACCTGTGGGTACTGTGGTTTGAGATACGCCAAGGAAGAATTTAAGGAGTTGATTGAAGGTGGCCACCATTGAGTCTGGGGTAGAGTGAGTCTTGATAATCTCGAGCTACGGTCGTAATTTGGATGATTTGACATCAACTACACCATTCTCGTTGATTTTCGTACCCTGGACGTTCCCTATTGAGAGCTTTTCCTCTTATAAGTACAATTATTTATTCCCATCCACTGCTACACATTACCCGAAACGGTCTTTACCATTTCCCTGGCGTTTCCATATCAGACTCGGTAAGTTTACAACGCGCAAAATGTCCTTGTACAGCTTGCCATCCCCAAAATCCCCAAGTTTATTCATTTCCCAATTATCGCTCGATAATTACATAGCATCAACGATCAGTTATATATTCGTAATAAAGTTCTAGACAATCCCTGCCTACGAGCTTGACCAACGAAATCATTTGGGGTACCATTGGTGTCGTATTGGTGAAGCTTGGTTGGTTTATCTCACTGCATTAAAATTCAAAATTCCCCAATTATCAAGCACTGGAACAAAAACACCTTGAGCAATTACTCGTACCACAACCGTAGGACGATGTGCTGAAACATGGAGAATTGCGTACAATGGCACAACTGGCACAAACAAATAGCACTATCGTCGTACGACAAACATTTTGTGATATACGGCTAACCGGAATTTAGTGGTGATGCCCCCACCCCGGAATTTCGAGGTGCCTCGACATGCAAATTATTCCCCAATAGATAACAAACTATCGCCACCTACCATGACCTCAACCACAGCCAGACGACGCTGGACCGCCAGTGACGTGGCTACTGGGGTATGCCACGGGATATGGCACTCCAGAAACCATTTGTTCAGCTCGTACGTGGTGATTCCCGTGGGCATCATCGTGTTGTTTGTGATTCTCTATGGCATAAATATTCTTTTGGCAGATGTCTTCAAAATCAAGTTCCCAGCTTCTGTTTTGGGCATGTTGATCAACTTAATCTGGCTTTCTGGGTTGAATCTCATCACCAATCTCCCGGTATCTCGCAAATCGTCGCCCGTCAAGCGAAAATTGGTTTCTTCGTGCTCGTGGATCTTGACCAACTACTTGGTGATGGTACGGCCAAGCATGAACTTCAGTTTGAAATGGATCAATGTGTTCTTCATTCCGTCGTTTATCATCTTGCCGTTGTCCGATCATATCACTTTCATCGAGTGTTTGAAGATTGCTGGGGTGTTTGTGGGGGGATGGATCATTCTTATGGGCATCGATGTCTACTTCATTAAAGGGTTCCGGTGGTGTTTTCCGTCTTTGGGGGCCCCAATTGACCCAGAGCATCATTCACGCCTGGGCCAGAATGACTCAATTGAAATGCAATCCATGAATGGCACCTCCTCAAATAGTAACGATGGTGGAGATATCACCACCATCGACTTGCAATCACTCAGATCAACCACGGCACACGACGGAGATCATGGAGAAATCCCCTTGTCGCAAAACCCGTTCAAAACGCCATCCATCTTCTCAGAATTGACAGAACCCCCACCAACTTATCTCAAACCTGGAGAACCAGTGCACAAACCAAGAATCGAAGTGGAGGAGGAAACTAGTGATACCCAATCAGATACATCGTCTCGACACTCCGACCAGCCACCACCCCCAGACACAGAAAACAACGGCGAATCCTCTCCTCTCGAGGGACTAAACGAGAATGCCAAAGCCATCACAGTGTTTATCACAAAGTATATTGACTGGATTATTTATAGTACCCTCTTTGTGGTGTCGTTGCCGTTGTACTATGTCAAGTCTATTCATTTGTTTCTACCATACCATCTTGCATTGACGATTCTTGCCTATTACTTGGCAATAATGATCCCTCTAAAATGGCCCTGGACCAAGAAGTTTGCCCATCCAATATTGATTTCCACGGCAGAAATCCTATTTGTGTGTTTCATTGGCTCCCTCCTATATCACCATGGCGAGCCTTCGGGGTTCCTAAATGATTTGAAGTTTTACCGGACGGGAAAAACATATTTGTATCTCTTCAATGGCCGTGTGATGGTCAACAATGGCAAGGAGCTGGTGGTGCCAGTAAATGACTATACTGCCACGCCAAAATGGCCCGGGTGTGGTGATTTTCTTGCATCACTAATGGATGTTTCCATTGTGGCCTTATCACTTCCCATGTTCACTCACAGGCGAGACTTTGTCAACAACTTTTGGGTGTTGATGCCGCCAATTTTGGTTTCGATTGCATTGACGTATTTCGTATACCCGATATTCTGCTATCATATTGGCATTGAGTCGCAAAGAGCAATTGGGTTCATTGGTAGATCGGTGACTCTTGCGTTGGGAACTCCCTTGATCAGTGCGTTGCAAGGGTCTGTTTCGTTGATGGCGGTGTGTACGATATTAAGTGGAATTTGTGGAGTGCTAGTGGGTGATGTTGTGTTTAAGCTTCTCCGAGTTTCGCCCAACGATTACGTCACAAGAGGTGTTAGTTTGGGTATCAATTGTGGAGCCATTGCCACGGCCCATTTACTTAATACTGACCCCAGAGCTGCATCGATGAGCTCGCTTTCATTTAGCATATTTGGTACCATCATGGTTATCATGTCGAGTATTGGTGCAATCAGAGAGCTCATTCGGTCATTTGTGGGACTATGACCGTTTGGATGGTTTCTTGTTCTCGAATAAGCGTGTGTTCACTTGGTGCGTGTATTCCTCGAAACCAAAACTTATTTATTACTTATTTATTGTTATTTATTATTTATTTATAACTCATTTATTACCTATTCATAGCTCAATCGTACTTTTCTGTTATTTATTTATTACTTATTGAAGTGCTTCTTCATAATTCTTACTCTTTTTATTTCTTGCAGTGATTTTTTACCTATACTCATCACTATTTATTTAGATTACTTACTATTGTAACTCCCATACGAATTTAATGTAGTATTAAATTTAGCACACTTAATACACTTTTTCTTACATTTTTACACCTGAGGACAAATATGACAACAAAAGTGAGCATATGTCGTACTGATCTTTCTCGGTCTTTCAACAAATGTTCAAGAACCACGTAGCTCGAATCCTCGTTTTTACCATATCATTCAACCGGTGTCTACAAACTGTCTTGACTTTATTCGGTTTTCCACATAAAATCAAAATCTTGGTACGGTTAAGAAGCCATTCGTTCTTAAAGACCGATTCAATCACTCGAAATGCAAAAATCTTACTCTACAACGAACAATTCTGGCGAAAGTGACTAAACAATTGGCTGCAAAATTTCCCACGCGTTATTCTGGAGACAGAAAAAATATCCACCTCGTCTTTTTATCATCACCGTGATACACAATGGAAACCAAAGTGGTGTTATTGCCAGCGGAGGCACTGGGGTCATATTCCGTGATAGAACTTCCTACAGCAAAAAATTTGCAGGTTTTTAAGCCATTTTTGCTCCAAGATCAACAACTCTATGAGTTGAAGCTCATTAATGGTAATAACCCTCATACTGTTCTGGGTAATGCTCCCCAGCTAGCAAACAATGATGGGGTGCGATCGTGGATTTTTGAAGATGATGAAGGAATAGTGGTGCAGTCGGGAAACCTTGTGGTATCGTCCAAATTCAATTTGTGTTATTTGTTACTTTCGTTGTTGTATAACACGCCAGACATGTTTACCCAAAGATTCGTCACAATCGAAGATTTATTGGACAAGTTTTCCAGTTTGTACGGCGACCTGCTTACTTCCATTCCAAAAGAGTTGTTCCAGTGCCATTTGCCTACAGTATGCGAGGTAGTTTCTCAAGATGACGAAGAGTACTACAAGCTCTCCCTAGCCAAAGCAAACGAATTTGTCAACGAGAGAGTCACGAGCCTCGCTAGCTTCATAGAAAACGGGAACAATTCGTTAGCAGATGTCGTCATGGGGAAGATTTCCGATGCGTCCACCCCTGATGTACCCACCAATATTCGAGAGCAGGCCAGGTTGCATCATGCCATTGAATTTGTGTGCAATTCTTACACACTTCCGTCATTCAAGGACCAATTCGTTAAGTCCCGCCAATTCGATTTCACAGAATTAAATGCATATTTACTGAAATTGACGGAATCACAGAAGACCAGAGCAATTGTCGAACAAAGTGTCAACAACATCGCTGTGTCCAATGCCAATGCCATGAAAAAGAAACCACTACAGACTAAAAAGACAACTAAAAAGCCAACCGCTAACAAAGTGGCAGTAGGAAAAGGTGCCCTTGATGGGTTCTTCAAGAAAGCATGAACTGAATCTATCGCACAACCATTTCAACTTGTATATTAACAATCATGAACAAATGATCAACTTAACTATAAACATGATGTGGTGAAGTCCAACGGGGGACCCAACTCAGAATTTGAATGGGAATACATAATTCATTTTCATTACCTAAATCCAATTACTTTTCCTCAGTTGTTGCTGGCAACACCTTTTTTTGACTCTTATTCAAATTTTCGTAGATTGATAATCCTCCGGCCATAAAGCTGCCGATATCACCTAAGTTTGATGGGATGACCACAGTATTAGTTTCCTTGGCCAATTTACCAAATTCCTTAATGTATTCTTGTGCTACCTGTAAGCTGACGGCTTTTTCACCGCCAGGAGTTTGAGTAATCGCATCCGCAACTTTTTTCAACCCTTCAGCAGTCGCTTGTGATTTTAACAATATCGATTCTGCCTCCCCAGCAGCTTCGTTGATCTTTTCCAACTTACTAGCCTCAGATGCCAAAATAATCGCCTGTTTTTCCCCCTCGGAAATGTTGATCTTAGACTGTCTTTGCCCTTCAGACTCCAAAATCTCCGCCCGTTTCGATCTCTCGGCACTAACTTGTCTGTGCATGGCATCCAACACGTTCTGTGGGGGATGGATGTCTCTGATCTCGTACCTCAAACACTCCACACCCCAATTGTCTTTGGCTGCGTCGTTGATGACGGTGTTGATGTTGTTGTTCAACGATTGTCTTTCTTTCAAAACATGGTCCAAAGTCATGGACCCAATTTCCGATCTCATGGTGGTTTGAGCCAATTGACTGATAGCAAACTTGAAATCCTCCACTCCGTAACTTGCCTTGTAGGCATCAATAACTTTGATGTAAAGCACCCCGTCCAATTCCAACGAAACATTATCACTAGTGATGGCATTTTGGCTAGGGATTTCAATGGCTGATTCTTTCAATGATTGGACATAGGTGATCTTATCAAGCAATGGAATCAAAATCGCCAATCCTGGGGGTAAAATCCGATTGAACTTCCCCATACGTTCCACAACCCACGCTTGTTGTTGTGGAACAAACTTGATACCAGTGTTGACTGGTAATTGTTCCCGTTGAAAAAAGTTCAATGATTGGAACCCAGGGCTGTTGCCACCACCGAATCCGTTGAGGAATCTCGCCGAAGAAATGGCCCCGCCAGCAATTCTGCTGGACACACCGCCAAACCCTCTGATGGCCGCTGTCTTTCCTACTGACTTTGCAAGCATGCTGAGTTTGTAGTGGTTTATGTGTTTGCTGCTAGTAGTTTTTATGAGCTTTGAAGTAGGATTGAAAAATCATTGCGGCAAGGACCTTGGGCTATCTACAGGTACAGTTCAGAAAACCTGAATTCATTGAAAGTTCCTTCCTCCCCTAGTTTGGTGAGATGGTGAAGACTTTGATGTGGATGCATGAAGCGTTTCTACTGAAAGGTTGAGGCTAGCACTATTAGTATCTTTTATCCAAGATTATAGTTACTTTTCTTGGTGACATACATAGTCTGAGAAGAACTGGCCAGTATTTCTCTCCCATTGAACCGTGACAATTCCCAATATTTTCAAACAAACCGTACACGTTATTGTGTGCAACATGCTAAACCAAGTCACTAAGCATAAACAGGCATTTCGTCTGTTGAAATGGAGAAAAGGCTAAGTTGTATGGTCGAATCTGAGTTGAAGCCGCACTTTGTGCGGCTCTCCAAGCATTCAAGTTTTTCATCAAGACGTTCTCTTAATCTACCCGGTTGCAAGCACTTAACTGCATTGTGTAGCATTGGAGATAGCGACCCTGCTTTGTTGATTTGAGTCGGACTTTGTTTGATGACTTTAAAATTACTTTCTTTTCAAAACTTTGGCATCGTGATACTCTCCTGCAGATACCCCCATCAAAAGGAAAGATTCCCTAACCCAAGAAGAGTACGTCAAACAGACCATAAAACTACGGGCGCAAATGTCGAGGAAGGTTGAAATATCGACGAACGAGAGGAAGTTCGTGATTGAAGCTCTTAAGGAGGGTCTACGTATTGATAACACCAGTCCAAGAAGTCGGAAACTTGATGAAATTCGTACACCATCTATACGATTATCGAAGACTGACTATGGCTATGTTGAGTTGGACTGGGGAAACACCAAATTGGCGGTGAGAGTCAGCAGTAAGATAGTTCAGCCGTATGAGGACCGCCCATTTGAAGGTCTATTCACTATAAATTGTGAGATCTCTTCCATGGCTCTGGCCAAGTTTGATAATTTTTCAAAATCATCGCAAGAAGTGCTCATTAGTAGATTGATTGAAAAAGCTATTAAACGATCCAACTCTTTGGATTTGGAGAGTCTTTGTGTCATTGCCGGTGAGAAAGTTTGGTCTGTTGTTGTTGATATAAACTTTTTGAATTATGATGGTAACTTTATTGATTCTGGCTGTTTTGGAGTCATGGTTGCATTGCACCATTTTAAGAAACCAGATATTAGCATCAACGACCAACAAGTCATAATCCACGACTTGGACGAACGTCAGCCTGTTCCTCTCAGTATTTTGCACATTCCAATTTGCATTAGTTATTCATTTTTCAATCGGTACCCAGACTTACAAACAAATATCAAAGGGGATTTAAATGACGAAATATATGTGATTGATGCCAACTCGTCGGAAGAAGCGTTGAGCGACGGAACGTTGGTTGTCACGTTGAACAAAAACCGAGAATTGATTCAAATCAGTAAGAATGGAGGGTTGCCGATCGACGCTAACATCTTGATGGAATTATCATTAAAAGCCATGGGGATAGTGGATACTTTGACCCAGCTCATGAAGGATGTTCTTGCCAAGCATGAGAAGGAGAGATACGAAGAGATGAATTTGAAAATGTTAGAAGCTGGTGCCGATCGTTAATCCACCATCTCCGTTGTACATTAGTAGCATATACGTAATATATTATTTCGACTGAAAGGACATGATTTACCTGATTTTTACTAAGTCAAACTACCAAAGCTATGAAAATACCAAAGCTATGAATCTGTGTAGTTTACAATATTTATTGTGTCTATAATTTTTGCATGTCAAAACAACTCAATGGTCGTGAATGCAATAGAGGAAATGCCGTCGTCATATCTTTTTAAATGGTCATGATAGTCATATTATATCTCCAAACAGCCCGAGAACCACGACGCAACAACGCGAGGTTCAGTGGTGGTGGCGTCAACACTTGCGCCTGGTACTTGGGAGTTTTGAGATTGAAAGGGAAAGCCGCGAGCCAAGTCTCACCGACTAGTAATGCTGACTCGTCGGCTTTGAAATCAAAAATCGTCATTCTGATTCCACCTTGAAAATGATGTGTCGTATTAATACAGCGTTGTCTGTTTCGTGGGTCGTTGAATACATGATGTATTCGAAATGTGTAGTGTAAGGGAAGATTGTATGGGGTCGGATGCAATGGATCAAACTTCCTGTTTCATGGGAACTAGATTACTGTCCTTTCTCAACCTTCTCTTAGATTTGAGCATCTTGCTATAGTACTGAGATATGCTAAATTTGCTTGAGATGTATTTAGTCGTTTTCTTGACAAAACTTGAACAAATAAAACAGTAAAACAAGTACTCCATGTACAAGATCAATAGCACAATCAAGAACCCCACAAGAACGCTCAACCCGATGTGATGAGCCAATTCTTTCACGAATTTCGCATCGTCCAAGTGCCACGAAGACCCCTCGACAATGGAGAAGAATGAGTTGGTCGATGATTTATAGTCATCGGGCATTAAAATTCTCACTTTTCCAGCTTCAGGCACCCCCCACCGCTTGTATTGTTTCCAGATTACCGAGAGGAATAACGGGCCCGTTGAGTACATGATGGTGATGTAAGGCACAATCCAGTTTCTGTTGTATTTGTTTAACGAATCGATTGCCTTCAAGAAAAATGGGTGTCTGGGAACGGATCCCATGACGTCGTTGGAAATACCCGTTGGAATAGTCTTTCTGACAAACGCCGGTGCCGTGAGCAACGGGTCCAATCTTCGTTGACACCCATCGTCCAAATCGACATAAACACCACCGTAATACACCAATGCAAAGTATCTGATGGCATCAGCACGCTGTATAGGATACTTGTAGTTGTCCCAAGTGGGCAAGAACCAAGGGTACTCCTCGGCTATGAACTCCCTCGCCATGTCATCGGTCCACAAAATGTACTGGTAATCGGGGTGGAGATCGACACAGCGCTGTTGGCCCGACTTCCACACCTCGGGAATCGTCGTTGACTTGTAAGTTTGGTGGATGATCTTTGGTATTATCATGTGGGATCCACCTGATAACGAAACTCCATCGGGAGAGTTAAGCTCCACATCCAATAGACTGTCTTGGAACGAGTCATCGTGAAGCAAACTGATCAAGTCCGACGACAAGTATACAAGGTACACTAGCAAGCAAAGGTGTCCATATAGAATAAACTTTAATTCCTTCTTCATTCTTCAATGTTTATCCTGATAAATATCACCCAAAACGATGCAAGTAACAAAGCAAAACACCCAGAAGCTACAACAAGGAAATGTGCAATGAAAAAACCCCAATAACTAATAGAGTCGACTACCCCAAACTCTACCACGCTAAATTTTAACTTAACTATATTAGAAAAGAAGGTTAAATATAACCAGTACAAAGTTGTTTTCGTATACACAATATATATCGGAATATCATGTTTTTTTTTTCATCCGCAGCATTTTGTCAATAGGGGTAAAGTATACACGCTAGGCACAATTCAAGTTACGCAGATTTAGCACTGGTTGCGTCATTGGAATTCTCCATACACTGCCTGAAAATAAGCGTACTAAATCACTTTGCCTGTAGTACCTACCGGGCAATATGGTTGTATAACCATGGTATTTCCCCAAGACGATTGGTGCGTTGACATGGTGTTATGTGGCCACGGGGATCCGAGGCATAGAGATTTGCGATAGATGGTGGATGTTTACAATTTGCAGGTGTTGATCGCGTTTCTGTACTTTGTGATTGGGAGCCGCGCCAGCCAGCGAGTTTGACAACCAAGTATTTTATCAGTTTGACGCATTGGTGCCTCTACGCAGTTTGGGCTGCAGTGATGGTGCTGGTGGGAGAAAGATGGTGTGGTGGAGATGCATGGTGATCATCTACCCGGTTGTAAATCAGGGCTGGGTGCTTTTGCATCCATTTGCTTGATTGCTTACACAGCCTAGTTTTGTATGGCGATAGATGACACATGAATTTGCTCATCCCAGTAGTGAAATTTGTTCCTCGAAAAACGCCCAGTTGGGCCTGTGTGCAGTATGGGTGGGCGTAAGTGTCTCGCCAGTTGTGGTAGTAAGTCTTCCCTATTGTACCGACTCAGGTGCATATTTGCAACTGCCACAAAAAGCGCTTACGCAATACCTCATCTAATCTTGCTGGCTCGTCAAAATGACCGTTGTTGTTTTGTTAGATGATACGAGGTACAAATGCACCTGTTTCGGCCCCGGTAATCTGAGATTTTTATCTATTCATTTCGCGGGCTGCAACACCGAGAAGTAGTCTTGTCAGAACAACTTGTGTACTATTGCAAATTTGTACGCTAGTTCGTGTTTTACTATTTTCGTTTCAAGTGACATGCTGCTTGTGTAGGCTCGTATCTGTTTTACGTACTCTTCATTCTCTTTTCAGGTATCTAGTGGTGGCTTAAGGGTTGAAAAATATTTTGCCAACTCAATCATACGTAAGAGAAATGAGTATATGGCACGCTGTTCCAGAACTTGACCATATCTCAGCAATGCGAGGAGTTATTGCCTTCCTGGACAACCAAAAGCGTTTTACTTTATTTGCGTCAAAAAGCAAGATTCGTTTAAATAAATCTCGTTTGTGTTTCACAAATAATAGTCGGTTTAAGTTACCTGTATTGCATGTAGCAATCTTCGTGGAATGGAATTTTTGCATCAGTCGGCCAATCAGTTTGAAGAAGACTCGTTTTATTTTTTGGAACGTGAAAACTTTTCAAAACCCTATGTACAGTTTTTGTTTTAAGTGCAGGTTTGCGTAATCTCATTTGAATAAAACTTCATACAACATCACAACTGCATTTTCCATAATTGCATCCGTGATAGTTTAGTGGCTAGAATTACCGCTTGTCGCGTGGTAGACCGGGGTTCAATTCCCCGTCGCGGAGTTTTTTTTGGTTGACCGTGAAATATCCTACTACTTCTATTGTAAATGTACGGCTGTAGTTTGGTGTACACTCTTACACAATGCTAAAGATAAAAGGAGACGTTATTTGATCTAATATTGATGGCCCAGTACTCTGCGGATTTTTCGATAAAATTATAATAGATGGTGCGATTATTCGAAACAGTCATAGAACATTCCACTACACTTCATTGTGAAAACCTTACAGACGCTCTTTTTGAATTGGAAAGTTCACTCAGTCTTCAAGAAGCGCAAAGACAAATGTTTTTTTTTGGACTTGCCAAATGTCAGTTGCCCTAGTTTCGAATTGATCCACATTCGTTTAAGGTTTGAACTATTGCAATTCGAAATGCCAAATGCATCGATTAACTCGACTCAACAAGCCTCTGCGAGGTTACCTACAAATGTTTGCGTGGCTCTTAATTTCGTGGATGGTACATAATGTTGAATTTATAGTCTACATGCCGCATCAGCTTGCAGTTCTATTTTCTATCCATCGTTTGTAACTTGCCTGTATTAATCTACAATTACCCCAACAATGATCTCAAGTTCATGAGGTGATATCAACATCGTAATTGGACAGATGACGTATATGGTTAGTATTAGCATGCTCAATAGTTATGATATTTAACACAGTGACATTTTGTCTATGTTTGTCGCATTGTTTTGCTCACTTTTACAAGTTTTCAGGTTTTTTTGCAAAAATATTTCGAATATAATGCTAATTGATTCTCTAACTTCCAATAACAACATACTTTCTAGATACTTCCACTCTACTCATTCAAAGTTTTGACTTGAGGTGCCTGTCGGAATTCTTGTTGATAATATCTGCGAGATAGTTAACACGCGTGTCATCCACAACGTAGTCTTTACTTATCATATGTTTCAAAAAGTCATTCAAAACATTCAAATCCTTGTGTTGCATGATTTTAACAAAAGCCTTCGTCTTAGCTTTGTTTTTGAAAATTTTTACCAATTCCAAATGGTTCAAATAGTATAAATCAGATACCAAGTATTGCTTGTTGAATGATTCCACAGATTTATCCTGTGAATTCTTAATGATATGTTTCAATAATTTCTTTGTCGTTGGATAAACGAGCTCTTCTTCATCAATTGGAATTAGTTTTTTGGTTTTCTTATCTTGAACTGGTTCAATCGTTTTGGGGGGTTTATAAGTTCCCAAATGAGTTATCAAATTAACATAAGATTGCAAGAATGGCTCGACAACATTGCCCAATTCAACAACATATTCTTCATCAATAATAGTGTATGACCCGTTTTCTTCTTGTTTAGCAACGTTCAATGAAATCAAATCTTCTAAAATGAAGCTTAATTGCGATCTTTCATCATAATTATAGTCAAACAAAAATTCTACCTTCAACAACCCAGTTAAAATGTAGTAAAGTCGATTGATCATCGTGTAATTTGCTTTTCCTTGTCTTGCCAACACAGTCAAGATGTTGCAAATTAAACATCTAACGATAACTAAGTGGATAGTTATATTCTTGTAATATAACAATTCAATAGACTTAGTGACTCTAATTGTATTTGTTTTGTCGTTAATTGAAATGTATCTGAAGAATGGCTTGATGGATGATTTAACTAAATCAGTCAATTGAGCATCATTTAATTGAGATAACTCTCCTAGTTGATCTGAATTAATTGGATCAAACTTGACTTCTCTGTCCAATACTTTTATAACCGCCTTCAAGTATGGTAATAAATCTTCAATCTTGATGAACTTGGGCTCGGAACTTCTAGTGGCATTGGGCAAATTCTTATAATAGAAAAATTGTAAAGCAGTACCCACTACTGCAACTTTGGGGATGAAAGCAGTTCTGTTAACTTCATGTAAAACCTTAAAACCTAATTTTTTGATATTAACTTCATCAGCGAATGAATAGTCATCGTTTTCGACATAATCAGATAATTTGAAGGCTTCACCCAATTTAACGTACAACCTTCCTGATAAGTCACGCTCCGAATTATCATTGAACCCAAAGCGATCAATGACGTAAGGTTTCTCAGTCTTATCACCTGTTAAGTTTTTGATCCCACTACTGAGAATACCAACAAAACTCTCTTTGACTTTATCTTTACCAATTAATTCATCAATAAATGAATCTGCTTCATAGATTCTTTCGTAAGTAATGGAAACAGGTTGCATCAAAAGGTCAAAATTAGTATTTTTGTCTTCCAACCGTTGCTTCAAATAAATGTTAACGAATGATTTCAAAATCCCATATTTTGGAAGCAATAATTTACCATCACGAGATCTTGTACCTTCGATAAACACTTCTATTGGAATATGATTCAAAAGGACAAATTCCATGACATTAGTGAGGTTTCTTTCCGTGTACAATTCATTGTTAAATGATCTAGGAATGAAGATTGCACCCAAGTTTTTCAAAATGGTTCCGAAAATAGCGACATTCAAGTTCTCACCAGCGATAACTGAAGGAATAGCCATTTGGAACCTAACTGCAATGACGTGCATGATCATGTAGTCAACATGAGACTGATGATTTGGCAAATAAACGATCGACATAGGGTTTTTCAAGTATTGTTGGTACAACTTTTCGAAATCAGTCCTCGACACCCAAATACCATGGGGATACATTTTTTGGAAAACCTTGATTGTTGTCAAGTAGGCGATTCTCAACCCCAACTCCGACTTCCAGGTTGGCAAATTCTTCTCGTTATTAGCCTTGTAATATTTGATCATGAACTCTTTGATTTTGACGAATCTATCGTTGAAATCCAGAGCCTTGATCAAATTCAATCTCAATTCCTGATTGACGATCTCGTAGACCAAATCATTCAATTTTTGGTCGGATTTTTCTAACTTATCGTCCATGTAGTTCTTGAATTTCTTGGAAAACTCTGAAGAGAACTTATGGATTGAGTATTTGTACTCATTGTTGGCAGTATAGATTTTGTCGATATTGACCCCGGAAATCAAACTGACAAAGTTCTCCAAAATTCTGAAACTGTTACTGGCCTTGCCATTTCCATCAAGCTTAACGTATGTGTCATTATCAGTAGGTAATGGAAATGTCAATTTGATGGCTGGTTCCTCGTAGGGGTTCTCAAGAATATTCACATCAAATGTTTGCGACATGGTCAAGTAAGTCAACTAGATAACACAAAAACAAGCACAAATATGAAGTATAAATTAGCCAATTGCAACCACAAAATTACCAGTCACTCAATGCACAATGTTTGGCCAAAATGAAAATCTATCTCAATATCGACGAACGGAGATTTTTACAGGACGAATCTACAGAAGGCACCACGGTTATCAGGACGACCAACCAAAAACCAACGAAATATGACAAAATTAAAATGCCGTAACACACACACACAATGTCTGAACCACAACAATCAATCCAGGGTGGTATTCCACTATTTATACCCCCCCATCAGCAATGTTACTCGATTGGGAAATATATCTCAGATTTTAACTACAATGCATTAAAGAATACTCCCTTGGTGTATACCGGAGGAGTCCCCAAGATGTTGGGTCTTCCATACAGAGAGTCATACAGTGTGCAAAATCTGCGTATGTTCGATTGCTGGAGACTACTGTGGTCCTAGATGTCATGGCATTCGATATGGATACACCACCGGAAGTAGTATGGTGTGTAGTGCGATGTAAACTGGCCAAATAGGGTTTTTGCTTAAAGTCAAAATGTTGTTGTCTGAGGTACGTCTATCACATGGAACATAACGGAACCCAAATTTTGCAACCACAGCATATGAAACATATGCCACGGAACCCTTGAGGTCCGACATGACAATCAGGCGAGCTCGAATGTTCCACTCGCCCACATGTTGCATGACTATGTACACGTTTTCAGATCTAAATTGTTTGTTGTGTCTACAAATGGCTGGATATTGTCTCTAAGTATATTAGGTGGCTCCTGATAGCTACAACTACCACTAACGTCTCACCCTTTTATAGACTGCTCCTAATGATGAACTACTTACTTGTATTACTTGTGGTTGAACCAGTTCAACAACAGGGCTTGGTGTGCTCGTGAATAGTGCCTGTCTCTATCATTTCGTCTAAATTGTCTTCGGGGTCTATTTTGAAGATCTTATCTGGATTCAAGATCCGATTGGGATCGAGGGCTAACTTGATCGACCGCATCATGTCAATGGACGTTTGTCCGAGTTCCATTGGCAAATACTTCCGTTTGCCGATTCCTACCCCGTGTTCTCCTGTACAAGTACCTTCGTACCTTATTGCCCGTTCTACCATTCGGTCCACAAGTTTCTCCACCTGGGCGTACTGGGGCGTATTGTATAGAAGCAAGAAATGGCAATTTCCATCACCAATGTGTCCCATTACTGCAAACCTGTTTTTGAACCCTGAATTGTTCAAGTCATCGTTTGTTTCACTTATCACTTGGGCCAATTTCGAGATTGGTACAGCAATGTCGGTAGTCCAGATCTGAACATCGTCTTTATCTTCAAGAACTTGTTGTCCATACTCAAACGTAGACCACAACCCATGACGTCTGGCTGACCATAAAACTGCATTATCTTCATGATTCGTAGACGTTTCGAGCTTAATCAAATTATTTGCTTGGGCGATTTTTTTGACAATAGCCACCTGTTCTGCAATGGACTCCTCGGTAGCACCTCCGAACTTGAAAAATAACGTGGGCTTGGCCAAAAACTTCCTTGATGATGAACCAGAGAAGTTGGCAAACGACATCGAAGCCTCATTCAAAATCTCTAGAGCATTGGGCTGTATTCCTGACTTTCCGATGATATTTTGAGCAGTGGCAGCAGCATCTTTGATTGTGTCAAACGACGCAATGGTGACATACTCGTAAATCGGTCTAACGTGCAATTTAACTGTAATCTCGGTAATGATCCCAAGAGTTCCTTCTGCCCCAATGAATAGTCTCGTCAAGTCGTAACCAGCAGACGATTTTCGCGGACGTTGTTTAGTTTTCACTACTGTACCGTCAGCTAGCACAAGTGTCAAGTTAACTACATTCTCTTTCATGGTACCGTACTTGTATGCGTTAGTACCAGACGCAGAAGTGCTCACCATTCCGGCAATAGAAGCCCCCATTCCTGGATCTGGCCCAAACATCAAGTGCTTACCGTCTTCTCTTTCGAGAAGAAACTCGTCAAGTTCCTGCCACCCAACTCCAGCTTGAACTTGCACATCTAGATCGTCAGGGTGAAACTCCAAAACCTTGTTTAGGTGAGCAAAACTAAGAGAGATACTATTTGGGCCCCTGGTGTGCATGTTTTGTCCTTCAAGCGAGGTTAGGCCCGAGTTGGCCACGATGGGCACCTTGTATTCATTGGCAACTTTCAAGATTTGTGATACTTCTTCCGTGGACTGGGGGTAGATTACTACGTGGGGCTTTTGCTTTTCGGGGTCTTTGGGATGGTGCGTGGAGAAAAATGTGTCCGTGTGCGCTTTTACAACATCTGGTTCCGTAGTGTGATTTTCCTCACCTACAATTTTGATGATTTTTTTCAAGGCTATTTCAAATTCTTCATCGTTAGCATAAACTGGAGAAGACAATTGTGATAAGGGAATTGTTGATTGCAACTGTTCCAGCGTTAACGTTGTTGATGTAGGGTGATTGTTTCCTACCCAACTACCGAAAGATGAGCCAACGTACAATGAAACAGCACCCACTGCAACGTAGCCAAAAAGTCTCGATGGCTTGGATCTGCCAGTGGAGTAGAAGCGGTGCCCCAGACCCAATTGCAACCGCATGGCTGCCAATTTGTGTACCGGCTTTGAAGTTCTTGTGAACATTGCTAGTAACGCTTCACAGAGATTTCAAAAGAGCGTGATTATCCAGTTTAAGCGATCAATTGCACGAAACTGCTTTCACCTTGAATTCCTTTTTCATTCTAGATAGTTGGCCATCCACAGTCTTCGGAATTGTCGTCGAGTTCTCCGTCGAGATTCCTAAGTTTGTGTCACAAAAATCACATTCACGTGATATACCCAATTTATTAGATCAAATGTTGACGCGAAAGAAAAAGAAGTAAAATCACGTAACCAAACTACACCTCTAGGAGTTACATTGGTAAAGCAACAGTCGAGGGATTGTAACATTGACATGAGAGAGAGATAGAGGATTTTCTATATATGTGTATGGGGCAATAGCTTCTGAGTCGAGAGGTTGTAGTATCTTCTGGGTATTTTTCTACCTCAGTGTGCTCACACACGACTAGGATAATGGCTGCAAAAACATTATTTGCCAACGACTGGAATAAATCCTACTAGCTGAAGTTTCTTGTTGAAAGCAAACTTTCATTGATTGTGCTAGTTGTGTTTGTTTACCTGGAGGTGCTCATGCCCACGATATCCTCAGTTTGTCGATGACAATGACTTACCACAAGCAGCTGGCACAACGCTAAAACCACGGCCAAAAAAAATCCCCAAGTTCAATCCCCAAGTACATAGAAACCCCAATAACCGCATTGCCGAAAAGGACGTAACACCATCCAACGTACTGGCAGGGTCCTAACAGTTGTGAACCAACCGTTGTCGCACGCCGCGACAACATCACGTGAAACAGAAATTAATCTGACAACGTAATAGCGTCTTATCACGTGGAGATTATGAATCTGATTAATTTTCACATATATACTACTGGCTGGGTGTGAAAAATTATAGCTCGGTTATCATCATAGAAAATGGCACCTCACGCTGTTCAACAAGAGCAAACTTCGCAACGTAGTTTGTCTGAACTAGACGGCTCGGCAGCACACATTGTCGCCAAGTCGAATCCGTTTGGTACTTCGGTTGATCCTCATGCGATCAAAGGTACCGTCTACACCAGCGGCGCTACCGTTGTCAACCAAGCTATCTATGCTATTTCGTCCAAGATTTTTAGCTACGAAGCTGTGTCCGAGCCCCACATTCTTGATGCCCACATCAAAGTGTGGTCGCAAGACTTTTCCCGGGAAAATAGCTTTGGGGTGGTTCCATTTTACCATTCGTTAAAAATTGCTTCTGGTGCGTCTAATGCCATCCTTGGATACCTCAGCAAGAACGGAACCAACGGCCAACCAGTGGCCAGTTTACTTGGTGCTAACGGTCTTGCCTACATGCGTCCTACTTTGGCTGCTGCCAAGTCGGACAGCTTGCCGTTGGCATTAAATGTGTCTGCTTTGGACTATGACATCACCTCTGGTAGTTTGGTCGCAAATTACAATTCGCCTATTTCTGTGGCAAGATCTTTGGGTTACTCCGTGGTGACTCCTGTTTCCAACGACGGTCTCGAAGTGCAACACTTGACTGTACTCAACCACTACCTTGCTGCTTTGACTGGCCGTCCATCCATCAACTTGTTTGATGGCCCCGACTTCTTGAACACCCACGCAAGGTTCTCCAACTTGTTATCGGTTGCTGAATTGGGTGCTCTCTACCAAGATTTGTTGTCCAGATCCACCTATTCACCATCAACTGTTGAAGAAGCTATCAATGTCGCTTTCACCAACTTGAACCAAGTGGCAGGTACCAACTATCAGCAATTTGAATACGTGGGGGCTCCTGATGCCAAAACTGTTTTTGTTGCATATGGCACTCACGTTACCGCCCAAGTGTCTTCCATTGTTGAAAACGGGTCGTATGGTTTACTTAAGATCAGAGTCCCTTTACCTTTCAACCAAACCAAATTTGCTGCTACCCTACCAGCATCCACTAATAAAGTGATTGTGTTGAATCAAGCTGGCGAATCAACCATTAAGGCTGATTTGACGTTGGCATTGTTTTTGAACGGTAGAAACGACGTCAGTGTCAAAGACTTTTCCCACCCATTGAACTTCAATTGGACTCCAATCACCATTGCAAAAGTATTTGAGGAAGTGTTACAAGTCAATCCAGAATCTGTTTTACCAAAGCATCGTCTTGCTAAGCCAGAAGTGATTAATGCTAACACTTCTCCTTCAGGAAGATTCTTATTATGGGGTAAAGATAGAGGAATTGTTGTTGAAACGGCAGATAAGTTGGCCTTATCTTTGTCTTTAGACCACTCCAAGAACGTATTCATTAGAAACAAATACGATAATGCTACTGGTGGAGGATTGTTTCAATCTCAAATCACATCGGGAGACTCAGAATTTGTATCTGTTGACACTGCAGATGTAGTTTTGATTGAGGACCCAACATTATTGGAAAGCTATGATATCTTAGCAACTGCCAAACCAGGTGCTACGATTTTATTGGGTAACCACAAACCAATCAAGACTTCAGTTGAAGAAGACGTGATTGCTAAATTACCAGAATCGTTTAAGAAGGGGTTGGCTGTTAACCAAAACAAGTTAACTATCATTGACTTGTCTGTAGTTGAAGAAATTGAGAAACTGAGTGACTCTACTAAAGGATTCACGGCCGAATTTTTAGTCCAATTGGGTTTCTGGAGAGCTGCTTTGCCAGACTTGAAGGGATTTATTGTCAATAAATTATTACAAGCTAATGGGAACAAGTTTGAATTATTAGCTGCTGTTTTGGACAAGTTCATCAACTTGGCTGATGAAGCAAAAGCGTTGAAACCAATCGAAGTTTCACAAGAATGGGCTCAATTGAATACTCAAGGTGAAAAGACAGAAGATGGGGAACAAGGCGACCAAAATTCGGGAAGCGAAGGAGCTGACCACACTGTCGAATTACCATTCTTCCCAAGCGAATCTGCTTTCTCACGTAATCCAAGCACTAGCGTAGATGATGAACAACATTTCTATCAATCTGGATACAAGCAATTGGCCAAGAAGTTGACTTTCCCTGAGGCCTTTAATGTTAAAAAAGATCTTAGACCAGATTTACCGGTCAAAAACTTTGTTGTTAAAGTTCAAGAAAACAAGAGATTGACCCCAACCGACTACAGCAGAAACATCTTCCATATTGAATTCGATATCTCTGGCACTGGTTTAACCTACGATATCGGGGAAGCGTTAGGTATTCACGGAAGGAATAATGCTGGTGCAGTTGAGGATTTCTTGAAGTTTTACGGTGTTGATGGTGACGATCTCGTTGAAGTTTCAAGTAAAGATGATCCAAATGTGCTTGAAATCAGATCAGCAAGACACACATTGACTGAGAATATTGATTTCTTAGGCAAACCTCCAAAGAGATTTTACGAAGCTTTAGCCGAGTTTGCTACTGATGAAAAGCAAAAGCAGCATTTGGAAAAGTTGGCAAGTGCCGAAGGTGCAGAAGAATTGAAAAAGAGACAAGACGTTGATTTTGACACTTACGGTGACATCTTGGAAGAATTTACTTCCGCAAGACCAGCATTCGTTGACTTGGTCAAGATCATCGCTCCATTGAAGAGAAGGGAATACTCGATTGCCTCGTCCCAAAGGATCCACGAAAACGCGGTCCACTTATTAATTGTTGTTGTTGACTGGGTTGATCCTAAGGGCAGATTGAGATATGGTCATTGTTCCAAGTACCTTTCTGATTTGAACATTGGAGATGAACTAGTAGTCAGTGTTAAACCATCTGTGATGAAGTTACCACCATTGTCCACTCAACCTATTGTTATGTCAGGGTTGGGTACCGGTTTAGCTCCATTCAAGGCATTCATTGAAGAAAAGATCTGGCAAAAGCAACAAGGAATGGAAATTGGTGAAATCTACTTGTATTTGGGTTCAAGACACAAGAAGGAAGAATATCTTTATGGTGAATTATGGGAAGCTTACAAGGATGCCGGTGTGTTGACTCATATTGGGGCAGCATTCTCTCGTGATCAGCCAGAGAAGATTTACATTCAAGATAGAATCAGAGAAACCATTGAACCGTTGACCGATGCCATTGTTGCCAAAAATGGGTCTTTCTACTTGTGTGGACCAACCTGGCCAGTTCCAGATATTACTGGTTGCTTAGAAGACATTGTCAAGAACGGTTCTGCCAAAGAAGGTAAGATTGTCAAAGATGTTGCTAAGGTGGTTGAGGACATGAAAGAAGAAGGTAGATACATTTTAGAGGTTTATTAGTTAAATACTATAACTCATACGAAACTACTGCACCATAACCGACAGATTGTAGTAACAAGAAAGTGTATGTCAAAATAATGCACTGTTCCTGCAACCCCATAAATCCGCGATAACTTGACACGCAACCCCTTAAATCGTGATTTGTAGTTGGTACATGAATCGACAGTATTTTTTGCGCATTCGACGATATACGACAATTTTTCCTAGACATAGCTGCGAAATGCAATTACACAATAGTTTAGGGTGTACGTAGTCAATAAGCTGTGGGGGAGTTGTCCTAGCAAACATAATCCAGTAACTAAAGTTGGTAGGTGTACTTTGGGTTTGCATAATGGACACGTAGTAGCAAGTATTACGGTAATGGTATAATGGAGTTATAATAGACATTGATACTCATTATTCTCCGCAAGAGGAAAGTTCCCAAAGCAAAACTTGTACGGAGAAGGTCCCTCCGCACATCCTGTATTCGTTGCCTAAGTTGTCATATATGCTCCGTGGTGGTCCGCAACTGAGTATTTCCATTTGAGGTTCTAAAAAGAAGTCTGCAGGAATATTCCAATAATCCCCTAAACACATTTCCTAAACTGTGGAGTGGAGCATATGACGGCAGTGCCACATTGACAAAACATCACACCCTGAAAACACAAAGTGGTTGCTCTAGCATTGTGAGGTGACAGTATTGTGAGGTGACAGTATTGTGAGGTCATGTGATGCCTGGTTACACCACTATTACGTAGTTAACCATTGCCGACACGTTAAGCCACTTGGGATGGTGCGGGACCATAGCGGAGAGCAACTGTTGGATACACAATGCCGAACGTTAAAACCTGACATAGTCGTTGCATCGACTGCCAGTGAAGGAACCGAAATGCCGTCAGGTGGCTTGCAGTCCCCGACTATGAGGTCGGCTACGGCGCCACCGACGCTTCCCGCGAATGAATGACTACCTCGTCGATTTGGCTTGCTAACCACATGGAGTCCAGATGTGGTATGATGCAGCTGGTGGTGTGCATGGTAGCGCGGGAGGTGAGTCAGAGGATGGATAACACCTCGGGCAGAGATAACGAAGTTGGGGGAGAAGCCAGGAAGGAGAAAAGCGTTGGAGTTGGAATTGGCGGGTAGAGTGACTGACGCAAATGCAGCCGATGACGACTCTTTGGGTCTATACTACTTACCTCGTATTACCCGGGTACACACTATAGACACTGTCGCCATGAAACTGTTTAGAAATAGATAAGAAAAAGCTAGATTAAGACACCGCGTGCATACAACCACTGAGGGGAGAAAATACCCGAATTAGTCACCGGGGGATATTTGATCATACGAATCGTATCAATGTGCTATAAATAATAACAGTATTAGGTCATACAAGAGTCTGGTTGTGCCAATGCGAAACGGTATTCGTCGAGGTTTATTTTAAATTCTATTATTTTCGGCGTTCCAAATTTCAATCACGGTGTTTTTATTTTTCACCACATTCAGAAATATATATAGACGTCAGTTTTCACTTCGATCGTTTGATAAATAACATTCATTGACAAGAACTTAATTCCATTATTGGTGCATTTGCTACAAGTGTTCAAATCCCATTGCCTCAGTTGACGTGTGTCTTCACCTGGTGCAATATCTAAGCTTTTTCCCAGTGTTGCTGTCCAAAGTTACTCTTTCACTTTAGAGTAACACCATACTACCACTGCGGCGTAGTATCACCCACACTACTTTCCCGGGATCTTCCCCCAGTGACCTCCCGGTAGCTTTACGAGTATCGCGGTAAAACAACAAACTCGTGGCAGTGGACACGACACCGTCGCAGAATCAACGCGCGTGGCTTTTCCGCCTCATACAATTACCATTTGAAAATTTCACCTTGGGCGTTTGTGGCAATTACCACAAACTTGTACTAAATTCGGGTGTTTTTCTTAATCAACTGTCGTTACACTCGCACAAGTGTGTCGTTGTATCTGTGGAGTTCTCAGACTCTTTTGTGACCAAAATTTCACCCCAATCGCCAAACCCACGTGATTTATCACTGTGAACCTATTGGCACAATCTTAATAAACTACCCAAGCAAAAGCGTGGAATATAATTCTTTTCCACCCGAGGTGCTCGTGACTACACCATGTCGGTTTCTCCAGTAAAATCCCGCAAGTTGTTGTCAACTTCGTCTCCCGAGGGGATTCAAATTGCTTCCCAAGTAACGCCAACAAAATTGGCAGAATTATTGATCAAAAAGGGCCCTCTTCCAATCAGACACATAACAAGCTACTTATGCGTAGAAGTGCCCAGTTTTGACTTGTTGTCCCTTTCCAAACAAAGACGTCTTATCATGGCCGCCATGGGCCAAGTTGACCCCGTGAACAACGTGGTATTTGAAAAAATCGGTTGGGGTCAATGGGCAGTGCGGAAGGTTGATTCGGATTACATATATACCGAAGGCACGGAGTCAAACAGTGATGGAGAGAAAATCAGTGTTCAGGAGTTGAGGAACAAGGCAAACATCAAGTTGGGATGGTCAAAAAAGAAGAGAGAGTCTATCTCGGCAAAAATCCCCAAAGTCGAATTACCAAATAAAACATACAACGAAAATGTCATCACCTCGGATTCTGAGTTTAGTTCCGATGAAGAAGACGACGATAACGAGCTTTTTGAATTTGAGGACGATAAGCCGGTCAAATTCGCCAACAGGGTACCTTTGAAAGTGGCTTCTCCGGCTCCGAATGACGGCATGTCGAATATAAGAATGCAAGTTTTGAATCGGTCTAGACTCAACTCGTTTGACTACGCACTTGATTCCAATAACTCAACGACAAGTTTCAACTCCCCTCCTATCGGTTCACCTCCAACGTCAAGATGGAATACCCAGAACTATACTTCTAGTCAATCCATCACGTCGCAACGAAACAGAAGAAAATCGTCTTTCAATGAGTCTCATATCAGGACCAAGCTCTCAACCAGTGTTCCCACCAGTGCCAGTGTGCATTTATCACCAAATGCCGTGCCGGTGACCAACATGAATGCCATCGAATCACCACCACAATTACCTCCAATCTCGATACCTCAACATCAACCCTTACCACCATTGAGAATCGCCAATGATGACACTGACGAAGAGGACTGGGAGAAGATTGGCGCGGAAAACTTGCGTGCTAAAGGAGGAATCAAGAAGAAGATCACTCCAAGAAAGTTCAATCAATCTAGATCTAATTCGATGAGTGCACACATCAAGAAGTCAATCATCAAGAAAAACGACGACATCAATGAAGATGAAAGATCTGCGGCCATGGCGCTCGTGGAGTTGATGAACTAAACCATTTGTTTGTTTCGTTTTTGATAAAGGAACCACAAGTTATACACATTATTTATTATTTCACTCGCTGGCCGTTTTAATTATTATTGAATGTTTACCGTTGGTAATCGAAGACCACTAGGTCGCCTAATACTACTAAACTATTTTCAGTTCATATATCGGTTTGTATTGATCAAACAATTTTTAAGTATTCAAGGTAAAATTGAACTAGCAAAGAGAAATGGAGGCTAGGAACGATCGAAAGTAGGCTCAACCAAATTTCAGTTGATCAACACACGTCACAAAAGTTCACCTCATTGATGTAATCCCACAGAGGTAAAAACGCCAATGGTGCTCTGATATCAATACTACAATTGGGACCGTGACTGACGCGGTGGTGTCAAAGTTGATTGCAGCTGTTAGTCATGATGAGGGCCCCCATACCCATGGAGCGCAATTTAGTCCCCATGGAGAGAGCTGGAGGTGATAGGATCGTAGTAGCGTACTGCCATCACCGAAAGAAGTACTCCCTCGATGCGTGTGAGTTGCCTTGATGTGGTGGTGGTGGTGCTTGACACCAAACCTACATATGATGAATTTGCCTCGATTAAGAAATGTAATGAAATTTTCGCGAATGCGATAAATATTGTAATTGTAGCAGCACCACTCAATAAACAGCCACCATTGACGATGTCTGCCACGTCCGTGTTGCCATCTGTTCAGATTGATGTGAATTACAACGAAATCAAGAATGTCATTCGCGATTTTCTCACGAGTTACAAGACTAGTGAAGTTGATGCCGATGGCGATGAAGAAATGCAACACGACACTGGCGGGTTCAAGTACTTGAAGCTTTTGCAGAATGTCGCCAATCGAGACGTGTCTACTTTGTACATTGAGTTGGACGACCTCGCGAAGTACCAGCAGGGGTTTATTTCCACGTCGCAATCGGCCGATTCCAACAATGTTGTGGGCAAGATATTGAAAAATACCCACCGATACATTGAACTTTTCAGCACTGTGATTGATGAATTGATGCCCGAGCCAACTAAGGACATCAGCTACAAGGACGACGTGTTGGACGTGATTTTGCATCAAAGAAAGTTGAGAAACTCGCGATTACAGCAGGAGAATAATGACGAATACGATGCCTTGCGGGAGGGAATCAACAATTCCAACGAAACAAATCCCGTTTCCGATAACTTGTTTCCTGCAAAATTGACAAGACGGTACTGCCTTTACTTCATGCCGTTGACGTCGAATAATAAGTGTTTGAGTGTTCGTGAAATCAAAGGTGGTCAGGTGGGCCACTACATCACTGTCAGAGGTATCATCACCAGAGTTTCCGACGTGAAGCCGTCTGTATTGGTCAATGCGTACACTTGCGACAAATGTGGGTTTGAAATCTTTCAAGAAGTCATGTCCAAAACATTCACTCCGTTACAAGAATGTCCAGCACCTGCCTGTAAAGCCGACAACAACAAGGGCCAACTATTCATGTCGACAAGAGCATCAAAGTTCAGTTCGTTCCAGGAAGTCAAGATCCAAGAATTGTCCAACCAGGTGCCCGTGGGTCACATTCCCCGGACATTGACTATCCACGTCAATGGTGACTTGGTGAGATCGATGAACCCTGGTGATACCGTCGACGTATCGGGGATTTTTATGCCATCACCGTTCACGGGATTCAGAGCAATTAAGGCCGGGCTACTTACGGAAACGTACTTGGAAGCGCAGTATGTCAAGCAGCACAAAAAGCAGTACGATCCTTCTGCTCATTCGGCCGATGTCGATGCTAAAGTGGACGCATTGGTCGCTGAAGGTGACGTTTACAACAAGTTGGCAAAGTCTATTGCTCCAGAAATTTACGGCCACTTGGACATCAAGAAGATCTTGTTGTTGTTGTTATGTGGTGGGGTGACGAAAGAGATAGGAGATGGATTGAAAATTAGAGGTGATATTAATGTGTGTCTCATGGGGGACCCTGGGGTGGCCAAATCGCAACTTTTGAAAGCCATTGGAAAAATTGCCCCCAGATCGGTGTACACCACTGGTAGAGGGTCTTCAGGTGTTGGGTTAACGGCAGCCGTGATGAGAGACCCTGTTACTGACGAAATGGTGCTTGAAGGAGGAGCTTTGGTATTGGCTGATAATGGGATCTGTTGTATTGATGAATTCGACAAGATGGAAGAGAACGATAGGACAGCAATCCACGAAGTCATGGAACAACAAACCATTTCCATTTCCAAAGCAGGTATCACAACTACCCTTAATGCAAGAACGTCTATTTTGGCAGCTGCTAATCCGTTGTACGGTCGGTATAACACCAGATTGAGTCCTCATGAAAACATCAATTTGCCAGCAGCATTGTTGTCGAGATTCGACATTATGTTTTTAATTTTGGACCAGCCATCCAGAGAAAACGACGAATTGCTAGCTCACCACGTCACCTACGTTCACATGCACAACAAGCAGCCTGAAATGGAGTTTGAGCCATTGAACTCTGCCACTATCAGGGCGTTCATTAATCGGGCAAGATCATATAGACCTACCGTTCCAAAAGAAGTGGGAGATTACGTGGTGCAATCTTACATTAACATGAGAAAAGAGTCTCATAGAAACGAAGGATCGATCAAGAAGTTCAGTCATATCACCCCAAGAACGTTATTGGGGATTTTAAGATTGGCACAGGCTAGTGCCAGATTGAGATTTGACGACAAAGTGTCATTTGAAGATGTGGACGAATCATTGAGATTGATCCAAGTGTCGAAATCATCGTTATACGGAGATGAAGATCAAATACGAGAAGATGAGTCGCCCACATCCAAGATATACCAAATAATCAGAAACATCGCATTGGAAGATTCGTCTAATAACACTGTTTCTATCAGCGAGGTGCAAGAGAGAGTATTGGCCAAAGGGTTCACCATACAGCAATTCGAAGACTGTATTGTTGAGTACGACCAGATTGGAATCTGGCAGACTGTGGATGGAGGCGAGTCGTTAATGTTCATCGATTCGATGGAAATGTGATGTGTGAAATTTGTTTCTATAGTGTATTAATAAAAGTTAGAATAGAATTGCGTACACTATGACGTATACTTCGCCAAATAGCGCTCAAATGAGGTCGTTTAAGGTGTCCTCAAACCACAAACTAGCGCAAATCAATAAGTCCTTAATTCGAGTGCATTCGTATTGATCTTTGAGAATTGACCTCAGTGGATATAGATCAACAGTTTAATTATTTATCTTGGTTATTTATTTTTTATGTTTCATGTACGATAAGTTTACTTTCGTCAAAATGAGTTTCCATAGCTCTGTGATGAGTGCCAAGTATATTACGCAGTATCAATACGAGTTCTGGTTCCAATAGTTGTTAGCACATTGATTTTGTACTTGTGTTCTTTTGGTTCTAAATTTGTGACATTTTTCACATTTTCACAATATGTGACTTGTACAGTGCAAACTTGAGAAATGTTTTCTATAAACGCAAGAAAAAGACAACTATGGAAACCAAAGTAAAGGTGTGGCTGAATATTCACCCAATTCTACAAGATACAAGAATCTAGAGTGTTGCTGATGCGAAACCATGTACGAGAAACTAGTGGCTTCTCTTCACGGAACTACTACCAAAAATCAAATTTCCAGAAACATTAGTTTCAATATAAGAATTGTAACATCCAATCTGTAAATATTTGTTAATAACGATAGTACAAACTGGCCAGCATCAGGCAGCAAAATATGCATATACATTTGATGGAATGGCTGCAGTCACAGCAATCAAAATAACTTTTCGCGTCAGGGTGCAGTGAGTGTCAGGGTGCAGTGTAGAGATTAACGGATAGGACAGTCCTCAATTGTCAAAGTGGTGTTCACAGCATGAAACACAGCTAGATATCGATCCATGGCACCGGAGACACGTAGGCGGACACGCTCTAAGGACGTAGGGAGCATACCACAAACATTTCCATCACCATTGGACACGGTTGATGTGGTGGCGGACGATGATGTGGGTAATAATAACACTGAGGTCTCATTGTGTAAGACAGATGTGACGAATACCACCAAAGACAAAAAGACTCCATGGGTTGGGGACTTTGCACTAGAGAACGTTGGCTCCGTAGCTCGGGATCACGTATGTACTACAAATTGCTTATGACGAAGAGGTCTACAGCCAGATATATCAACTGTCTGCTTACTAACTTGTAGATGGCTAACGAACGAACAATACTCTCATGGCTACGATGTTCAACGGCTTTTGTGGTGTTGGGTGTATTGAGTTGCGAGTTCTACATAATGAATCATCAAAGTGATCCCATTACTGCTGACCAGATCCGGAAACAGAAATTGTTTGAAGTGTATGGAAAACCAATACCATCGTTTTGTGTTGCAATAGCAATATTTACCATTGTATTTGGTATTGTACGATATCTCCGAGTACAGTCGTTGTTGGTACAGCATAAGCTACCGGTGACTCGACTCTCCATTGCCATATTGATTTTGTCCACCCTAGGCATATTGATAAATATCATTGTGTTCCAAATAAAGATAGATACGTAGTACAATTATATAATATGGTGATAACCGTAGGAATCTCCCAAACGCTGCTATGAACAACATTGCATATGCTTGTACGCGATTCATCCCAGGTATAAGTGTGCATTATCCCAGTTCAACACAAACTGACCCACTGGTAAGGGGTGGAACATTGGGGAGAAAGTCCGCGCAGTAGTGGTAGCAATGGATATTGTGGTACGTTCGCACCGCTGGTGCAGGTTGTACCACCACGCGTGGGGCAACACATTTTCAATTCCTCCATACACCTCGACAACAGAATTTTCAGGTTTGCGTTTACCTTGGAATAACCTTTTAGTACCACCACAACAATGTCTGATTATTCTACCAAGACTGTTCCTCAGTTGAAGGATATATTGAAGCAAAAAAATTTATCAATTGATGGCAAAAAGGCCGATTTAATTCAAAGATTGGTTGATTTCGACTCCCAAAGTAGCGATACCGTGGCTCCAGAGCCAGAATCCGAGGCTCCAGCTACGGAAACTGCTGAACAACTTATCACCTCTACTGAAGCCCCAGCACCTGGCGGTGCTGAGAGTGATTCTACTTTGACTGTCATACAACCTAAAGAAGATGAACCAACCCAACCACCACCACCGAAAGTGTTGTCTCCAGAAGAAAGAAAGTCTTTAGCTGTGGAGTTGTTGAACAAGAAAATTGCCAGAGCTGAAAAATTCGGTGACGAGCAGGCTGCTCAAGATGCCAGAAAGGACTTGGTCAGAGTTGAGAAGTTTGGTGTGGAACCAGGAACGGCATTAGCCAAAGAAATTGGCATTGTTGACTCAAGTTTACCAAATGGTAAAAAATTCCATAAAAAGTTCAACCAAAAGTCCCACAGAAAGAACTTTAAACCTAAAAATAGAGGTAGAGAAAGAAGACGTAGTTAGGCTTTACGGTGCTGATGATTTTTTGACCAGATTATTTCCACTATTTTCTTTCGTAGATCGATCTTATTTACAAAACTAACCTTTATTTCATTGTATTTGTAGTAACATTTTCCTCTTAGTAAATCTTATATAGAGCCACTCAATACACAACTCGTTTTATCAAATTGAACTGTCGTGCGATATTCGTTCATACGTCGTTAGGACCAGTGTATTCTGGTGGTGGATCTGTCTTGTCTATGTTGATGTCTTGATCCTTCAGAACACCCACAGAGTTTTCTCTAGCTTCATGTGCACCTTCATTCACGCCAGGTTCTGCATGACTTTGCTCATTATCCTCATCATCATCTTCATCATCATTTTCTTCGTCGCTGATAACAAACTCTCTTGCGTTGGGCGATACAAAAGTGTCGTCCAAATCGTCAATAATAAGCAAATCAGTATTACCTTTGATCCAAATAGCGTAAATACCAATCACTGAGAGCAATATTGACAACCACTGACTCCACACCATGACAATAATTGGTGATTTCAAGAACACATATTCCAAAATTACACTGTTTATTATGCTTAGACCATCACCTTCAGGATCATCAGTTGGCAAGTCTCTATACTGGCCGATCGATTGTGCAACATTGACACCGTAAAGAATACCTGATACCATGCCCACAACAAGCGGTAAAAGGAATATCACAAGAAATGAACGGTTGAAGGCTTTCACCAACTTGCCATTTAACTCGGTGGAATTCGTCACAGAATTGGAGATTGGGGGGAATTTTGCAATGATTTTCTTCGTTTTAAAGTAGTAAACAAACGTAAGAACGAAAAAGACAAGATTGAAACCACCCATAATTACCACTATAACAGGAGGTATTGCATTACTCTCATTTTGAATAGATTGAGCTGGGTCAATATACTGGGGATAAAAAATGCATCCAACAATAGCTACAGCACAATATGAAATGAACAAATATTTTGAAGTTTGGTTCAATCTGGTAGGAAATTCTCTCAAGTGACGTGAGTTTCCTTCAAAGTAGTAGATGGTGCCGAATCCCATGGCAAATAACAAAATCATGTAGTTGATTAGAATCTGGAAAAGAGCAAAAGCCATGATTCTTAGTTTACCAATCAATTTGAAAAGTATATCATTTGATGAAGTTTTCACAAAGTTATTTTGAATAAAGTCCACTATCCAAGTGACAAAAAGAAGCCCAATGAAGGGCAATAAGACATAAAATACGGTAATTCTTGATATAATCGAAAGTTGGTTCAAACTTCCGAAATCTTTGCCAACCTTAAATTTCAAAAGATAGTTGAACAAGTATCCAAACACCAAACATGACAAAACCAAAATGTACACTACATTGGAGTAGATTGTGTAGTTAAGATAGTCCAAGTTCCCGTGCGATTGTTTGAAAACAATAGGTATTTTGAAGCTCGACACCGTAAGAGGTTGGGCTGTGTAAACGCAATAGTATCCATCAGACTCAACTGGATAATGCAATGGAGAATCGCCGGCTACGATGGGTTTGTTCCAAGTTTTCTCTTTGTAACCATCATCGTATTCTACGATGAATGTTGCTCGGATATCCTCGGGGTTCTCATCACTGTCGTCATAAATATATCTCCAGGTCTCTTCCTTATCTTGGAAAATTGACAAGTACCGTTCCTTGTTGGGAAGTAGCGTAATATGGGCCAAATCGGGATAATGCAAAATAAAAATCGGGATCTTAACGTTTGGGTCAGAGCTTTGCAACTTCTCTACACTCAATTCGATATAGGATTCTCTCTTACCTGTTTTCATAAACCAACATGATACCCCTGTTGACTCGTCTAATACCTCTCTCGCCCAAACCAACGACAATAGCGAAAGCATCGCCCACAACTTGATAATGACTCTCATTGTAATGCGTCGCCACAGTAAATATAACGTCTAATGAAAGATCAATAAGGTATCAATTCTCCTTAATTGAGTTGGCACCCGCAAGATCCCACATGTAAGAGTGCGTAGTGTGCGACACGATAGCGGTCAAAAGCCGGTTTTCGTAAACCTAGGACATGGTTATTTTTCTGTGAAAACGACCTTTCCATGTTGAGCTGTGATTGCTAGAGGCTGGAGTAAGGTCATGGTGGATTTGTGATGAAAGGACTACAAGGAAATGCAAAAAAAATCAATCAGTTGTGGTTCAGCTTCGTTTTAATTGGGTTTTCGCATACTATGTGTGGAGAGTTTCACCTGACTTCATCCATGTTGATACAGCAAGAAAGGTGTGCGTGACGCACGCAATGTTGTAAGTACCGTCTGAGCATTATTTCCTTCAAATATTGGCTACTCAGTGTGGTAATTCTGTACCAAGTGGGAAGGGTATTTTCGCAACCATGCTAATGCATGTATTGCACCCAACACACCTAGACATTTCTGAAACACCTCAGAAACAACCCAAAATCTCGAACACCCAGACACAAAATGGTGAAACACCACCCGGTACTTCTGGACCACAAGGGCGATCCTGAAACGTACCGGAGAACTTACTCAACCCGAAATAGAGCAAGGCAGTATACTGTGTATAGACCCATACAAGTGAAACACTTTACGAAACCATCAAATTTAGGCGAGGGCTAACAATAAGTCCTGCCCAAAACAATGCAACGGAAAACTCGTGTGCTTCCACCACAATGTGGTAGGCACAATAAACTGAGAACGGAAATTCTTGCCTACCTTTAGGCACAAGTGGTACGAGATACGGAGAAAGCTTCCATTTTTGATAGTTGATTCATAACGCCTGCGACCACATAAAATATAGAGGTAATACTTAGCCGAAAATATTACAAAATACTGCAGCTCCTGCTGCGGCATTATTGATGCATGCAATGATGCAGCTGTATACATGTGCCTACTTGTGCCTACATGTGCCGTTATTGTCCTAGCATTCATCCAAGATTTGTGTCAGTCATTTCTACTTCTTTTTTTATACAACCCACATTTCTGTACTTGGATGGCATAGATCGGGTTTGCCCCAGTTGAAAAAACTCCGATCAATTGTCTCCACAATTCGCGAAATGTCGTGCAAGAAAAAATGTCGCATATTCTTCACGGCAAACTGGAGCGCCATCTGAACGAGTGGGACGCATGTTGCAAAGATTTAAACTTATAGTCCTCCGCTGATACAACAAGTAGAAGAGGTTTCCAGCGATGTGTTCAGACGAAGTCATTCCGTATTATGAGGCATTGCCCTCTTCGTTAGTTCCATACAACTATGCCATTGCCATAGACCAGATCGATGTGTCAGGTTCCACATTCCATGGGGAAGTCGTGATCAATGTCAAGGTAGCTCGCCCAACAGACGAATTGCACTTGAACTATCGGGACTTGTCGATTGACAGAGCCAACGTTTCCATTTCTACCGCCACTGGCGAGTCTATTGGAGTTGTAAATTTGACTGAAAACAGAGACAAAGAGTACTTTGTGGTCAAGTTTGATAGAATCGTTTCCAATGGGGAAATCGTGGTGAAAATTGGCTATGACGGGATTATTCAGACAAATATGGCTGGGTTTTACAAGTCGTCGTACGTTCACAACAATGAAGAGAAGTTTATGATCTCCACCCAGTTTGAAGCTACTGACGCAAGAAGAGCATTCCCGTGTTTTGACGAGCCTTCTTACAAAGCAACGTTTAACGTCACAATTACATTACGTGACGATTGGGCAGCTCTTTCCAACACCCCGGTTCTATCCCAAACTTCTACGGGAAATGGTTTGAAAACTGTGAAGTTCGAGCCATCGCCGATCATGTCATCATACTTATTGGCGTGGGCTTGTGGTGACTTTGAATACATCGAGTCGTTCACTAACGATACTTACAACGGTAAGAGAATTCCCGTCCGAGTGTACACCACTCCAGGGTACACCAAAGAGGCAGAGTTTGCTTGTGAAATTGCTCCCAAGATTGTCGATTACTTCTCCAAAATCTTTGAGATCCAATACCCATTGGCAAAATTGGACTTGCTTGCCGTGCACTCG
Source organism: Suzukiozyma manassasensis (assembly GCA_030569175.1). Classification (NCBI taxonomy): domain Eukaryota; kingdom Fungi; phylum Ascomycota; class Pichiomycetes; order Serinales; family Debaryomycetaceae; genus Suzukiozyma; species Suzukiozyma manassasensis. Next base: position 1,512,633 of record JAJMKC010000001.1, on the reverse strand, counting down.
TTTTCGCATAATGCGATGGAAAACTGGGGGTTAATCACCTACAGATCAACAGCATTACTTTATTCGCCAACTAAATCCTCGGCTGCTTACAAGAAGAAGGTTGCGTACGTTGTTGCCCACGAATTGGCCCATCAATGGTTCGGTAACTTAGTGACGATGAAATGGTGGGACGAATTGTGGTTAAATGAAGGATTTGCTACCTGGGTGGGGTGGGTTGCTGTGGACCATCTTTTCCCCGAATGGGATATCTTTTCCGAATTTGTTTCTGAAACTATCCAACCTGCTCTTAACCTTGACGGTTTGAGAAACTCGCATCCAATTGAGGTTCCTGTGGTTGATGCCCTTGATATCGATCAAGTGTTTGACGCCATCTCATACTTGAAGGGGGCGTCCACCATTGTGATGTTGTCAACATACCTCGGAAGAGATTTGTTTTTGAAGGGGGTTGCAAAATACTTGAATTCAAATAAATACAATAATGCATCGTCTCACGATTTATGGAATGCCATTGGTGAAGTTTCCGGCAAGCCAATCGACGTATTGATGGGTAATTGGATTAACAAGATTGGGTTCCCCATTTTGAACGTTGACTTGAAGGACGGTGCATTGGAAATCCAGCAATCGAGATTCTTGAATGGTGGAGATGTCTCTGTTGCTGATGACGAAACAAAATGGTGGGTCCCATTAAATATTGCTGCATCAGAAAATGTTACCCTTCCGTCCACGGCGTTGGATGGTGAATCCACTAGCATCAAAGATTTCCCATTAGTTGATGACTTTTTCAAGTTAAACAGAGACGGCTCCGGTTTTTACAGAGTTAATTATTCTGCCCAAATTATGGAAAAGAACATCTTGCCTTACTTTAACCAAATTTCTGCAAAGGACAAGGTTGGTTTATTTGCTGATTCAGCAGCTATTGCTACTGCTGGTAACAGCTCAACCACATCGTTTTTGAGTTTGGTTAAATCCACATCTTCTGAATTAGGAGACGATTATGTTGTTTGGTTGGAATTGGGTAAAAGATTGAGTCATTTCGCTAGCACTTTTTCTGGAGAAGATGAAGAGTTGACCAAATTGGTTACCAGTTTCCTTGTTTCAGTATACGGTCCTAAATCGATTGAGATTGTAAATGAATTGAAATCTGGCGCTGTTGACGAAAAAGATTTTGTCAAAACATCATTAAGAGCAAACATTTTATCAGCTGCCGGATTATTACCAATTCCCGAAGTCCAAGCATACGCATTAGAATTGTTTGAAAAATGGTCCCAAGGTGAAGCCATTGATCCAACATTGAGACATTTCGTTTACAGTAGTGTTATTGGCTCGCCAAATTTGACTCAGGGTCAATTTGATAAAGTGTACAATGAAATCTCCAACTCAAACTCGTTAGATGGAAGAGAAATTGCATTGGGTGCGTTGGGACACGTTTCGGACTCATCGTTTTTGAAAAAATTATTGGACGGGTTGTTATACAATGAAGTTATTCCAACCATGGATTCTCACTTCTTGGCCATTCCATTGTCAAAGAACTCCCAAGCAAGAGATTTATTCTGGCAATTTTTCAAAGAAAAGTACGAGCAATTGTATAAGCTCATGTCGGCAAATATGGTGGTATTGGATAGATTTGTCAAGGTTACTTTGTGCAACTATCAATCGGAAAAAATGTTCAACGAAGTGGCCGATTTCTTTGCTGACAAGGATGTTCACGGGTTCGAACGAGCATTTAATCAATCGTTGGACAACATCAAGATCAACTCCAATTGGTACAAGCGCGATTCTGGTGCTGTCAAGGAGTTCTTAAAAGCCCAAGATTACTAATGATAAACGTTTTATAGATATATTAAAGTAATACACCGATCGTCACGACAAACCCCAGTACATATTGCGCGAGTTTATTTGACGAGATATTTAGTCTATAAATTAGGTGGATTTGTTAACGTTATGTTCATGAGTGACGGCGTATCTTCCAGATGGATCAGCATGACAACCCCATTCAGCCTTTGGAATCCATCTCATGACAGTTTGGGCAGCAGCCTTGCTACCAGAACCAAACATGGTATCGAACTTGCATCTGTACCAGTAGGCCTCCTTGGTGGTTGGAATGTCAGAACCCCATTCTGCTTTAGGATTAGCCAACTCTTCTTCGGTAACAGCAGCTTCAGCAGCATCCTTCAATCCGTCAATCCAAGAGTAACCAACCCCGTCACTAAATTGTTCCTTTTGTCTCCACAAAATTTCCTTTGGCAAGTATGGTTGGGCTGATGGGTCGTCAGAAGTGTCGAAAGCCTTTCTCAAAATGTATTTTTCGATTTTACCAGCCTTTTGGTCAATGATCTTATCTTCTGGGTTGATGCTCATACACACCTCCAAGAATTGTTTGTCCAAAAATGGGACTCTGGCTTCCAAACCCCAAGCCATGGTGGATTTGTTTGCTCTCAAACAATCGGCGTAGTGTAAGTTCTTGACTCTCTTGACACACTCTTGATGGAACTCCTTAGCAGATGGAGCGTTGGCAAAGTACAAGTATCCCCCAAAAATCTCATCGGAACCTTCACCAGACAACACCATCTTGACCCCTTGGGCCTTGATCTTTCTTGACAACAAGTACATTGGTGTTGATGCTCTGATGGTGGTGACATCGTAGGTTTCCAAGTGGTAGATCACATCGTCTAACGCATCCAACCCTTCTTCCAACGTGAAGGTGTGCGAGTGGTGGATGGTACCGATGAAACGAGCCACTTTTTCTGCTGCAATCAAATCTGGAGCTCCTGGCAACCCAATGGCGAAAGAATGCAACTTGTTGAACCCCACAGAGTGTAATGCTCCGGAATCGTCAACTCCTGATAATTCCTTGTTTGCATCGATTCCCTCGGAAGTTTGTGCTTGAGCAGCTTTGTTGGTTTCTCTGGCAGCAATAGCTGCAATCAAAGACGAGTCCAACCCACCAGATAACAACACCCCGTATGGCACTTCGGCCATCAATCTCTTTCTCACTGCCAATTCTAACGTTTCTCTGACCTTTTTGTAGTCGACATGCTCTTGAGGAATCTTGGACTCATCCCACCAGGTTGGTTGGAAGTATCTGGTGATTTCATCGGTGTTGGAGTCGTAAACGTGGCCGGGAGGGAAGGCGAAGATCTCGTCACATTCATCAACCAAGCATTTCAACTCAGAAGCAAAGTATCTTGTGGAAGGAGACTTTGATGATTTTCCCATGTAAAGAGTGGTGATCCCAATAGGGTCTCTAGCAGCGACGATTCTGTCGGCCTTCTTGTCGTATAACACCCAAGCAAACATCCCGTCCAAGTGGTTTGGTGCTTCGATATCATACTTTTGGAACAAGGGAATGATAGGCTCACAGTCAGAGTGGGATTTGTATTCGTAGTCAGGAAATTGGTTTCTGATGTGGATGTGGTTGTAGATTTCCCCGTTGACAGCCAAGGTGTAGTTTTCATCGGGAGAGGTGATAGGTTGGGCACCAGAATCCAAACCAACAATGGCCAATCTTTCGTGGACTAAGATGGTGGAGTTCTGGATGACATTACCAGACCAATCGGGGCCTCTATGTCTAATCCTTTTAGAATATTGCAAAGCCTTAGCTTTGAAAGCTTCGGTTTCCGGTTGTCTGAAGGCCGCAAATATACCACACATAACGAATCAATACTTTGGTAGCACTATTCACACAAGTCAAAGCGTATCGGTGTGATAAAATCGTATTGGAGTTGACGACTTAAATACGGTGAAAAATTTTCCGGTTTGAGTAGGATGACTCAATGGTACCGGGGAAACTGCCCGGCCCCGGTGACAGGGGCATTATCGCGGCCTAAGCCTGCCAAGATAGTTCGGCGCTACCGTGCGGGTGGCTCTAACCTTGGCCCCAGAAAGAGGTGGCCGGTACTACCACGTCAATCACCCGCGGCAGTCGCGTGGAGCGCGCCGTTAAGTGTCTATTCTCTAACAAGTATTTCATTCCTCGATTTCATCGCTTCGTCTTTCCTTGTGAACTGCTAACAGTAGCGAACAAAATAAGAAACGAACCCCGGGTTGCGGCCAGTGGCAACGATGGCAACGACAGTGGCAACTACCACATCGATGTCAAAAACACCTTTCACACCTGTCACCAACAACAAACTGTAGTATACGTTTCCTTCTCGTCCTCATTAGGAAGTCATCTTTATTTCAGATAAAGCACAAGTCTCTATTTACTTGATTGTCCATTGTGACTCAATGATTTCATGTAGGTTGATTGGGAAGGTGATGTACAATGACTGATGGTGATGTACGATGACTAGTTGTGCGTTTCGTGGTGAAAAAATACGATGGTGGTGGTTGTGCAAAACATGGCAAGCCGTGCGCAGTCTTTTTGATGCCTTGAACTGCGGCAAGAAAGAAAACTCTCCTATATAGATTGGATAGGAGATACGATGGCGTTCACCATGCTGGTGTTCTCGTCCGTAGCAATATCGGCAACTTTGGCGCAGCAGGCCATCGCCGGGGTGTATATAGTTGCAATTGTGTCCATCTGTGTAATCAAGATGGTTGTCCCCTTGAACAACTTGCTTTTGTACGGGAAGTCGGTGGAGCTAAGGAAAGCTTCCCGCATCACCGACTGGTTGGCATACTTGACGGTGCCAAAACACTGGTTTGGCCACTACTACATCAGCTTGGTTGTGTATGTTCTTGCGCTGCAATACCTTGATGTCTCGCGGTTTGTTGTCGTGAATGTGATCACATCACCGTCGATATACCGCCAATTGAAGTTGGTTCAGTACTGTCTCCTTGTCCAGGGAATTCGGCGTAGTATCGAATCGTACTGGATTTCAAAGCCAGGGCCTCGGGCAAGAATGAACATCTGTCACTATGCTTTAGGAATGGCCCATTACTTTCTCGTGGCAGCCCACACGGCATTATCGCTACTACAATGTCCCCCAATGCCAGTGGCCCCCACGACAATCGAATGGGTCTTGGTAGCAGCGTTTGTTGCGGCCTCGATCATGCAGCTCATAAACCACTACCATTTGTCTACGTTGGTCAAGTACTCGGTGCCGAACTTTTGGCTTGTTTCCTGTAGTCATTATTTGAACGAAATTGAAATCTACCTAGTTCTCACAGTGTTGGCTTGCAAACAGTACACATCCAACTGGATGATCTCGTTCAATTACATTGTGTGTCTAGTTTTTGTCGTGGTGAACCTTTCTGTTAGCTCCATGGAGACACACAAGTATTACCAGAGGAAGTTTCCTCGTGAGTTCAAGTTGAAATGGTCCATTATTCCCGGTGTGTTGTAGGTGATGTCGCAATATCACGCAATAAATAAATGTCTACTCAACAGTATCAAATTCATCTAGACGCGTCCCAACATGGCCCTTAATGCTGATACGTAGACCACTTGACTGAAGATGGGAGAATGGGAGAGCTAACTCGTCGATTGATATACCCACCTGGTTTCATATGTATATGTTTACCAATTTTGTTGGCGCTACCATACGCACCACCATCATCACAAGCATTCGCGCGGTTGCTCTTTTAGCGCGGCGGGGGCGGTGGCGGCGTACATGGTAGCGCTTACGAATCGCTAGGTATTTAATTTTACAGCGCTGGCACCGTTATGGCACCAAAACCAGAGCCAGTGATCTACAAAGTAAAAACACTCTGAGAGGCATGTCAACACCGGTCATCGCTAACCTACGACCCTCAGGTACCTCTGTGGTACACGGGTGTCCAGGAGTACCGTCAACAGTGCCACGGATTGAGACCGTGGTAGAAATCCGGTCTGCTTCTGGCAAGCCATTTGTTGTGCGATCAGTTTCGGTAGAGTTGAACACGATTCAGAAAGTGACAATCTCATCCACCATAGGATCGACCGATTCCGTGCGACGGTACCAGATCTTCAACGATCCTTTCTCCTACCGGCCCCCCGTGGGGGAGTTTTACGAGAAATTGTTTGCATTAGATATCCCAGTGTTGATTCCACTTCCAAAAGACATCACCAGTAGTGGGTATTTTCCCCAGTGGAACTCGCAAACCACCCACGAGTTGTACGTCAAGGTCAATTGTGGCATATCTGTCGACTCAGAGATCACCTACGGCCAGGCGTTCCCTATAGTCATCAAGGTGTACGACACCTTGCCATTGTACAGACAGTACAACGAGCCAGTCGTAGAAACAAGACACAATTCGAACAATCAAGTTTTGATAGAAACCGTCATTCCACACAGCTGTGTTGGTCCCACCGACGAATTCACCCTCATAGCCACCATCATGACAAATAACTTGAATAACAAACTAAGACGAAATATAAAGTTGAATTCTGCCACATTACAGATCAAAGAGATTATGGAGTGTCACGACGGAGGCCTCCCCCCACGACGTGAGTACAAGATCTTCACCACCACCAAAGAGTTTGCGGAGAACAACGTCATCAACTCCAATGGGATTTCCCATACATTCAACGTCAAGTACCCTGGCATCAATGATTATCTTTGTTTGTATGGAGATTACAAAAATACCATACAAGACGATTTTGTTGATCCTGAAGAATGCCTAACTATCCAATCGATAACCTTGGCCCGAGACAATTTCATAGACAAGCTAGATGACGGCATTCCATTGACCCACGCCCAAGGTTTTACTTCGGTGGGGACGTTTTTTTCCGTGGGGTACGAAATCAATTTGAAGTTCAAGTTTTCTCATGCCAAAGATATTGATTTCCGGCTACCGTTGACGGTGTGTCCCTACGATCGGAAATCCAGCGAGTATTTGTTAGCCTGGATTATGCAACAGTGCGAGTATGCAAAAGCCCGGTTCGGGTCTCGGTTTATCCATCATTTGTGTGGGCCCATTAGCTACGACCACACGGTGCCATTAATAAATCGATTCAGACCACCGCCAACAATATATCGATACACTCGTGGAGACTGGGTCAGATTGGGGTACGATATTGAATCCTGGGGCGCGTCCGACAGGAATGTTGTTCGGTACATTGACTGATGCCAGCGATTATAGATTACGAATAATGAATGACGAAGTTCAAGTCCTGAAATTTCCAAGTCACAGTTCTAGTAGACGTAGAAGATTCGCAAAACACTCGTCGTTATTCACGAAATCTTCATCGGTGGTGAAGATGCTTGTGTCGTGATCTCGGTCATGACAAAAATTCATCTCGTTAGTCTGTACTCTAAGCTCAAAAAGCTCCTTTGGGAACTCATTTATGGATTCCTCTGTAAGCTTCCTTCGAGAATCCTCTTGGGACCCCTCTGGCTGGGTATCGCTGACCTGTGACAAGTTCGCACTCTGACCACTTTCAATCGTCCCTCTCCCCTTCATCTTTCCAGAACGTTCCTTCCTCAATTGCATGTACTTCCGTGTCTGAATCGCAGGAAGGGGCGTCGCCATTAAAGGGTCTGTTTTGTATTGCACACATTCGCGGAAAAACTGTCGTGGTGTGATGCCCGCATACGTCTTGAATGTCCGGAAAAAGTGCCATTTGGAAACCCCAATCTCGTCCAAAATCATTTCCACATCAAGTGACGAATCAATGGTACTTCTTTGGTAAATAGACTGACATGCCTTTAGAATAAACCGTCGTGAATTGTTCCAGTCTTTGGCAATATGGGGCTTACACCGTTTGCACGGCCGATACCCAAGCTTGAAAGCCCCATCGCTGTCTTTGGCAAACACCACATTCACTCGTTTGGCAAGCCGGGAACTACATGTGGGGCGGCAGAATATCTTAGTCGACACAACACAATACACAAACAACCCTTCTGCCGCGGGATTTCGTTCTCGCAAAGCCTGGTAACGCTCGTCGTCGTTTTCAAACATTCGTCTACTGCATGATACTGGGGAAATTTATCGCCTTGGGGTGTTGGTGCTTTTATACTTTTCTGTTGCTCTCAAACTGATTTCTGCACAGAATTGGTTTGTTGCAAGTTTGTTGCAAGAAACGCAACATTGCCAATTGCGTGGCCCATATAACCTGGCTGTACGCGATATGAATACCATTTGCTACTCTCTTCCCTCCGTTCCTCCCTCCCTTCCTATCTTCACAAAACAGAAACCAACACCACTCGTGGGCGCTACCATCTCTGGATCGTGAGGTGGACTGTCTTGCATCAGTGTTGCAAAACTTATTCTTTGTTATGCTTCTTTAGTTGCTTAATCTTTGCTTCGAATTTTCTTTACCGATCTGTTTCTTTGCCTACATAGGAAGTTCAAAGCGGACAGACCATCGTCAGTGCTACCGCCATAGACCACTTTCCTCAGACACTAACTCCCTACACTAATCACTTACTTTTCCCCATCATGGCCAGCCTCCCTTCACCGCCGTCGTATGCCCCGACGTCAACGTCAACGTACACGCCGTCGTCCGCCGATGGACGGTTCCACCAGGAGGTGACTAAACTGCAGTTGATGAAAACCCCAATGCACCAGGCCATCTACGAATCATTATCAGAGATTTATTCTATCATCCCCACCTTAGAAGTGATTGAAGTGTCGTTCTTAAAAGATTTCATCACCGACAAGGAAAAGTACACATCAACAAGTCTAAGACTCATCAACCAATACCAGTTAATCTTGAGCACGTTCGTCGAAGACGGAGAACCAAAGTTGTCTCTTCTCAAGCAATTGATCGATTCACAAAATTGCAAATTATCCCTTCCCGATTTGGATAACTTCTTGCCGTGTCTAGTGGAAAAGTTCCACATCAATTGTCCTCTAGCAGTGAAGAGATTGCAACTGGGCATCCCTGCCACAATTCAGCATTTGACTACCCAAGTGGAAAGTTCGTCTCATCCGTCAAACAACCCCCAGGGGGGAAGTACGGCTACAAGCTCGCGGTTGGTGGCGCAAATCACGGGAAACTTTATCACTTGTATGGATGCTTTAAAGTTGAGTTACAATACCAAGCAGCAATTGCACCCTCTTTTAAGCGAGTTGGTGGTGAATTTGAACGATTTGGTCGAAGCATCTGCTGACCATAATTCTATTGATTTCAACGGCAAATCGAAATTGGTCAGTTGGCTCATCAAGTTGAACAATGCAACTGACGCCCTTACTGAAGACGAGTGCAACACTTTTTTGAACGATTTGGACGGTGCTTATAAGGGCTTTTTCACCACATTGGAATAGGTGTTCTTCTGAAAGAGTATCAAAGTTCTACACTTGGGTCGATGGAAAGATTGGTATATATTTCCCTAATTTACATTAATGGCATTGAATCCTTGATTGCTTCAGTCTAGACAATCGATTCGATTTGGTCGGCGTAGTTCAACACGTTGTTGACAATGTTTTCGTTGTTTTCTTCGGTTTCCCTGTCTACGTTGGCAAAGGTGATTTCACCGTCTTTAAAGCTCCATTTCTCGATTTGGAAGTCCCGTTTCAACTGTTCTTGGAACTTCCCGTCCGACAACTCTTGTGGGAAGTATAACAAGTGTTTGCAGTTATTTACGGGAATGGAGGTGTAGGTTTTTTCTATGGACTTGGCAATCTCGAATCTCAAGGCGTGAATCAAAGTGTCGATGAAATGGCGGAATTCTTTGCAGGGCAAGTTGCCGTCATCCTTCAACAACTTCCAAATCTTGATGTAATTACCTTCCATTAAGTGTTTTTCCAAGTCTATAGGAAACTGCAAGTATTTGTCATGGTCGACGTCGTAGATGGAGTTGTTGTAAATGAGTTCCAATTCAATGTGGAATTTGCTGATCAACCCCTGACTCAAAAGATACAAAAGATACAACGATACCACTTTGGTGGTATCAGTGTTTACTTCAGTTTGGTGGTGTAATTTGTCGTTGGCGTAGAATGGTTTCAACTGACAAACGTAGTTCTCAAACGACTGGTAGTTGTTGGTCAACAACGCAGACAAACAGCCAATCTCAAATATCCGCTGGCTTATTCTCAAATCGTTGATTTCGTCGTTGTTCTTTGTGTTTGTGGGTAAAGGAATCAACAAGTTATGCTTGACCAATTCCACCTTGATTGGCGGCAAAAGTTGCTGGCATTGGTCATAATCTCCCTGATCGAACAATTGGTACAATTCCCCCGTTAACTTTTGCAATGACATTGTTGCAACTTTAGGGTGGTAGAGTTTATTTAGTTTGTTGATTTAGCGCCACCAGGCAGGTGTCGTGTGGAGGAAATTTTATTTGGGTGCAAAATGGAGAATGATTGAGATTTTTGAGCGTGAAGAGAAAGAGCTGGTGGGGTGCCAGGAAGTTGTCTGGGGAGGACGGAGAGACTTTGATTCGAAAGGAAGCAGTTTTGTGAGGTTGAGGAGACTAGGAAAAGATGGGGAATCATGTAATGCCATACAAAGTTCTCTCCTGTACTTGCAGGGAACCCTATTCCATGGTCGATGTAATTTCTCCACTGATTGCAGGCGAAGGTAGTTGTTCTAGGATGTGTGTGCGTGTGTGTGTGTGTGGTTTGTATTTGATTTTGCATTGTTTTAGCTAGGAATATGTGGGACGTCAAAACAGCGATTGTGTGGTGACATATGGCCGACGTAGTAGCATGCAAAGACACACTGATGCATTTGGTTTATCTGTGGTCTTTGGACCGGATTTGCAATGGATTCTATGACTAATTACTACTTACTTGTGCGCTTGTTATTATGTGTGCTTGTATTGGTTGTATACAGCCTTGGGGTTTGGGTGCAAAATTTATCTTAATGTATACTAGTTTGAACTAAATGTGTTACTATACCGCAGCGCATCACCTTTTCACGCCACGTTAAAGCACATCAACTCGCCGCAACCTCCACCACTACCACCACTTGTACTGCCACCACCATAAAAGGTTCAAATACCAATATTACATCACGTGACTACCGGTTTCAAATTTTCCTCATCACCTACAATAATGCCAAACCCACCTCCAGAAGTTATCACGACGCATACAACATGAAGTTCTTGACGACCAATTTCGTAAAGTGCGCAGTGAGTGCATGTCAGAGCTCTACTGAGGCGTTTCCGTTGAAATACGAAGAGTGCCAGCTTGTTCAGCAGGAAGCAGACTACAACCCAGAGTTCATCGCGCACATGTTGGAGAGATTAAACTGGGACGCTATTTTAAAGGTAGCCAGTGACTTGGGCAACACTTCGTTGCCTGCAATGAAGCCAGAAAACTTGGATCCCATCATGGAAGATGATCAACAGATCTTAAAAGACTTGCACAGTTTATTAATTGAGACCCAGATCGTAGAAGGTAAGATGGTGTGCAACAATTGTGGCCATATCTACCACATCAAGAACAGCATTCCCAACTTTTTGTTACCACCACATTTGTGCTAGCCTGCTGAGAAATTCAGCTCTGCACCATCATGCCCTGGTTTGCTTGGGCTAGGTATAGTCACCGCATTTTGTACATTAAATATATATTCGATAGTGATGTTTTGTAGGAAGGATACTTTGGAGCTATTGGAACTAATTTGCAATATCTTTGCGAAAAATGCAAAAGTTCGTATTTTTGCAGCCACAACCAGATGAAAAGTTCATCTCTTGGGATGCTGCCATGGAAAAGGGTGATTTGGCAACTGAGTTGAAATCAGCAGTAATAAATATGTACTGTTGTGCCTATCACTATTTGTTCGTTGCTCTGGTTCCGTGATTCGCAATTTTCCTGGGTTTCAGTGCCCCCACCGATGTTCTCCGTCGCCCCAACGCGGTGCGACGAGGACGTTGACATCCCGGGTGGTGCTACCGAGCGACGTGCCGATCCGAATTCTCGCCATTCCCTAGCAAGCTGTATAAACCACATACCTCGCCATTTATAGTGTGTCAACTATAGCCTGGTGCAAGCAAACAACACCGTGATTTCACCCGTCGCAGATTGGTCCTGTGGTAGCCCACTGTGTTTTGTCGTCAGTTCTGTGTGTGGTGATTGGTTGTACCTGATTTACTCATGGTACTCAAACCTCCAACTAATGGTGGAAATCCCGCCAACATTCCCCATAACTCAGACTCGCCTATTCTTCCTCCGGAACCAAGGATGTCGAGCAAGCTGAGATCGCGGTCGATTTCCCTCACTAAATTCCTCTTCAACAAGTCCGAGTCCCATCTTGATGATTCCCCTACTTTAGAAGGTACCACTATCAACGTGCCCCGAGGTAACGGCTATGGTGACGGCGACGCCGATCTAGCTGCTGCATCAGAACCTCTGTCTACTAGTGTCAGTACTGACGAAATCCAGAAAGGAGCCGAAGACAGACGGGGGTCTATTGTCAAGTTAATGAGCTTTCTTAGGCTATCAAACCTGACAGTTCCTTCTGTCGAAAAAAAACCGGAAGTAGGGTCAAATGACTCGACTAAAATCAAGGATCCGTCTCAAGTAGCTCCTTTTACTCACAGCCAGCAACCTTCATCTCCGTCGTCGAAGGATTTGTCCTCGAAGCAAAGTTCGTTTACGTCCCCGGTGGAAGCTTCGAACAATGGTGATGAAGGAGACAATATATTTGCTCCGCCCAATATCCCGATAATGAAACGGTTCATGATGCGTAGAACCACAGTTTCCTCCCCTACGAACACTTCTTCTCAAGATCCTCTGGCTCCACAATTGCTACCACCTTGTACACCTTGTGAACCTCAAATTATCGTCACCAACGATAAGAATCAGGTAGTACACTCCAATCCGTATTTTGCCCACCAAGGGTTGCCTCCCCACGTGAAAAACAACTTACCTCAACCAAAGGCTATAGGACAAGACTTGGCAGTCAGTCTTAGACACAATGATTCGGAGTTCAGTTTGAGTGATTCGGGAATCTTGAAAACACCCAAGATGTATTGGAATTCGAGGGACGATGTGCTAGAACACGATTTGATTGAGTTTCCCGAGACCAGATCGGAGCATTACTCTCTCGACGATATTGCTGATTTGAATATCTACGACGATTCGAAACGGTCTCCATCGCCAAATTTACACAAGGTTGATTCTCCACCTAAACTACTAATGAGTGGATCAAAAAAACTGCATATTTTACAACCCATTGCCAAGTACGCCGATGGATTGGACGTTCCCAAAGACATATCCAAAGATTTAACCTCGCCTGATATTCTCAATACAACACCTCCAACCACCCCTTTTCAGAAAACCCTCAGAAGAGTTGCCTCGGCTCCCCTTGTAAACCGTTTACTTAACGAGAAACAAGAGATCCAAGAGGATGAAGTGCACGAGGAATTCGATATTTCGAAACACATTGGTGAATTGAAAGGTAATAGACCCCGAACTTTGACCCAAGAAAGAATGTACAGTAATTCTGCTATCAAGGTTGTGGATGCCCAGGTGAATGCCGACAACTTTGAGAAAATTCGTCTTCTTGGGAAGGGGGATGTTGGAAAGGTTTATCTTGTCAAAGAAAAGACAACAAGTAAGCTCTATGCCATGAAAATATTGTCCAAGAAAGAAATGATTGAAAGAAATAAAATCAAAAGAGCTCTTGCCGAGCAAGAAATTCTAGCTACGTCAAACCATCCGTTCATTGTAACATTATATCATTCATTTCAGTCTGAAGACCATTTGTACCTATGTATGGAATACTGTATGGGTGGTGAGTTTTTCCGTGCATTGCAAACCAGAGAAACCAAAAGCATTACCGAAACTGAGGCTAGATTTTATGCTGCTGAAGTAACAGCAGCATTAGAATACTTGCATTTGATGGGATTTATTTATCGTGACTTGAAACCAGAAAACATTCTTTTACATCAGTCAGGACATATCATGTTGAGTGATTTCGATCTTTCTAAACAAAGCAACAGTAACAAGAACCCCGAAATTTCATTTTCGAAGGGTCATATCCAGATCTCGTCAGGAAACCCATCTATAGACACAAAGGCGTGCATTGATGGGTTTAGAACAAATTCGTTCGTTGGTACAGAAGAATACATTGCACCTGAGGTTATTAGAGGAAAGGGACATACCTCTGCCGTTGATTGGTGGACATTGGGGATTTTCATTTATGAAATGATCTACGGAACTACGCCATTCAAAGGAAGTGATAGAAAACGGACATTTGCCAATATATTGAAGAAGGATGTTAAATTTTTGGATACATACTCAGCATCTTCAAACTGTCGTAATTTGATCAAAAAATTATTGATCAAGGATGAAATGAAGCGTTTGGGATCAAAATCAGGAGCATCTGATATCAAGAACCACGTTTTTTTCAAAGATACCCAATGGGCTTTGCTAAGGAATCAAACACCCCCCATGATACCAGTTCTTTACAAAACGAGTAAAACTCATGAAAAATGTAATGGCAGTGAAGATGTAACTGAAAGTGAACCACAACCAACAAAGAAAACTGAAAGTCCTATTGACGATCCATTTGCAAACTTTTCATCAGTAACATTGCATTACAATGAACCTGGACCTGTTGTAGATAATTCCACATCGGAAGCCACGGATTCGACGATTTACAGTAGTGTGTCATACACGATGTCATCAGATATGGTGATAGATCATTACAAAAATAACATTAGTCCCCAGAAGCAGAAGAGTTTCTTGAAAAGATAGTCAATATACATCATCTGATACATAATGTAGGACGAACCAACTTTTCATTGTGCATTTGCATCATGTGGTACTTTTTTGAGCAGCCGGATTAAGTAATGAGCTTTATTACTGAGCTTTATGCGAAGTAATCAATCGTTGACATGGGCTAGTTTCGAATAGAGGCGTTTTCATACCAATTGGCTACTTGAGTGAATGTGCCCATAAAAGGTCAAATTATCTTACACGGCAAAAAGAGGCATATTACTATGAAATGAGAAACACAGAATTCCTTCACTAGTTTATGACGGTGAACTAATCCGTACGATTAAATAAGAGCACCTCATTAGACCTGCAAAAATGTCAACAAAGTCAGTTTACAGGGTTTTCAGGGTTTTCGCAGCCATTACAAGCGGTTGTGCATACCGCAGTTCAGGCAAATGCAAGTTCTAAAAAATATGCCCAATTGGGAACTAGGTTGCAAAACACAAAAAATGCATACAGTATATTAATCACTAAATATACTACCCTAAGAAAATAAAAAAGTTGAAACACTAGAGAAAACGTAACTAGTGTCAATGCACGAAGAAGAATGTAACAAATACCATTTTTCAAATAATCATGTCAAGACCAGGTCTGCCAAATGCAATTACCTGTCAATAACAATAACATGACAAACATAACATAACATGAATCATTGTGATTGAGCAGATAGGTTAACAAGAAACTAAGTCGATAACGGCTAACTTAACTGGTTCACATTGTCCACCGATCAGTTCATCGTATAAGTTATAGAAGTCACCAGATTGACATTGGTAGAACGTAGTAGAGTTACCTAAAGCTAAGTATCTATCCTCAGTCACAGACCAACCACCAGCGTAAATTGTACCAGCTTGAGGTGGTGGACCATCAAATTGAAATTGTCTATTAGCAACAATTGCACCAATTCTTCCCTTAGAATCAGTCAATTCACCACCCTTAATGGTCATTGACAAAGAATTTTCGGTGGAACATGCTTCAACATCAGAGTCTGACTCAGGAGCACCGGTGTTTTGTACTTGCCCATCACTAACTTGGGAGGCAGCTGCAACTGTAGTGAGAGTAGAAGTAACATGTTGAACTTGGCCATCTGAGGTTTGCTGGACAACGGTTACAAGTGTGGTAGTTTGATGTTGAACTTGACCATCACCAATTTGTTGTATAACTCCTGCAGTAGTCGTTTGGTGTTGAATTTGTCCATCACCAATTTGTTGAACTACACCAGAGACAGTAGTTTGATGTTGAATTTGTCCATCGCCAATTTGTTGGATGACAGCAGCAGTAGTCTGATGTTGAATTTGTCCATCACCAATTTGTTGAACTACACCAGAGACAGTAGTTTGATGTTGAATTTGTCCATCGCCAATTTGTTGGATGACAGCAGCAGTAGTCTGATGTTGAATTTGTCCATCACCAATTTGTTGAACTACACCAGAGACAGTAGTTTGATGTTGAATTTGTCCATCGCCAATTTGTTGGATGACAGCAGCAGTAGTCTGATGTTGAATTTGTCCATCACCAATTTGTTGGACAACTGAAGCAACTGTAGCCTTAGCAATGGAGGTGGTGGTCTTGGCTGGCTGAGAGTTAGCTTGAACTTGACCGTCACCGATCTGTTCGATATCTCTCTTTGCCACACTACTGGTCAGCAAAGTAACAATTTGAATACCAAATGAGTGTTGGTAATCAGTGGTTGCTCCAGAGGGAGCAGGTTCCTTTGGGGTTAATGTTGACCAGGGTTCCGAAGGAACATATGCTGATAATACTGATGATGCGAATACTAGCGAGTGTAAAATCGAATTATATCTCATGATGAATGTGGGATCAAATACAATGAAGATAAAGATGTTAGATCAACCAGATCAAAGGAAAACACACCATATTTATAGTAGTAGTAGGGCACCGGGTCTGATGTCATTTTCATAGCCTTCAATGTGGAAAACAATAGATAATATCGTCAGCCTTCGGCATCAAGTTGTGCCGCAAAAAATAATGTCGTTCCATAGCCATTACCATTACGGGCTCCCGCAGCCCCGAATAAACATGAGCAAAATTGACTTTACCTTTACGCTGGGATGGGATTGTAGCTACAATAATCAATGTGGGATTCCTCTCATATCAATAAACAACCACTAATGCTGCTCGATTGAGTTACTTTAGTCAAAGAAGACGGTGCTTAGGAGATTTCTGTAATGTCTCGTCATGCATGCACTATACCCAATTCGTACTAAATTACCAGCATTTTCTATTTTTAGGATCTAATTTTAGGAACAACTATATGAACCTTGCAATTGCAAGGATTGTGTTTACATGTCGCTAGTAAATATAGGAGTCAGGGGGATGACCTTAGAAGCATCTTTTCTTCAATATAAGCTCCGATCCGGTTTCTTATTGACAACTGGTGAATGGGATCTGTAATTCACAAATTTTGTGAATTTTTGCTCCGCCATAATAATCCTACATGGATTCTTGACTTAGGAGCGACATAATTGCTAATGAAGCGTCAGGGCACATTCAACCTCTATGTATTTGCAATGACCTTATTGCATGGGAAAGCTCGAACTAGTAGGTTTGTACTCTAGGAATGGCAGATCATAATAGAAGGATGTTCGTCGCGGTTTTAACGATGCTGGCTGCTTATGTTGTCACGTAGAGTCCCGACGGAATTTAATCTTTGAAACTTTGGCTGTATTTATTTCATATCATTCACCTATCATATGATTGCTGTACAAGCCACCTGTGTCTATTACAAATATTGTTATTAAATATTATGAAATCAACGGTGTTGAGTCCCAGTTGCGTGATTTTCGGAAATATGCAAAATCTTCGATAAATTTTCATTGATTTGATAAGATGTGAACTTGACATGATCTCACATACCTCTTAGCAAGCGTCAAGCTGTCAACAATCTGCTTACTTTTTCATCAGCATGAAACAATCACTCCATTAAATCCAAAGCACACCTTCCCATGACACAGCAATGCTGAATAGAGTCGGTCAAAATTCCGACCATTCCATACCAACACACCTGCAATACCATCTAACCAATCACACAATTATATGTGTGATTCCTATATACCCAAATAGGGGCAAGGTACAAAAAATAAATGTCCCAATTATAAGACTATACTACTACCCCGATCTCCAAATAGCAGTCTTTGGTGTGTGAGTGTTGAATGCGTCCACTCCTTGCACTGATATCAACAATACGTCACAAATCACATTCAGCAAACGCAATGATTACTTTGCAGCATCTCGGTCAATACCCATTGAAATCCTGCAACTCGAACTTCGTGACACGTCTACCCGACAAATCATAAACAAGAATCTAGCGGAACACGTGACAACCCACAAATATGTGTGATGAACCGAGGTTTCTGGGGAAAGATGCAAGTAAGGCTATGCGAAGTTCTAAACCCCGAAGCTTCTTAAATACATCAGAATGCTGATTAATCAGCAGTGATTCCAACCACGTTTTCTTGACATGAATTCTCGTTGGAGGAAAGAACACTTCAGCTCAAAGTGTAAACTTACAGTTTAGAGGTATCATTCAGCGCTGCGCGGTAACTTTAACCCAGCAAAAATTGCACGAAATAGTGTTTACACTAAACTTGGCATTGCACTCTGCAGGTATACATTCAAGACACATTTCATCTCAGGGCAAGTGATCAGATAATAATGTCCGGCTCAGATGGTAGCACCAATACTATCAACAATAGGGAACGAGCTAGCTGTAAGTGAACAGTGACATGACAGTGGAGGCAGCCGTCTTCCTGCAGATGGTAACAATAGATACCCCAAGTACAGAAAGACACGAATGGACATGGGGCTTGTGTACATTGGGAAGTTTACGTCTTTTTCGATGATGGATAATGCTTTTGTCGTTGAAGAAAAATGTCGATCCCTCTAGCATAATGTGAAACACACTATCAAGTTGCAAATAGGATGGTGTATTCTAGACTGCAAAAAATATATGTAGAGAGAACAAGCATGAATAGTTTTGCGGGCATACTATTCATGCTTGTGTCATGTAACTTATGTGAGATGGGTAAAATCTGTAGCATAACCTTATGAGTTATGCACAGAAGTTAAAATCGGCAAATTTAACACGTAATATATATAAATAGACTACATATTAGACACTATGCTGGTACTAAACAACAAAATATGGGAGAGTTTATATAGGCAGATAGGCTTCCCACTACATATTATAATAACCCTTATTTGTTATATGAAGTTTTCATTTGATCCTCTTGCGGCATTATTGTATATGAGATTAAACTATAATTTTCCATTGATCTTCATCGCACAAGAAACCAAGACTTATCATGAGCTTCCACAATAAAACTAGTCACGTCATGTCCCGTAGTACTAGAACGTTGTTTATTGATAAAAATTACATCGTATACATCTACCCATCATTTAGAAATATCTCCGATTTTTAGACCTTAAAGACTATTAAGTTCTATCATTATTTGCAAAATGAATCTGTGTTATTAATGACGTTGTGTTTGTCGTTATCAATCATGACAACTAGAGTATTGTATTAACGGCATTGTTGCAGTAACGGCATTGTTGCAGTAACCGCGAAGCTTGAGTCAAAGGAAAATATTTTACGACATACACAAACAAAGAGGACGCAAATTGCCCAAGGAGGCTACTTCAGATAATGGTACTAGAATACCCTGATATTGTATTGTTTTCAGAATTTGTTTACCCAGGGAAACGGATTCCATACGACAAAAAAACGTCACCGCCGCTACATGGTCCGCTTTGTTCTTCAATAGTATGTGAAGGTGGGTCAATAATTTCTTTTCAATTCTAGGTTTATAAATGTACGCCTACAACTACCCGCGCATCAAAAAGTTGCCGAAACGGGTACACGTTCCTGCCAATTCATCTTGACCGAGGACATATGTCCCAAAAGATGAACGATAACGAGAATATTAAATTTATTATTGTTCTCTCGGGATTACCGGTTGCTGATATGCCGGACACAAAAAAATCTTGACGGACACCACCTACGGACTTTTGAAAATCCAAAATAATTGTGGTTCAAATCAAGTGCTTTAAGCTATCTGTTCAAGTACCTAAACCTGATGCCTGGAACCAACGTTTAACCTAAATTCATCAAAAAGTTAACGTAAGATTTTAAAATTCTGAATCATTCTCCATAAGTGTGACTTTAAAGTTAAGTAGCTACTGCTTTAGTTTTTTGTGACTTTATGGACTTCAGAAGTGACTGTAGATTCTACTCAAATACTTACTTGTAATTTTCATAGTAGCCATTCTGCTTGAATTGTGATGACTAAGGTCCCGGTAGATACCCCGGTCCAGAAGTGCAGTTGTACGAAGGACAAAATAATCGAAAAAATATTAAAAAAATATTTCCATTCCATATCAGTACAAGCACAATGCCACACGCAGGTTACACATACAAAATATCTACAGATATTTTTCACTATTCTTTTCATCTCAACTATGCTTGATTTTAGATATATAAATAAGGATAGAGAATATTCTATCTAGTCCCTGTCAAGAGATTGGACTGACTTTAGGATGATGGCTCCCTTCAATATGTACAACGAATCTGAATCAAGGTTACCCACCAACCCATTCCAACCTTATCCAGATCACGATGATTCTTATTCTCAAGTCCTTCCTTCGGGGTCAATACCCACGGCTAGTGCCACCATTACTACAACACCTTACATTCCAATGTCAGTTCCCAGTGTTCTACCAATGTCTATAGAATCCGCAATACCCAACTCATCTAATTTTGGGCCCTTCACTCTGTCAATGCTGTTGCATGCTTCATCTATAACTCCAACCGGTGACGATCCTCTGGCAGTAAATTCGTCAACTAATGGTTATGGATCCATGGTTACGTCGTTTTCGGTTTCTCAGACTTCACAGGTTTATCCACAATTTTCGCCATTAGGAGAGGCTGCTGCATTCAACTACGCTCCCCATCAACCGAGCTCACCATTGAATTTTCCGCCACGGCGAAATTCTTCCTTTCATTCTCCCATTTCGTCTACGAGCATCACAACTTCAAATAAAATCGGCAAAGGCGAAACAAGACGTAAGTCTAAGTCTAGCACCGTGTATGATATGACACCCGAAACCGCTAGAAAAAATCGGTGTAGAATTTGCGAAAAACAATTTCAACGTCCTTCTTCATTACAAACGCATTACTATTCTCACACAGGCGAGAAGTTGTTCAAATGCCCATTGGAAAGTTGTGGACGAGAGTTCAATGTTAAGCTGAATATGACAAGACATTACAAGCTTCACGAAAGAGATAATCTTCGCGGAAAGCAAGGAGCCGCACTATTAAAGTCCAAATCTACCACATTTTCAAACACTGTTGGCTCGTATACTTCCAGAATGTCAAATAATGGAAGCATGATGTTTATGAACGGTATGCCTACTGTAGCAACCAACACTATGACACAAAACATTGAGGTCCCAACGACACAAACGGATCTTTCGTATTTTCCTCTCGAGTCAGGATTCTCAAAATGAAAATATACAAAATGTTCAGCGCCATGGGTATGAACCAGTGTTACCTATGTATAAGTAACATCGCTCTGCTTCCATTCCTACAAGATTTTCAGAATCCAGTGACATTAACAACCTTAAACGATCCTCGGACTGTTTCAAAATAGAATTTCACCAAAATCAACCGAAAGGATACATTTACCGTCGATTGAGCACCCTCCTATGACCGAGTATCATCAAGACGAGTACTTTATGGCGAACAAGCGAGGCTATTCTCGACCTCATAGCTTCAAACTGAAATGAACTTTACTGGATATTTTTAACCATCACTACAGCCTCCTGTATCACGCGAGCACCACTCGAAGGATAAATTCCAGACTTTACATGCGTTCCTCATGGTCAGTTGCATCCTGTGGTCTATATGTCAGCACCAACAAATATGTACGACAATGATGCAAGGCCGCCAAAGCTCAGCGAAAGCCAAATGAGACCCTAACTGTGCGGATTGAACCTCAGAGAATATTTTGCATGTAAGAGAACATTCTTGCAGTTGGAGCAGGACATTGATTTAAAGAGAATATCGGATGGAGATGAATGTGCAATACAAATCACAAGTTATAATGATTATAGCATATATAAAATCACACTTAAACCCAATTGCCAACAACAACTTTGTTGCCGAAGATATAAGGTATAGTTTTTTGCACCTTCAAGTGATCTAAAAATATCTGCAAATTATACGAGTACCTAGTAGGGCGAACGGAAAAATATAAAGTATCACAAAATGATAATCATGAAACTGTACAAAAATAAATTGAGATACATATAAACAATAAAAATACGTTGAAGTGCTTTTAAAAATATATAATATTATTACTTTCATGAATACATTAAATTAGTGCAACCTAAGAATAGTTTTTCAGTTACCAGATCCAACGCTTGTATTGTTTGCGCTCAACACTAAATAAAAACATGGCAAAAAAAGGTAAGTCTTCCGCGTAGACAGGTGGCCCTATCTGGCATTTGCCAAGCAGTTGCGTCTTAAATCCGGTGGTGTCATGGCACAGGCAAAATTGGACAAGGATACGTCAACGTTGTAAAATATCGCACGTTATAAAATAAACACTATCATCTTGACATGCCTGTACACACAAACTATGACCACATTACTCTACAGCAAATATGCAGGAAAATACTACTAAGATTTTCCAAGAAATACACATCAAACATAGAATCCGTTTTTGACAAGTCGTGCAACCCTGCATTTGCCTTATTCACTGCGCTTTTTGGTCTTAAGGATTTACTGTAAATTGGGTGATTTTCTCACAGTATAGCATACCGGATGCATTAATATGTCACACAATAGATTACTTAATGAAAAATTGCGTTCATGAATTTGGGTGGGCTGGAATGCCCCTAAGGGACAGCACCGCCATCTTATCAACAACATGAAAGATGTGATATTGATTACGGATACATGGTTATGTTTTCACTTCTACAAACAGGTTATAAAATATATACGAGAGAAACACAGGTTACGAGTTTCACGGTGCTTAGTTTCCCCAGGTCGATGAACAATAGTATAAACATTGGCCAGAACACGGGCATTTAGGGGTCTGAAATTAAATATAAGAGGTTTGCATATAAAAAGCACATCACATGACGGAAAACGTGATCTGATATAATTTTTCTACCCAACCAAAAGCGACTTAATGACAGTAACATCATTACTCGAAGAAGTAAAAGAAACAACCAAAATGGCCGCCCATCACGTTGCGAAGTACATCAGACACGCGCCAGTAGCCAAACCACACGTTCCACCACACTTCAAATGGGGCTCCAAGATTTTGGGTGCAACCATGTGGTTCTACATTTTTTACAGAGTCAGAGAAGATGGTCCAGTTATGTTTGGACAAAAGTTGCCATTTGAAGCTCATTGAAGATGCTTCGGTTTTGGACATGCGTCCAAATGGACGTATGTACTGATAGATAGACAATAGTTCACAGTGCTGGCATGGCTAGTAGGTGGATAAATGTTTGAACATACATAATAACAACGCTGAGGTGTCGAAACTGTGTGCTACGGCTTGTTACATCAGCATGGATCCTTTGGATATCATTATATAGGTTTGGTATCAATATAAATCGTTTCAAAGCAAGCGTAGTTGATGTATGAAAGTGTAAAACAGCATCGCAGGAAATCTCTACTAGGGCGAAAAATGGGCCATTCCATGGCCACGGTCCACAGTTAGTCGAGTGGGAGTGGTGTGCAAACCTCAATGGGGCCATTTCTGTTTACTGTGCGAGTACTTTGTGGGTAACATGCTGCGTCACGGCAATAGATAGATGGAGGATAGAGTTGAGGAAGATAGTAGCAAGAACTTGAACTTGTGGTGAGTGATTAAGCACCCAAAGAAAATATACTACACCAGGAGATACAGTGCGCAAAGCGCAATATTGCGAAGCCTCATATTTCAGGTTTTGATGTATGTTGTCGAGGCAAAAGAATGTTATGCACAAAATAGGGAACAATCAATATCCGCAGGTGAAAATACCACGAAAGCAGATCGGAGACGCAATGCATTCCGTCTCACCATGTCGTTGAGTAATCACGACGATTGTCGTCATTTTCCGCACCATCCATATAGGTCTTGTTGCACCATCAATCGCGTAATAAATATACGTACAACTGTGTATAATATTTGCTGACAACACCAGTACCTGTGTCGCAAAAGTAGACACAACCCAAGCGAGTCCCCCGCCAAACAGCATGGAGCTGTGGTACATCCCACAATCGGCTGTGTCCTCGAGGTGGGTTTTGCCTTGCTCGGAAAGAAGAAACCAGGCAGGTTTCCTTCATACACACAAGGGGTTTATTCTATTGCATAGGCAAAATCCGCAAGAGAAGAAATTTACATGAAATTCTTCACCACCAAGGGAATATGACATGTTAGATCCACTGGAACGATTGCGGAACGCGGTCATCCTGGGAAATCTCCCCATAACCAAGCGATTGTTGCTACGGTTTCCCGACTTGTGGTTGAATATCGATGCCAGTAACCATGGGTGGAACAACCTCCATTACGCCAGCTACCACGGCCACTACTTGATCTGCTTCCATTTGATTAGCTGGATCTCGAAGACAAACTCGCATTACAGTCAGTTGGACTTGCTCACGTTCGATGGGCTCCTGGTGCTTCATTTGTGCACGATTAAGCACCACCACCAGATTCTCCATTACTTGCTCCAGGACTTTGGCCGACGGTGGATAAACTTGAAGGGCGGCCCATCCAAACAGACCCCGTTGCACTACAGCTGTGTCCACGGATTCAAACAGGGCGTGGAGCTCTTGTTGGACTTCGGTGCCAACTACTCTTTGGTCGACATCCAAGCAAATAACTGTTTCCATTTATGCTTCCAGTTCGACCATTTAAACTGTCTCTACGTGATATTGAAGTATATTCTCACCCATGTTGCTAACAGAGACTCTGCGGTGGACGAAATCCGAGGGTTGGAAACTGCCAAAAACACCAAAGGATGGGTACCGTTCGACTATGCCACCACGTTCGATTCAATCGAGAAATACAAGCAAATGAAAAGGGACTTGTTGGCGCTCAATCTCGACTTGGAACTCAGTCCGTTACAATCGTCCACCTTTGTGTTGGACACCGCGTCAATCCCGTCGTCGGAGTCGTCGATTTTGAACGTGGCCTTCAATAAGTCGTCCACGTCGTTGGAAAACAGAATCCTTTCTTCGCCAATTGTGTCTGTAGCAAAGAAGGGAAGAATCCATTCTCAGTCCTTGTCTACTCCAGAACCACAACCGCGACCAAAAATAGACCGCCAGCGGTCCAATACCATTGCCATCATGAAGCCACCAGCCCTCTCTGCGGCCAAAGTAGCATTTGCGTCGAGCATCGCCAATAACCCCTTCATGACACCACAAACTCCGTGCACCAGAACGCCATCACTCAAGAGTGTGGCAATATCACCCAGCCAGCGGTACACCACCACTCCTCCGTCACCACAGTCTACAATTTCTACTGCCAGCTCACTTGATTCTACAGACCGGGCACGACGTAGACGTAGCCTGAGTGCCACCAACGGCAGCAGTGGCAACCAGTGGTCATTTCTACAATCACAGACAGCCAACCTCGGCCCGGTGCAAGAGAGTCTGTCGTCACAAAGTATCCTGACCCGCCGGAACTCCAATGTTCTGCCCAAACCAAGAAGGTTGACCAACGCATCTTCGTTCACCAAATTAAATACCACCAGAACAAGCCCCGAGCGCAAGTCCGATGCGGTTCCTGGTTTGAGGAAAACACGATCTAGTGGAGCATTGGTTGCAAACTCCTCTTCCTTGAAGCCCGACCATCCCACCAGATCAGATATCAGTAGCATAAGTTTTGCCAGAGTAGAGCGAAACTAAAATCCAAAAAGTGTACAACCATTCACTTATTTTCACCCCGGAACCTATATAGACATTTTTAGTTTACCATTTGCACTACACACAACACTCCTTTCTCATTTTTGTTGTAGTTTACATCACTGCACCAGTTATTGGTGTACATTCACTGCTCTCTAAAATATTTGAGTTTTGTTGTAGTACAGTGAAAAATTGCGCGATCTATATTTCTGAAGTTAGTTTTATCTAAAAGAAATATCAAATGAACACTCCAAGCAGATGGTTGTAAACAAGCGGAAGCAGCACGCTATTAGCCATTTCTTCAAGCCAAAACCAAAAAACGACACTTTCGCCAAAATTGAACCATCTTCGTCGCGTCCTAGTGTGATCAATAAGTTCTCGTTTAACTACAAGAGCAACTCACAAGCACCATGTGGAACGGAGCCAGAAAGCAAACAAGGATGTGCTTCCGTGGTACTGCAACCTGAACCGTGCAAGGATGTTGAACTATCCGAACAGCAAGTGGAAAATGGAGTTTCTACTAAGAGAAAATCTACCTTGGTTCCAAGTGCTGCAAAGAAACCAAAAACCAAAAAATTGACGCCATTGGAATCACAGATACTCCAGTTGAAACTGGAACACAAAGATAAGCTTCTAGTCATCCAGGTGGGGTACAAATACAAGTTGTTTGGAGAAGATGCTAGAATTGCGTCAAAGATTTTGAACATTATGTACATCGCAGGATCAGAAACCGTGGACCAACAATTTGCCTATTGCTCGTTTCCTGATTTTAAGCTCCACATCAACTTAAAGCGGTTGTTAAACCATGGCCACAAGATCGGGGTGGTCAAGCAGATGGAGTCTTCCATAATTAAAGAGATTGAAAAATCGTCAAAATCGTCAGAGGTGATGAAAAGAGAATTAACCGCGGTATACACAAAGGGTACTTACATGGGGGATGAGTTTGAAGAAAAAGAAGGAGTTCCAGACTCTGAAAATGAGCCTAGTTACATTATCGCAATTGACGAAATTTCGTCCACGGAATTCTCGTTAGTGGCAGTTCAGCCGTTGACGGGTGAAATTGTGTACGATACATTCGAAGATTCCATTAACCGCGTCGAATTGGAAACTCGTTTGCTACATTTGCGTGCCTCAGAGTTTATTATCATTTACTCCAACAAGTGTCCATCACTGGAAACTTTGAAGATGTTGAAAAGTGTAAGTCCTGAAGCATCGTTGACCACCACTAGTCCTACGGAGGACACCATCACAGAGCTAACAAGTTTCTTTGCCAATATTAATCCAGAAAATGAAACAAAATACACACATTTGATAGAGTACTATGCTACCACCTTTTCGATTTCTGTTCAACGTTGTATCAGTGAATTGATAAAGTATCTTGCGGAATTCAAGTTGAGTAATGTCTTCACGCTAACTGAAAATATTGTTCCATTTACCAACAACAACAAATATATGACATTGCCGGGAAGCACGTTGCAAGCATTGGAGATATTCCATGTTTCGGAAACCTCGAAACAGGAAAGAGGGACTTTGGCATGGTTGTTAGACCATACCCGGACAAGATTCGGTAAAAGAGAACTAAACAAGTGGATTGCGAAACCGTTGGTAGTCCAATCTAAGATTGAAGAACGACTACAGGCTGTTGAAGATTTATCTGGAAGTTTTAACCATATCGTGGATAGCATGAAAAATCAATTAACAAAAATAAACATTGATCTAGAAGAGTTGTTAATAAAAGTCCATTACACTGCAACATATAAAACAAACAGAATTAACAGAAAGGAAGTATTTCTTATGCTCGATTGTTTGAACGAAGTTTTGAAGATTGTTAGCCTGTTTGAGTTGTCTATTGAAATCTTGCCGTTTGAATCGCCATTATTGAAAAGGATATTTTCCGAACTACTTGAACTTTCCAAAACACCACTAGTTTCAGATCTTTTAGAATTGATTAATCCAGGTTTCATTATGATTGATCAAAAAAATTTCGAGGAACAGATAATCCAGTTTTTTAATTTACACAGTCATGAATGGCCAGCAATTTTGGAGCAGAAGAATGAGATCGAAAACATCGAGCATTTGTTGAACGTTGAACTTACCACGGTGAAATCGATATTAAACCGACCTCAATTAAAATATATCACAAATAACAAGGAACCATATTTGATTGAAGTAAGGAACGGAAAACAAGTGGACGAACTACCAGACGACTTTCAACGAATCAATGGTACCACCACAGTATCTAGGTTTCGAACCGTGGAGATTAACAGGTTGTACAAGCTACTTCAATACCATCAAGAATTGTTGATCAATAGCTGTAATGATGCTTTCAACCAATTTTTGCAAAAAATTGATGCAAACTACTCTTCCCTTGAAAAGCTAGTGAGGAATCTAGCAACTTTGGATTGTATCCTATCAATTACAGCTTCAAGCTTGGCAAACCCTAATTACACCAGACCGCAAATAGTCTCGGAACAAATAATTGAAGTTTCAAACGGACGAAACCCAATAATCGAGACCTTGAGAAATGTGAATCACTATGTTTCAAACGACATAAATATTCGATATGATAAGGATCGAGTATTAATCATTACGGGGCCAAATATGGGTGGTAAGTCCTCATATGTGAAGCAGGTCGCTTTGCTTGTTTTGATGACTCAAATTGGCTGCTACATACCTTGTGAAGGGGCCACCATGGGTATTTTTGACTCGATATTCATTCGGATGGGAGCGAGCGATGATATTATCAAAGGGAATTCGACATTCATGAATGAAATGTTGGAATGTAGTCAAATTATTAAACGGTTATCAAGCAAATCGTTAGTCATTCTAGATGAAATTGGTAGAGGTACGGGGACTACAGATGGTATCTCGATTGCATATTCTATTTTGAGTTATCTAGTAGAAGTCGAACAAAAACCATTAGTCTTGTTCATCACCCACTATCCTTCCTTGCATGTCCTTCAAGAAAAGCATGAAGGCACAGTCATGAACTATCACATGGGGTTTGAGGTAATTGAAAAGAAGGCTCATCCGTTTCCTGAGGTTGTATTCCTCTACAATTTGGTAGCTGGTGCTGTGAATAACCTGTACGGATTGAATGTTGCCAAGTTAGCAGGAATACCCACTGATGTTATTTCCAGAGCTTATACACTCAGTGAAGAATTGAAAGCAAAAATCGAGATTGAAAGTATTGAAAAATTCATAAAAAAGTGTATTGAAACCTTTAGAGATCTCGAGAAGCATGCAAGTCTGGACATAGCATTAGATCGGGCCCAAAAACTTCTTCAAAATATAGCATAATAGATGCAATTCATTTCAATGAGAAAAAGTCGATGACTTGCTGATTGAACTCCATCAGATTATCCATGTACATGTGGTGTGCAGCGTTTTTGACTATGTGGTACTTTGAAATACTGTTGTCAAGCTTTTGTATCTCAGAATGAATATGGAGACCGCCGTTTTTGTTCATCCAATCGTGTTCACCATAGAGCCATAACACTTCGATCTTGTTTTCAAGTAAGTATTTCGCAAATCCGCGATCACATAGAGGCAACTTGGCTAATATATTACAGTTGACTAACTTCGTGATGGCCAATTCTCCTGACCTTTGATACTGATCAAATATTGAATAACAGTACTCATGAAGTTTCAAATGCAACTTACCATCAAAGTTTCCGTTTGTTGTGATATTCTTGAATCGGGCAAATGTCCAGTACGAAAGCAATTTCGAATAAAATGGACCAGTATATTGCAATATTTGAAATGGTGACCAATGGTGTTTCCAAATATTCTTCAAAATCAAGCTTGATGGAAACTTTGGCTGACCGATTGAGATCCATAAATCTTTGAGTTCTTGAGGTATCTCCAATTCTAAGTCGTCAAACGATAAATCACGAGATAAGCCACTTGAAGCAGACCATTTGTCTTGCACGTCTGGATGATTGATAAGGCTAAAAATACTAGACTCTGTTCCCATTGGACTTGCTAGCACTAACTGACGTACCGGAAGGGAGTTTTGTGGTGTATTATACTTCATCAAATAGCAACATGCAATGTATGCACCCATAGAATGACCAATCAACTTGAAGTTGTTGATGTTTCGCTTGATTCTCCACTTCTCGATGGTATCTATGAACCAGGCTTCGATTTGCAATATCTCGTTGATCTCATCGATTCTGTCCACTGGATCTTGTAGCCACACCCGTGGAAAGGGTGGTCTGGAGCTGTTCCCAAAACCTTGAAGGTCAATCACATGGATAGTCAATCCTGGTGCAGATTTGACTAGTGGCTCTAGGTTATTTACAAAGAAGCCCAAAGCTGCCATGTATCCGTGTATGAAGACTATGTGTCCATCATCATCAGGTAGCGTACTCGATAAGCAAAACTCATGTAGTATAACGTCGTCAACCTCAGTGTCCACAAACTCACCAATGAAACTCCTATCAATTGGGTCTTGGGAAGTACAAGTAGCATCCGGTAGTGAGCGGGCTGGCAGGTCACCATCTAGCACGGAGTTGTGCAATTCCACACCGCTAGGTCTCGAAATATTTGTAGATCCACCAATTTCTGTACTTTCGGGGTTGTCTTCATTGCTTTCTTCAGAATGAAAATGGGGGGTTTCAGGAGAAACTAAGTATATGTCATCAGATAGGACGGACTTGAATAACTCGAATTCAAGGTAGATATTCTCGTAGCGTAAAATGTGGTAACGAGGGTCGCGGTAGCTGTCATGCTTCCGTAAAACTGACGGCTTATTCCACCAGTCTTTGAACGATTGTAGCCACCCAATGGATGTAACTCTTTCGTTCTCCATGCCACTAGTGGAGAATCTTCCGACACTGCGGTATTTTGTATCTATATAGTTTACTCTTTTTTCTGGAAAGAGGGACAAGGATTGCTTTTGTGCCTGTTGTGCCTTCTGTTCCTTCGTAGTTGTTTTCTAATAGCAATTAATAAGAATATACTTTTACACATAAAATCAAAAACTGATTAAAGAACGTGCATTAAATAAACAGTCTATTGAAGTATCTCTAAATTAAATAACCCCCATACACCTGTGACCCACACTAGTGCTTCAAAACCCACAACCATGTATCAAATACCTTTATCGTCACTTCGCCCCAAACTCGGAGTATGGCGGAGGGCTGATACCTTGATCTTGCAGACTACCAATATTGGGGTGGTTCTGTGAGGTGGCCTGGACTGTTGTCTGGTTAGCATCATCTATAGCACCATACGTCCCTGGTTGGGTTTGTATCGAATTGTGATCGCATTGTATAACGACATGTCTTGGAGTCTGGTGTTCGAGATCAGAACGATAGATGTAGTAGATCTCGGAATAAGGAGGATACTTCGCGATGATGTACCACGAATGGATCAATCCAGGGAAATATCCAAGGAGAAACAAACACACATTGATAAGAGAGTCACAACTACAGAACCCCCTTCGAATCCACACTGGCAAAGGTGGAAACAACACCGAAAGAATCACAAGACATACGTCCGAACAGCATCCGTTACAACACATTCTGAGCTACAATCGTGCAAATAAAAGAACTTTTGTCACACAAAATAATTTGATGACTCGAATGATCTATACGTACAAGATAGGCATTATCAGAAACTGCTCGCCATGCACCCCCAAACATTTGCCACAAAATTGAACTGCCAAATTAAGAGGGTATCGTGGGATCACCACGTACTTCAAACTGGCTTGTGCAAGTAGTTACAATTACACCGTAACAAATGTTGTTAGCAAAGGGGATTCTTTTGAACATTGAGTCGAAAGGTGCCAGAAGCCCATGACAAACCGCAGTCCATGGACTGGATTTCGTTTTTCTGCCCTCTCACCCTTCACCGCCCTCGCACCGGACACGGTGGTACTACGCAGGGTCCCGTGGTATGGGGCCAGTGGAGAGTGTATGCTGGGTGGGTGTGGTAATCATTCGTCTCACGTTTCTGTTCTTCATAGTCGTATTCTTTCCACAAGGGCGCCTAAACTATAAATACAGCCCCAAGTTCATTTTAACAATTGGCAGCTTGTATTGTCCTGGATAGCGATAAGCTTTCTCAATGTCTACTATTGTTCTACAGGTGTCTTACAACTTCAAGACGAAGAAGCTCACAGTGGCCAAATCCTGGACAGTCAGTCAATTGGCAGAACATGCCAGAGAAGTTTTTTTGGTGGAGGGTATTCCCAGCCTTTTATACAACAACAAACCACTTGAGTCATCGCTACCATTGAGATTGACTCCATTATCAAACAATTCTAAATTGCAACTAGCAGTTAAGCAGGGATCCATATCCAACCACACTATTGCAACAAAGCTATTTGTAGGAATTGATGGAGAGCAAAAGTCGTTTCTTCAGCAGATTGCCGCAAATTCATCATTGGAATCAACATTACAAAAATTTGAAAATGCCGAAAGTATTTCGTTGAAAAGAGACTCCATCCAGCTATTGATCTTGAACCAGATGTATTCCGATCTTACGGTAAGTCTTGGGTCAGTTGTAGGATCAGCGACCAACATCGCTATCAGAGTCAAATATGCCCAATTGAGTCTCAAGTCTCAAGAAGAACAGAGGAAGATTGTCGAGTTGCAACTAAAGCAACAACATGAACGTAATGAAAAATTGAAACTTCAGAGACAACAACTAGAATCAGAAAGGGCAGAAAGAATGAAAAAGGACCTGGCAGCATCACAAAATACATTGCAACAGTCCAAACCTCAACCAAACTCACCAGTGCTCCACCATCGTCAAAACAGAGATCAGGAACTAGAGGATCATATTGAACAACAGATTGAGTTGGAAATTCAATCGGAACCTCCTGAGCCAGCCCCCACCCCAAACGAAAAAACTGTTTATTCATACAGTCCTCCAGAACCAAAGGAAGCTCTTCAGTTGTACACCCCTAATGACAATTCTGTGGCCACATATGAGAATCCTGATGATGACTACAATATGACAGTTAATCAGGCAATGACATACCAAAAGGTTATTCAAAATTCAGCCAAGAGAGTCAACAAGAAAACTACACGAACCCCACCAACTAAGCTATTCATTAGAATCAAATTTCCTGATAGAAACATCTTACAGATCAATTTCACAAATGACTTGCAAACTACCAAATTCGGGCAATTGATCCAAAAAATCGACAATCTCTTGCTACCAAATTTTATAAACAATTACAATTTGAAAATAGGGTATCCTCCTTTCGCGACGTTAGAACAGTCATTTGCTAACAATAACAAGAACTTGATTGATATCGAACATTTTATGGAGGAGAAAGTAGTGCTAATCTGGGAAACGATTGGTCGATCCAAAGGTCCATTCTTGAAGCAAAGTGCAATCAACGATGTAAGGTCCTCTAGTGAGTTGCCGGAGCTCATTCTCGAACAGCACCGGGGAGAGTTACCAAGCGAGCCACATGTCGCAGCATCAAACGCACCCTCGGATTACATGAGCACCAGGCAACCAGAGAAAAAGTCCGAAAAGAAGTTACCTAAGTGGTTCAAGACAAAATAGATCAATTTAGATCCCAAGTATACTGTTGTAGCTCGTAATGTGGCAAATTGTAACTGGCTATCCCCTATCACAAGTCTCTTTCAGTAATCACAATATTCTTACTCTAAGATAATTTACACAGCGAGCCTCAAGTTCAAATTTGGCGTCACAGAGAACTTTGTTTGAAGCACAGTGTATCTTACAGCCTTAAGAAAACACCTATCGCCCGCCAACAACAGAATATATGGTATTAATAGCACTTAAGGATACGGCTTTTCATGTGTCATGAGAGTGTAGCTCGAAAATAGCGTATCAATCTTATGCACAAGGCTCGTAAAACAAAAGGGGGACAAAAGGAAGGTGCATTGGTAAGCACAATATCTCTATTGTTGTGGATACAATCAAAAGACAACACCGGACTTTTTTGAAGAGGAGCCATACCTTGGTTGGAAACAGTTACATCAAGTGAACTTGGATGGTAAGAATGAGAATATGCATCGCCAAAACACTATCAACTTACTAGCAGACAAATTCGCAATGTATAAGTTTGATGCAGGTGGTGGTGTCTGCTCGCAGGGTTGACAGCCTACCATATATTTTGAAAAAAGGGGTCTAAAAAAGGAGGGTAGTGTATTAGTAAGTAACGGCTGTGCATGCTAAAAAAAATTGCTAAAATGCAACGTGTATGTGGGCAAAATGAGCTAACCACATGCGAGATGCAAAATAATTTCAAACCGCGGCAAAGAAAGCACAGGCGTCCCAAGTTGGAAACTTGTTTGGGCTCGCAGCTCCTCATGTAAGAGTTGGTTGCGTTACTATGGTAAAGCAATCTTTACGCAAAACCACGATGGAAAAATGATAAAAATGCCCGATATCAGTGAGAGTACGAATTGAGATAGAGAAACGCTGCAAAGTCAAAGTAGAGTAGCTTGCATTCCAAACATGATTGAGCAAAAGAAGATAGTAGATTGTGAGGTTGCTGTTTCTGTTCATGTGCACATTTCTTGGTGGCTTACTTGTAAACTCCGAACTCAACGTTGAGATCATCTATTAGATTCCGGCCCGCTATTTCTCAACCTTACATATCCCGATTATATAATCAGCCAATTAAAATCAGATTGATAACTACTGCATTAGAAATAATGATACATGAGGCTAAGTGAAAAATCTGCAATAAGGCAGAGTTTACAAACTAGTGATGATAGCTTGCTTTACTCCTTTGACATACGTGTTGAAAGTTAACGAATCGTATGCTTGTTGACTATAAAGTTTAGTATGAGTCATAAGTACAATAGAAATGATAGCGTACACGCCAATTTATCAATAGAATGCGCAAAATTTTTTGCATTATGCAATACGGTGATTTCTGGGGGTTTTCAATTACATAAATGAAAATTTTTTTACGGTGTGAAAATTTTTTTTATATAAGAAAGAGAATTGGACAATTTTTTAGTGGAATTTTTTTTCTCTTTTCATATCAACACATTTAACAACTTTATATTTTTCCTTTTACTTATTATATTAGTCGAATCTTGTTTGAAATGTGTGCTTAAATTTATTAAATAAATTTATTAAATTATTATCTTATTTTAACTTTTAAGTTGAAATTAATTACTGTTACTATGTTGTCGTGAAACTTTTTTTATCTTAACCTTTGTGTTGTGGTTACCATGTGGAATTGTCCTATAGAACCTTAGAAAAGAATCAAATTATCAAACCAAATTATCAAATTTACAAATCTATATCCTACCTTTTAACTATAAGTTATAAGTCAAATTATCATACATTTTCAAATTATTTTAAGTCATACCTATTATAAAGTTTAAACTGTTGAGCTATTACAATGTCGTTCGAAATGTTAAATATGTTGCCAGAATCATCTATCAAAGATGCTCCTTCTGCTGAATTACCAGTCAATTATGATGGATTAAATATCAACCAAGAAATTCTCTCGGATATATTTAATCATCATGATTTAGACCATGATGTTACTCCTATGTTTGATGAACTAGACCTAGTTTTGGACGGGAACAACGTTAATGGCGAAGAAGATTGGGTGGCCCTTTTTGAACCATCTACCGATGGTAAAGAAAAGTTGGCGTTAGTAACTGATTCTCAAAATCCTTTGAGCACTGATGTTACTGATTTTGAATTGGATGTCAAAACTGATGAAATTGAACATGCTAGCATCACTTCAATTGCCAAATCCCCTTTGATGACTCCAGAGGTCTCAAAAAAGAGAAGATTTGACTCCATCAGTTCATCCACCTCCAATGTCAATCCCCAATTGTTCACTCCAAATCCATCTTCAACTTTACCCACACCTTTATTAGATTCCAGATCTTCCTCAAAGAAGTTGGATCATTTAGGATGTGTGTCTTACTCCAAAAAACAAAGAACTCAACCTTTACCAAGAATCGAATTGGACGCAAATGCCGATCCAACTGCTGTCAAAAGGGCAAAAAACACTGAGGCAGCAAGAAGATCAAGAGCAAGAAAGCTAGAGAGAATGACCCAATTAGAAGACAAAGTCGAATCGTTGATTGGTGAAAAGGTTGTGTTGGAGTTAGAGGTCGAAAGATTGAAAAGTTTGTTGATGGAAAATGGAATCAATTTTTAGATGAACAACTTTAATCATCATATTTAAAATTGTTCAACTAAAGATTGTCTAGTATCAAGAATTCGTTTGTTGATATTAGCAAATGTCATTAATCCCATTCAAACCAATTAGAATAAAAATACAAAAAAAATGGATCAAACAAAAATAGAAAATAATAAAAAATAGGTTAAATAAAAAATCAGTTTAGTTCGTAAGAGATCCATAATTGCATATCTGTTCAATAAAATATATCACATAAATCGATTTGTAGATGAATTTCTCTTGAGAGTATGAAGGAAACAAGAGTCAACATACTAATTGAGCTTAACTCATCAAATACTACTCCATCCAAATAGACATTTAAAAAAATTAAAATAAATAAAATTACATTAAATATTAAGTTGTATAACGAAGAAAATGAAGAAGAACGATGAAGAGCAAACTATTGTCTAACCCTATTTCTAATGGCACAAAATATACCGCAAGCAATGATACTAACACCAAGTACTAATACCATCATCATATTGGAGTATTCATATAGTCTGGCTTGATCCGCTGGCCATCCATCATAAAGAGCGTAGGTACAAGTAACAGAACCAAGATTTCCTAAACCAGAAATGAGTGCTGCGCTAGCAGCAGCACCAACGTCCCCATATCTTTTAGCAAAGATTTCTGCACCTAGAGACATACAAATTGGAACAGTTGGACCTAGCCCAAAACCAGCGATAAGTAAACCACCGTATCTACTCCAAAAGCCTTTTGCGTATGTCGTAACGCACAACCCACAAATGATGATACAACAAGCAAACGAAAACACTATTGGCCTAAATTTGGTTTTGTAGTCAGCAAATGGAACCATTATTAAGATCCCAGCAAAGTCAAAGAGCCAAATAGGAGCATACAACAAAGACACCTGGATCCCTGTCAAGTTAGGATTGTTGACCGAAATGATAGTTGATCCAAAAACTGCCAAACCAAAGCCAGCACCCACAACCCCGAAGTACATGATGATTAGTGGCCAAATTCTGAAATCAGTAATGATCATTACAAGATCGTTAAACTTCCATTTGATTTCAACATATCTTTCTTTTAAATCTTGATTATGCAATTTCCTGTCGTGTTCCAGCTTGATGGGGTGACTTGTAGTAGTGAGCTTCTTGTAAAATTTCCATTTACTTGGTTCCTCATTTTCCTTGTTTGGTCTATCTGGTAACCACCACAACAATGAAATTCCCACTGCCATAGTTACACAACCGTTAACAATATACATCCATTGCCAACCAGCATATCCTCTTACACCATCCATTTTTTGGAACCCAGCACTAACTAACCCAGCTACCGCATATGCAAGTTGAGCAGCAGTAAAGTAGTACCCAATTCTTCTAGTTGCAATTTCATTGGGGTACCACAAAGAGATATAATACGATAATCCCGGCCAAATCCCAGCACCCACAATACCTCCAATAAACTTGATTGCAATCAATCCCCCACGCAGGTGTGCAACCACCGTGAAGGTTGATAAAAACCCAGTAGTGATAACGATACGTGCTAACCAAACTTGAGGACTAACCATTGTCATTATCAAATTCATTGGCAAGTCAAACAAGATCGTCCCGACGTAATCTAAAGCTGATGCAGTTGAAATATCTTTTGGCTTCAAGTGCATCATATCTGGTAAAGTATGTTTCGACTCCATATTCATTGTGAATGTTAATCCATAAATTGCACCACCAAAGGAGCACATAAAGTATAAGGTCCACAATGCTGGGATAATTCGATAGTCCAATCTTCTGTATATCTTGTTCATGTATTGTTTATTAAGGACATCATTATCGTCACCAAAACTGACCTCTTCGGCATCAAGCGACACCGAAGCAGAAACGGTATCAGTTTGCTCCAGTGTTTTGCCATCGGAGGGAGCAATCTCTTTTTGTTCAGCTTCTAAGGACATAATGCAATGGATTGAAGAAGTAAAATATGTCTAAATTGACGCCTTTTTATATCACTACTTGATTGCAAAACTTTTCCCCATGACTCGCGATCTCTCGGGTAGTCAAGGTGACTACGAGTCATCCTGTCACAAATTTGAGCATTGTTTGCCTGGCATAGAAGGAAATATGTAGCTCAATTTGACCA
This sequence comes from Suzukiozyma manassasensis, assembly GCA_030569175.1. Lineage (NCBI taxonomy): Eukaryota > Fungi > Ascomycota > Pichiomycetes > Serinales > Debaryomycetaceae > Suzukiozyma > Suzukiozyma manassasensis. The sequence continues at coordinate 1,474,936 of JAJMKC010000001.1, read as the reverse complement.
TCTAAGATTGTTATTGGGCAAATTAACAATGAAGTATGCATGCTGAAAATGTTGGATATTTTATTTCGAAAATAATCAGGGTCTACATATAGCATTAGTCAATGACTATGAATCACCTATAAAATTCTGGTTTTTAATCATCTTCTGGCCCGTCAATCATAACCTTGACTGACCCTGTACCCGCTCTAGCTAAGTCATAGGCTTTGATGGCATCTTTCCACTTGAATCTATCGGTGATCAACGCCTCAAAATCAAATTTCGCATTTTCTTTTCCGTCTTTGTAGTTTTCATCCAAAATACCAACTGCCGTTCTGTAATCGTTGTAGCCGTATCTGAATGTGCCCAAATAGGACATCTCTTTGGTAGACATTTGAGTAACTGGAACTTTCACATCTCCTGCGGCATTTCCCACTTGCACCATAGTGGCGCCTACTTTGGCGATCTTGATACCCATAGAAATGCACGGTTCGGCACCAGTGCATTCTAAAATTACGTTGGGTTTTAATCCAAATTTTTTGATCAATGCGTTACCGTCACCCTCATTTTTTGAATTGAAAGTATGCGTCGCAGCACCAATGTTTTTGGCCATTTGTAATTTATTGTCAAAGATGTCGACAATCAATACATTTCTCGCACCAAATGCTCTAGCTACGATACCATTCAACAACCCAACAGGGCCAGCGCCAAAAACAACTACATTGTCTCCAAAGGTGGTACCTGCCTGTCTGTTTGCGTGAACCCCAACTGTCAATGGCTCGGTCAATGCCCCCATTTCCAAAGAAACATGAGGTGGTAGTTTAACGAGAAAATCCTCAGGCGACTTGAAGTATCTACAGAGAGTTCCTTGAGGGTTTGGTTGACCTTTTTCAGCAGGGGTAGCAGCAAACACCATACAGGGGCACAAATTGTACTTCCCCTGCTTGTATTCGTCGGACAATCTGGATGGCACTCCTGGCTCAATTGCAACCTTGTCGCCAACTTTCAAGCTGGTGACCTTGGAGCCAACTTGAGAAACAATTCCTGCTGACTCATGGCCCAAAACCATTGGAGAATGAATAACGAAATCACCAATTCTTCCGTGAGCATAGTAGTGAATATCGGAGGCGCAAATCCCGGTTTTCTTCACCTCAACGATAACGTCATGATCGTCGGTGATCTCAGGTGCGGTGTTCGTCTCAAACGAGATGTCGTCAATTTTGTTCAATACTAATGATGGATTGTTAGTCATGGTAATATGTAAAGATTCAAGAACAAATTTTGAATTTCGTCCAAATAGTTATATTTATCACCTGTTGTTTTGCACTTAGATCGTTCCCTAAATCGTCCAACTTGCACATTTACCGAAATTTGTACCACGCAAATATTGTTTACATTTTGACTGTCCCGTGGCGAATGTTACATCATCAGCAAATTTAAATTAGGCTCACTGGCAACTTTACGGTCGACTATTGGCCATTATTTGTTGTTTTCAATGTGACAAATGCAACCTCGAAATTGGTAGCATCCACTGGAGATGTACCGAAATTTGTACCACGCAAATATTGTTGACATTTTGACTGTCCCGTGGCGAATGTTACATCATCAGCAAATTTAAATTAGGCTCACTGGCAACTCTACGGTCGACTATTGGCCATTATTTGTTGTTTTCAATGTGACAACTGCAACCTCGAAATTGGTAGCATCCACTGGAGATGTACAATTGACGCCCTTTCACATAAACGAGGCTTTCAATGCCTACATGTCGAATAACAAACTACATCTGGAGACAATAGTGGCACTATGCGAATTATATTAATATCGGGGTGGGGTTCTGTGGGGGTGGTTGTTTCTGGAACCAAAATCAACCCGAAACAGAAAGTACCTGCATTCAGCCTTGTGGGTGATTGATTTTACATCGACGACGGTTTGCGCCAATGAAATGTCAGATAGTCCAATGATAACACGGTAGCGCCAGCAGCGGATTTATTCCGATGAAATTAATGTTGTGTTGCGGCAAAGGTCAGAGATAAGGAGTGGCACCAAAGATCTTGCACGACGGTCCGCGGCCGGAGGAGTGGTGGGAGGAGTACAAGGAGGTACATTGATAAGATACGAGGAAATTGACATTTTGATCGGAATCACGCGGCGTAGTCGACATGACAATTCGATCGATCTATGGCTGGATCACAACGTTGCAACTTATCGGGAATGTCCAGGGAAGCAAATAGCGTGACAAGCGACAGATCCACGTCCTACACGTAATCCAATGCTACAGCAACAAAAATAATATCCAGGTTTTCCACTAAGCGGTTTGTCATGGAAATCGGTCCAGCTAGACCAGCATGCAAGAGTCAAATAAGAAAGTGACAGGATAACGACGACGGTTGACAACAATAGCCATGGCTTACCCCACTTGCACCACTGCACAAGACAAGAATAATCGTAGCAATGACAGAAAGATAAGTAGACAACGCCGTAGACCTTGCAGGCTGTAACCAGTTACAAGTGCGGCAGATAATCGCTCTCGAGTCACTAATTATATTAATTAATTTACCAGGAGAATCTCGGTTAACGTCAGACTGAAAATCTAATCTTGGATAAGGGAGGGATTGAATAGGAAATTTAGGGCGGAGTTTCGGACCTTAGGACCAACCCAGATAAAATCACTCCAACAATAAAGGATGCGCTACGAAGCCTGGTTGTTCCTTCGGAACATGATTGTTCTTTTTGTCTTATCTAAAATTGGACCTGGCAAAATATTTTTTATCTGAAAAAATTCTACCGATGGCATCTGGATAATTTTCACTCATGCCAAACGTAATTTAAATATGCCATTTTCAGCCTGATTTTTCCAGTCGTTTGTTTGTTTGTTCGTTTGCAGGTGAATAGTCATGTCTGAAAACTTTGTTGAATCAAGTTACATCGAGAAGAAGTCGGCTTCTTACGACTATGAGAAGACGTTGGAAGACCCTACCATGGTGGATGGGTCTGCCACTGAAATAAATCAAATTGGTTTCATCAACAGATGGGCTGCCAAATTGAATGCTGAAACCAAGGGTATCGAATTGGTGACCGATGCTGAAAAGACAGACACTTCTTTCTGGGCTGCAGCTTCGATGTGGTTGTCTGCCAACTTGGTGGTTGCCACATGGTCGTTGGGTGCTTTGGGTATAACTGTCTTCGGTCTTTCATTTTGGCAATGTGTGCTCGTCATCGTTTTCTTTTCATTGATCGGGGTTGTTCCAGTCGCCTGGTTGTCTTGTTTTGGTCCTAAATTGGGGTTGAGACAAATGATTTTGTCCAAGTTTATGATGGGAGATTTGCCCATGAGAATTTTCTCCGTCATCAATATGGTTGCTTGTGTTGGGTGGGGTGCTGTGAACATTATGGCCTCGGCCCAATTGTTGAATGTCATCAACAACGGTGCTTGTCCTCCATGGGCTGGGTGTTTGATCTTGGTGTTTTGCACCTTGTTTGTTACATTTTTCGGATACCACGTTATTCATCTTTATGAAAAATGGTCCTTCATTCCTAACGTCGTGGTGTTCATTGCCATTATCGCCAGAATGTCCATTGCAGGAACTTTTACCACTGGTGAATGGGCTACTGGTAGAGATGCCGTCGGTGGAGTTTTGGCATTCGGTGGTGCTATCTATGGTTTTGCTACTGGTTGGACTACGTATGCTTCTGATTATACCGTTTACAAGCCAAGAGACACCAATAAGGTCAAGATTTTCTTTTCCATTTTCTTTGGATTGTATATTCCTATCGTCTTTACCATGATTTTAGGGGCTGCTTGTGCCACTGGGACCTTGACTAACAAAAGATGGGCTGAGTTGTACAACGATAAATCCATCGGAGGATTGGCGTATGCAATTTTGGACGAAAACTCGTTACATTCGTTCGGTTCATTCTTGATGGTGCTTTTGTCTTTGTCCACCGTTGCTAACAACATTCCAAACATGTATTCCATCGCATTGTCTGCTCAATCTGTGTGGTCAGGATTCAGCAAAATTCCTAGAGTTTTCTGGACTGTTGCCGGTAACTTTGCCACTTTGGCAATCTGTATTCCAGGTTACTATAAATTCGAAGCATTCATGGACAATTTCATGAACTTGATTGGTTACTATTTATCGATTTACCAATCTTTACTTGTATCTGAACATTTCATTTACAACAGAGGTGACATGAACAAATACGACTACGAAAACTACAAAGATCCAAAATCTTATCCTATCGGTTATGCTGGTCTTTTCGGATTCTGCTGTGGTGTTGCTGGTGTGGTTCTTGGTATGGGCCAAACCTGGTACAGTGGGGTTATTGGTAAACATGCTGGTAATGGGGGTGATATCGGATCTGAATTAGGGTTCGCGTTTGCCTTTGCTGGGTACAACCTTGCTAGACCGTTTGAAAAGAAGTATATTGGTCGTTGAGTTTCTGGGAGTATGGATAATGATTTTGTATAATAGTAATGTAAATTATTTATGTCTTAATGATTTTTGTATTACGTGTAGTATGGTGGAAAGTGGGATTTGGTCGGTGGCGATACGCCCAGCTTTTAGAGATCATGAGGTTTGAATTTTGTTTGATGTGCCACATATGCTAATAGACTGTCTCTATCATACTTTTTTTTTCTATGTACAAATTAGCGAAGCCTACTACCCTGCATCATCTAAACGATGTTCGTATTACGAACCCCGCATGATAAATGTAGCCTGTCGATAATGATTAACCAATCATACCGACACAATTTGACGTATGTGGAAACTATAGATAACAAGTTTCGCAGCTGATAAGAAATCGGAAATCTCCAGATTTTTTCAAATCTTTGACATACCGTCGGAAGCTCGATGTGTGCAACGTAAACCCTTCCACCCAATATACATGTAGTGGCTCTCATGAACGTTCATGTATCTTCAAGTATCAAGGGTTTTGTCGAATTGTAAAATTTCATTATACGTAACCACCTTTCCCTCGAGTCCAAAAGTTATTAATGAATCATATATCTCTTTGATTAGTTCGGAATCGATGGAGCAATCATCTTTGCAGCAGTCAGCAGGCAAGTCGTCAATTTGAATAAGTTCTCGATTCAAAAATGAATCCAAGTGTGGCAATAGCCACATTAACCTACCCAAGTCGTCAGACTCCCGACTAGCTCGTATTAAAATTTTGAATAATTGTTTTGTGAAAAGTCTTCCGCTTATGTCCTGTAAAGAGTAATTCTTTGATAGTATCAAATCACCGACCGGCTTCGTTCCCAAACTTAGGACCACCTTGGTTTCCCCGTTTTCAGTCCCGACTGAATGCATGAGAATTTTATTGAACAACAGATCAATATATTGGTACTGTTTTAGTTCAATACAGCACTTCATGGTGATATAGATCGATTCTGGAGTAACCATTACGGGTTCTAGCGAGTTGAAATCTATTTCTGACAAGCTTAGTTGCCTATCCTTGTGTCTGACAAACCTCGATTTGGACAAAATTGGTTGTAGATACGATTTATCAAGTTGCTTCTCACTTTGAACAATGTCATCTAACTGATAGAATGATAGCAATTGTTTAAAAGTCTCCAAGTTCTTTCGGTGGCTATTGTACTGGATTAAGCTAGATAATATCTCGGGAGTTGCTTCAATCATATGTTGGAAATGATATGCCTCCAACTTCACATTCTCCGCTAAAGCAGAGGGTGTGTGTATGTAAGATGGTAAGCATTTGTACACCAATGACTGATAATTATATAGTTGTAGTGAGCCTAACTTGTCAAGAAGATATTTAAATAAGTTCAAATCAGGAGCATGCAAGTTACTTGTTAGTAACACCTTGACAATGTTTAGACCTAGTTCTAAATGTTGAACTCGGGGAACGTTGATGACGTAACTTTTATAGATTTCGTTCAATGATTCAAAATTTTTCAATGATTTATCCTTCAAGTAATTCAAATACGCTTCATCTGACTTCATAAGTTCTTCTCTTGCTTTATACAACTCATATTGATGAAATACTTCGTCAAGTTTGCAAACATACTCGTCGCTGCTGTGACTCCTGGACTGGAATTTGGGAAATTTGCTGGATTTGACTGCCAGCACTAAATCACTTATATCATAGTTGAGGTAATCTGACGATTTATGATGCTGGAAAAAATAACGATACGTTCCAAGATCATTGAAACTATCATTTGTGCTAAAGCCTTCAAGCAAATCATCTACAGCTTTTTTGTCTAGATTAGCAAAAAAGTCTTGAAAATCGGGCGGTTTTGAAGTGTCAACTGAATGATAGAGTGGAGACAAAATTTTCAAGATGTGTGCTTTCTTTGACTCATTTGTAACTCCGTTGATGAATTCTTGGTACAAATATTCATTTACTTCAGGGATTTCGTCGTTTGCAAACAATTTTCTCACATTAATCTCCACCACAATGGAATTCAACATATACTGACATAGAAGCATCAAAGTAGCCTCCAATTCTCCATGATAGTAACTCAACGTGCCCAATCTTTCCTGAAGCTGTGCCGGTGAGTCTACGCACTCGAGGCTAGGTGAGTTGTTCTTCTGAAAAAGTCCCTTTACATTGGCATCGTTTTGAAGGATCGCAATGATGTTCTTTCGATGGGCCACAAAGTTATCGTGCAAATTCCATCCTTCCCGGATCTCAGACAATCTCCTCGGAAAAAGCTTGGTTTGACGTGCAACTCGCTTGGCATAGTCGATGGAGTCAATGTTATACACATCACCACTTCTTTTACTACTATTCAACTTGGCTATAGTGTGTGAATTGACATGATAGCACCGTCGCCATATAATTAGCCGATGCACAAAACCAGCAGCGCAACTCTCCTCTAGCGTCTTCATCGCTGCTCTAGCCCAAATTCACTATTCTCCCCTCCGGTTGCAACCACTAAAAAAATATCATCGACTAGTATGGAACAATCTTTGCGGCTCAAAATCACCAAGATTGAAATTTCGATCTCCTGTATACAGACGGGACGTAATTTTCGTGTGGTGCGGCGGACGATTTTTGTCCCAGGAATTTTTCACTACGAACAATTGAACAGGTATCACTAGCAAAACCACAGTTAACAATATGAAGTTTGGCAAGGTATTATTGGGAGCCGTGTACTCTCTTGGTTATGTTTTTGCTGCCGATGCTGCAGAGCAAGAAACTAAGCAACCACAAACCGTCAATTTGTCAGTGGACTACACGATTCAAGAATTTCCAAATGTAACTGGTATGGATGTGATTGAAATCTTCAACGGGGAGAACATCCATCTTGAATATACCATTTTCAACAACGAACCTGATGACATCAGCATCATTGGTGTCGGTGGGGTTTTATTTGATCCAGTCACCAAGGAAATCAAAGCAAACTTGACTTCTGGTGCTGTTGGTCCGCTTGTATTGGGCACGAACGAAACTAGGACTTTTGTTCAAGACATTCCATTGAACTTGATCCCAGATAACTACATTTTGAGTCCTCAAGTATTCATCGTTGTTGAAGATCAAATCAAGTTGATTCCAGTTAGGGGCCAATTGGCCACGGTGTCTGACTTGCCAATTAGCTGGTTCAACCCACAATTATTATTTTTGGAATTGATTTTGCTTTCTACCTTAGTTGGAGCTGGTTACTTTGCTTTCCAAACTTGGGGTAAGCAATATGTTTCGTCGTCTGTGCCATCTCAAATCAAGGCCAAAAAACAATCAGGTGCTTCTGCTGCTACTGCTACTGGTAGCAAGAGTTACGATTCATCGTGGTTACCAGAACACCACTTACAGAAGAAGAAGAAAGCTAATTGAGGGTCACCGCTATTTGGGTAGTTGTAATCTCGAACGTTGATTAATTTCGACGCTCAAACTTGCATTGTTTCCTCTTGGAACCACTGCGTTCTTTGATTAATAAATATTCCGTTTCGTGGAGCGATGATCCTATTGTAGAGAAGTAGACTTCCATATATTGTATTCGTGTTGTGAGTATCAAATGCTGCACTGTCAACTTAATAAGATTCTAATGGTGACAGCAACCCAATCTCTATATTTTTGTTCACTTTTTGGTGAAGATTTGCAAAATCTGGAAAAATCGTAGATTTCTCAACTCTTGATTTGTAAAAGATTGTACCTCCATATCTCTAATTTGGCCACAGAAGTGTCAATTCAACGAACAATAAACCTTGAGTTTTGAGTGTCATAAATGAAACATCAAAACTACAGGACTCGAAGTGGAAGGCAAGAGCACACAAGCCATCCCAACATAGAAATGGATTTACTAGGTACTCTTCAAAACAAACACACGTGTTTCATATCATTCAATCGTTTGACATAATGAACAGAAGAATAGGTCTGTGAAGTTCTATTTTGAAATTCGAGAAATTTGAGACGTGAAATCAAAGTTAAGGGGATGGCTGCAAAAAGAGCTACCACATAAACTTGTGCAAATATTGGTTTCTCGAGATCCTCAAGTGATTATCTTTGAGTGTGACTTCTTGTTTAACTCTCGCCATATTTTTCATGAGCAATCCTGTTCGTGTTGGATGAACTGTTTCAGAACCGATAGGATGGCTAGCATGTTCAAGAATGACCCTTTTAGCCAGCATGTTAAACAATCGTTCAAATCTGAGACAAGCGAGGTGGTAATGTTTCATAATCAAGTGGAAGAGGGGCACATATCCCAAATTTTCAACAATTTACGTAACACTTGCGGCAGGGTTCACATCAACCACGCTCGTTCAAGCACATTAATTTATAGCTGGTTATTGATAGGGATACAACCGCTACATTGAGATTAATTTTTTCATGCCAAAATATTTAAAAGCAATAGCCTCGCAAAGTCAACCACATCTCTGTAAGTGAAGTCTGCTCTGGTGTTGACACTAACTCGACTTTTTCTCCTGGGAATAAATTTTGTGGTATTTTGCAACCGTCGCTTCAACGCCGTATCACATACTACTAATACTGCATTTTCGACAAGTTGAGTCGCAACACTAACTAACCACATAGTTACCACACAGCAGCTCATCATTTGATAGTGCCCATACTACGATGCGATTGTACCTTAATGCCACACCGAGGACTTTTATCATCGTTAGTAATGAATATGCATTGATTGTCAAACACCCTTTTCCTCAATACCATGAAAACTCCACCAAATCGTTCTCTCACCACAGTTTATCAGCGGCAGCCGGAAGTGACGCCAAAACTCAATCCCAAGCAGACCAAGTATTCAACAAGGTGATTGTTGAATTTGTGAGTAAAGATTACTTGAACCTTTCTCGATATCGTGACATTACCCCCAGTAAATCCAAACATAATAAGCAAATTCTTGGGTTCTTAGGGTTCTTGAATATAAAATCCAACATTTTCCTTGGCTTCATCACAGGAGACACTGCTGTGGCTTCTCCCACATTGGGGGAATCTATTCATAACATCACTAGTGTTGACTTTTACTGTCTAAATAATGATGAATTTGATGATTATGATGATTTGCATTTGACCACAGCCACGTTGTATTTTGATCAAGGTAATTCAACACAAGCCAAGGATTTTCCAACAAACTCTGTACGAAAGCTCTTGACAGATGGTACATTCTACTACTCGCCGAATTTCGATATCACATCAAATATTCAAGGAAGAGGAATTGTCGATGACGGCCGGACCCCATCATTTCAACTCCAGGCAAATACAACCTACTTTGCACGTTTCATGTGGAACAAATTCATGAATGCAGAGTTGATTGAATTTCGGGACAGGCTCACTTTTCACGAGCAACAGCAGTTTGATAAATCTGGGTTTTTGGTCACCATAACAAGAGGGTATGCGAAAACAGTGAATACAACAATAACTGGACACGATGCACTTCTAACGTTGATTACCAGACAATCTTGTGCTAAATCAGGTCAAATTTTTGGAAATTGGGGGTGCGATGACAATGGTGCGGTTGCGAACTATTCTGAATCTGAAGTCGTAGTTTACACGAAGCATTTTCTACTACTGTACGTCATTGTGAAAGGGAATGTTCCCGTATATTGGGAAGTTGAAACGTCAACGATAAAGCGTAACTTGATTACCACCCAAAAGAGCAAGCATCTAGTGCTTCCAAGATCATTCGAAGCTTCCACTTATGCTTTGTCCCGCCATTTCGACACTCTAGCTGAACAGTACGGTGAAGTCCATGTTATTGATGCGTTGTCCCAAAACCCTAAGTCTTATAAAGGTGAATTGAATCAAGTGTTCAAGGAGCATATAAAAAGGTTCAACGCTACCAGAGAATCGTCGAATGCTTCCAGTACAGAATTGGCTGAGGATTTGGAATTTCCAAGTTCCTCCAGCAATCTCAAACTAGAGGTTACTGATATACCTATCACAACATCGACAATAAGAAAACGTGGATATACTGCTCAAAATATCCATTCTATTGTGCCCCTCTTATCAAGCACCATAATCGATTTTGGAGCATTATTCTTCGATAACGAAAAACAGGTATATATTGGGAAACAATTGGGTGTTTTCAGAGTAATATCATTTGATAGTTTGTCAAAGGCTAACTACATTTCAAAAATCATCGCCCAAGAAGTCTTAGAGTTGGCGTGTCGAGACTATGGAATTGATATCGAGCCAGACATTTTCAAGAAACATGCACTGCTTTGGTCTGAAAATGACCATTACATAACCAAAATTGTGGAGCATTTCACCTCCACATCAGCTAACCCCATCTCAACCTCCATCACAACCTCCACCAAGAAAGCAGTAAGGTCGCATATATCAAAATTGTACCTACATGGAGTTGTCGAAAACAAACCTAATGAAACAGCAATGCTGAAATTATTAGGTCGAATGCCATATCAAGTCGAAGTAACTTTGCATAACCCAATCCATGACTATGTCAACAGAGAATTAAGTAAGAGAACCAAAGAGTTCAGCTATTTCAAAGACATATCATTGTTTGCGTCTACTTTTAATGTGAATGGGCATTGCTACGAGAAAACTATTCGTGATTGGTTGTTTCCTTCCAAATATAATATAAACAGAAGCTACGATTTGGTTTTCGTTGGAATCCAAGAGATAGTTGAGTTGACACCAGGTAAATTAGTGAATACTGATTTGGGAAACAGGCTCTTTTGGGAACGAAAGATCAATCTGTGCCTAGATAGTTACAATCCAGAGAAAGTTACTTACATTTCCTTATGGAGTGGTCAAATCGGCGGGATTGCGTTATTTTTGTATATCAAAAATAGCGAAATCAAGAATATAAGTGGCCTTGAGGGATCATACAAGAAGACCGGATTAGGAGGAATGAGTGCTAACAAGGGTGGAGTTGCTGTCAGTTTCAACTATTCGAACACCGAGATTTGTTTTGTTTCGTCTCATTTAGCTGCTGGTCTCAATAACACAGTTGAACGTCACCATAACTATAAGACAATTGCGCAAGGTGTTCAGTTTTCCAAAAATCGTAGAATAAAGGATCATGATGTTGTTGTCTGGTTAGGTGATTTCAACTACAGAATAGGTTTACCAAATGAGCAAGTCAAACCATTGATAAAAGAACAAAAGTTTGCGAAACTTTTTGAATATGATCAGTTGAATACCGAGATGGCCAATGGTGGAAGTTTTCCATTCTATGATGAAATGGAAATAACATTTGTGCCAACATACAAATTTGACAATGGTACAAAGAATTATGACACTAGTGAAAAACAACGGATACCTGCTTGGACAGATCGAGTTCTCAGTTTATCCCGAAAGAAGATTATCAAGCAATTAGTGTACGATTGTGACGAAGAATTGTTATTTTCAGACCACAGGCCGGTTTACGCGATGTTTAAGATATCAGTGAACATTGTCAATGAGCAACTCAAAAAGAATATTTCCAACGAATTATACGACAGCTACAAAATGAATATTGGTGACATCAATGAGGTACTCAGTAATAATAACTTCATGTTCTCCCTAGAGGAAGAGAAGATCTTGCCACCGCCTAGTTCGGAACTCAATAAATGGTGGCTTGAAGCAGGCAAGCCGGCAAAAATTTCCATCCCCGAGCTAAGGAAACTGGAAAGTTCAAATGGTGATGCTACAATAATCAACCCCAAGGCACCCGTAAACCCATTTGATGAAACTAACGAACCAGAATTTATTAGTAAAGAATCTTTGCTAAGGTCTATTGTTAGTGGTTCACAAGAGACTGAAGTGCAACAAGGCAACCAGGAAGAAATATCGACTTAGTCTCAGCATATAAATTGTTATTTCTTGACAATTTTATATATTCCATAGATTATAGATTATATACTCGTAGGAAGTATATTCGACGCCAAACCAAATCAACCAGACTAGGTGAACCTATCAAACAAATAAACTAATCAACATTGGAACCACTCACGTTTTCATTTGTGGTGGCTACTTCATCTCCTTTAATCAATTCAGCCTGTTCCAAAATAGAGTCCATTTTTGCGTCTAAGTCGTCGAGCATTTTCTCTAGTTTACTAGCATGGCTTTCAGCCTCTACTATTTGCTGGTATGCCTCAGCAATATTGCTTGTATCTTGGCTTTGGGTCATTTGGATCAACCCTATTTTTCATAATCCACTGATTTAGAGCAATGTTTTAGAAAAGTGCGCACTGGAATCTGTATATATTCTTTGCTATAGTTTTGAGAGAGGTACTCGATTATGACAAAGAATGGTGCCAATTACCAAATAAAATCATCTTTCAGGCTCTCTACAGTGATATCAAAATAAATATATTGCTTTGATACAAAAAAAGTTGTATGATTAGACTTGCAACCTTAAAACTTTCAAAATATTAGTGAACCGGCCAAGTGAGAAACATTATGCGTCACTGCTTCTTTGTAAACCGTTCAAAATGGAAATCAATGACAAGAACGATGCTTGGGAAACATCTTCATGGATACCCACACCCCATCTTGATTTCACATTATCAATGGTAACCTCGATATAAGTTGCGGCTTGAGATTTGGAATCTATACCTAAAGAGTGTTCGTGATAGTGTTTGACATCAATATTGTAGTTCAAGTGTTTGACGATTGCATCGTTGAATGCAGATAATTGACCATTACCTCTACCAACAATCTTGACCGATTCTCCGTTGACTTCAAGTTCTGCTTCGATTTGTTTCAAACCTTTCTCTGGGGTAGAGATGGAATAGTCCACCAATTTGTAGTATTGGTCAACAGCACCATCTTCGTTAGAAATGAAATATTCTTGTTTGAACAAGTCAATTAGTTCTCCGTTGGTCAATTCCTGACCCTTAACCTCAGCCCTTTCTTGGACCACTTTGGAGAATGCAACTTGTAATCCTCTAGGTAAGTCTAATTCTAAGTTCTTCAAAATGACCCAAGCTGAACCACCTTTACCAGATTGAGAATTGACCCTGATAATGGCTTCATAAGTTCTACCAATATCTTGAGGATCCAATGGTAAGTAGGGCAATTTCCATTGCACTTGCTTCTTGGCTTTGACTTTTGCATCGTGCACAGTGAAACCTTTCTTGATAGCATCTTGGTGAGAGCCCGAGAATGCACAAACAACTAATGAACCACCATACGGTGCTCTTGCTGGAACAGGTATCTTATTACATTTTTCAACAACATCGACCACAGACTTCATATCGGAAAAATCCAACTGTGGATGAATTCCTTGGGTATATAAGTTGAGGGCTAAAGTAACAATATCAACATTACCAGTTCTTTCACCGTTTCCAAATAAACAACCTTCAACTCTGTCTCCACCGGCCATTTGGGCTAACTCAGATGCCGCAACAGCACATCCTCTATCGTTGTGAACATGTATGGAAACACAACATTTTTCTCTCTCGGAGATATTATTACAGAAGTATTCAATTTGATCAGCATACACATTTGGGGTTGCCATTTCAACAGTAGCCGGTAAGTTGAAAATAATTGGTTTTTCGACCGATGGTTCCCAGGCAACTTTGACTGCTTCACATAATTCTAAGGCAAAGTCCAAATCAGTGTCACTAAATGTTTCCGGGGAAAACTCAAAACTCCAGTCTGTACCGTTTTGAGATGGATCGTCTTTAGTTAAGCTTCTGACTAACTTTGCACAGCTGACAGCTTTCTTGATCGAATCTGCTTTTGAAATACCACCAAACACCACTTCCCGGAATAAGTCTGACGATGCTAAGTAGATATGAACAGTAGCCTTTTTGGCACCTTTCAACGACTCAATGGTTCGCTCAATCAATTCTTCACGACAAGGCGATAAGACTTGAATAGAGACGTCGTGTGGAGCTGTTTCCACTGCGAATCTCGTGAAGTCAAAGTCAGTTTGAGAGGCTGACGGAAAACTCACTTCAATCTCCTTAAACCCAACTTCTACCAACTTTTTGAAATACACCTTCTTTTCGTCCACAGACATTGGGTCGGGTAATGATTGGTTACCATCCCTTAAGTCAGTGGATAACCATCTTGGAGCTTTGGTAATGACCTTATTGGGCCATGTCCTGTTAGGTAAGTTGATGGGGGGAAACTGTCTATACTTGACGGAAGGGTCAGCAAACATTTTTTTCACAGATATATAGTAATAAAAAACCCAGTATGTAGTTTATGTGGTTAAAAACTTTATTTGATCGTTTGGCAACCCCAGATTTATATAATCCAATCTGTTTCTATGACTAATTGAAAACTTCGCTGTGGTGGTGTACAGAAACCTGGTGACTAAACCCCGTACTGCATTGTGTACAGTGCGGTACCGGAGTTGATGGCCGGTGACCCCAGACCGAATTGATACCGGAGTACGAGATAATTTCGTACTTTGATGTATATGCTCGGTTATTCAAGGCTAATTACCCCCGGTTTCGGTGCGAATTACTTGAGCTTACCAAAATCCATGATTATTCGTTGGTTTCTTGTTAGGTTCATGTAAACGAAACCAGTGAAAATCACGCCATTTGCAACTCAAAGTCATCATTGCTACACCCCATTCAAATTGGTGAGACAAGAACCGAGAACTCGGTACCGAGATTCGAGATTCTATGAGGGTGCACGTTTATTTATGAGTCAGATACGTACCCCTTCCTCCACGTATTCTAGAAGACTTCTGTGACTACGATTGTGGAAAGTTAGCCTGCATGTGAAATATGTGTTTCGGCAAGTGCAATTTTTTACAGCTTGGGGGTCTTTTTCCGTAATCACAGCTAAGCCTAGAGAATGGGGTTACCGAAGAATGTGCTTATTGAGCACATATAATGTTGAACAGAACTCCTCGGAATGGGTCCCTAATTACCTCATTCATACTCGTTGTACTCTTCTTTTGTTTGCTGGTTGGTGCTTGTTGAAGTTCACAACTAATTGCTCATTGCGGACACTCCGATTACAGGGTCGGCTACTATAAAACTTTTTGCAGCCAATCTGTAAATCTCTGTACTACTTAACTTCTCAACTATTTTGACCAAAATCAAATCAAAGTCTGATTCAGCAACCACTATCTAGAACTGTTTGGCACCTGGTATAATTAGTGATCTTGCTGTATT
Organism: Suzukiozyma manassasensis; assembly: GCA_030569175.1. Lineage (NCBI taxonomy): Eukaryota > Fungi > Ascomycota > Pichiomycetes > Serinales > Debaryomycetaceae > Suzukiozyma > Suzukiozyma manassasensis. Next base: position 1,459,460 of record JAJMKC010000001.1, on the reverse strand, counting down.
TTATTGAGTGTCATACGTCTTAGATTGTGAAACCAAACCGAAATTTATCTCTTAAGTAGTTATAAATCATGGTCTTTTGTCTGTTTACTTGTTTTGAACCACAAGTTACATTCTGGCCAATTCCAAGTATTCAGCAACTAAGTTCTTTTCTGACAAGTTGCATCAGAAACAAAACTTCCAGTAAACCATGCTCAAAGCAAGCCCTGTTTTAATTCTTCGTCTATTACCTTGAGATATTTCACTAGAGTTCAGTTCAAGTGGCCCCACAACATTCATTGTACAGGGGGGTACCCCAACGTTACGAACCGATCAAATTGCAAACTACATTCTGAAGTGGGAGTAAGGTACCTTAGGCAAAGATCTTTTAGTAACTCTTTTTCTTTTTGAATTACAACCACCTAGCTGATGAGAAACGGCTGCAAAAACAAAATAGCAATACAACCTAGATAAGCACTAAGACTATACGGAGTATTTTCAAAGTGCTTTGTCATTAGTGACGTTAACAAGCTCATGATCACGAAGATAGCTCTTCTGGGACGCTTTTCTACGTCGCCAACTTGTGCCCTGTTTATTTCTATGCATATTGGAATATCGCAAAATACCCAACGGGTTCCAGCCTAGTTCCAGATGATGCTATTTCATCCAATTGCTCAGATTACAAGCAGTGACAAATTCATTTCTCTGCTCATTACGGCAAAGATAGCACTTGTGATAAACTAAAATTTCGTATGTTTGGATTGGCAAAAATGCACTAAGAGTTTCGATGCGGGCATAGCATTTTCTATAAAATGAGAACTCCGCTTTCTTAGTATCTAGGTGGTTGCATCTCGTACTGTGCATTTGACTTGTTGAATTAATTCCTACAAGAACTCTGATTTTTACCAGTAACACTGGGATAACTTTATTTATTAATACAACAATGATAAACGTGGATTAAGTATTTTTGCTTAGAAGTATGATTAGGCACATTTGATAGTTGAGGTACGGAACTTCAAGTTTATACTTTATAATGACACTGTTAACGATAAAACTTTCATAAAAATGTGATCTCGATAGAAACATGGAAGGTGGCCATAATGATAACCCATTAATTGTGGAGACCAAAGTAAAGACCTAAAATCAACGCAAGAATGACAATAATAATAACAATGATCAATGCACACCACATTCTCTTCTTTCTGGCAGCCTTTGCCGATTTAACTGCCTTGTTGGTGTGACCAACACCCTGTTCAATATCGTGCTGAGCAACGTTAACTTGTTGCTCAATTTGTTGAATAGGTTGGTCTTGTTCAATGACCAATTCTTCCATGTCGTGGAATAATTGTGTCAATTCTGCCATGGTTTTCTCCAATTTCAATAATTCTCTGTGTCTGGCGTTGACTTCGTTCAACACGGTTCTAGCTTCACCTCTTCTGTTCGATTGCATCAACGCTTGTTGGAAATATTGTTGAGTGTTGGCCCCATCTTCGACAGCCTGCCTCACTTCTTCATCGCTGGCTTCCGGCTTGATAATTCTGTACTGTCTTTCGGCTTGCTGTTTAGTTTGGTTGGAATTATTGACTTCAATCAATCTATATTCTTGCACCAAGTCCAAAAACCGCTTTCTACAGGTTTCCGCTTGATCCAACTTGGTCTGGTCCTTTTGTTGTACTGCCTGAGTCTGAACATTCTTAATTCTCGATTTTAGAGATAACTGTAATGACTGGGCCTCGGCTACCAAAGAGTCAATTTGCCTCGAAGAAAGATCGGCGTCTTCCTCGTTCAAGTCCAACTCCTGCAAGTAGTTCCGTTGTTTGTTCGATATCAAGTTGATTAACCCATGGTATTGGTCCAACGAGTTGTTGATATCCTGGATTTCGTTCATGAACCCGACGAAATCGTCTTGTTTCAACAGACCCATCTCATAGTCATTACCATGGTTGTAGTTACTCATGATGGCCCCCTTGATGTTTTGTATTTAGTGACAACTACAAAGAAGTTCAAAATTAAATTCCTAGCGTCTATTTACAATGCCGGTAATTTTCACGCTGATACCGGTACGAAAAGGAAAATTTGGTGAAAAAATGTTTCACACTATAATTACATGTTTGTCAAACGGGCCATGCACACATCGTCACCGCTGTAGTTGTAGCGGGATACCGTGCAAGTGCGTGCGTACTTGTGGTCTGTGATGTACTCGACAGAAATCGACTATTGTTTACTCGTATATAGCTCCACGCCCTGATGCCACTTGTTATACGAGTTCTCCATACAAAACGGGGACGCCGGTGATGTGACTCTCTTCTGGAGGGCGATATATGGGACTGATGACCATTGCCTTGTACTGTTGTTTCAAGCGGCGACTACTGATTCCTAGCTCGTGGCTCGTGGCTCAGGCTCGGTGAGGCTACGTGTCGGTTGCCCTTGTTTATTATTGTTGTTATTGTTGTTGTTTTTGCGGTGGTGGTTGTAGGAGCTGTTAGGCCGCATTTGCTATGTTAACTATATTTAGGCCTATCTAAAATATGGCTGTGCCCGATTAAGATAAATCCGCATGCCACAACCTTACATTTCGCGCAGACCTGGTTTTGGCAATGTAGCAACAATGGCCATGGCGCATTCCCTTGTGTGTCCCGTGTTTACATCTTGACCTTTTATCATCTGGCCATCTGGAGTTATCGATTAATTGCAAGTTGTAGTTCCGTTTGTAACTATCTCCCTTCTTGGCAAGGGCTAAAACGTCCACTGGCCTTAAGCCTTCATACGACGTTTTCTGCAAGATTATGCTAGTGCTTAGCAGTGGCCGGTGTTTCCACATCCGTACCACCATCACCTTCGCAATATATTGTGTCAAACAGGTGAATCTTGATGGTTGTTTTGTTGCACATTTTCCGTTATCAAGATGATCTCCTGCTGTTTGCATTTCGTGTTTCCTTCGTTCGCATCCATTCTCCCATGGCTTACAGTCGCACTTTGCACTGGCCAATTGTATCTCCTCGTCGTTCTCGTTTTTTGAGCCCCACCACCAAGACTGTTTCGCAATTTCGTAGTCGATATCTTTGTTGTGTTTCTACTCGCTAGTTCGCGCTGTTTCTTGTGGTTCAGCCATGTTGGTTCCTGCTCAACACCAGGCAGCTGGCCATGATGGCAGTATGACTGACGCTGATGGAAGCCTTTTCATCAAAAAGACGTCGGCGAAAGAGATTGAGTTTTACAACCTGGTGGCAGCGTTTGATGCACAGAATGCCCTCGACATAAAATTATCCTCGTGGATCCCAGTGTGTCTTGGTAGTCTTCAAGCTGGGGTCAACGAAGAAAATTTGTCGACCCTCGATTTATCCGAAATAAATCGCCAGATTCCTCCTCCTCGTAGCACCACCACCAATGCCACCGATGCCACTGATTCGTACGCTGTGTTGGAGAATTTGTATCACAATTACGACTTTCCTTCAATCCTCGATATCAAATTAGGCAGCAAGCTAACAGACGATGACGTTACTGATCCCACCAAAGTACAACGCTTGGCTGCAGTGTCTCGTCAAACTACTTCTGGTTCACACAACTTCAGAGTTTGCGGCATGAAGATATTCTATGGCCCTAACACAACATTGCCTCCACCATTATATGATGAAATGGACAAATCAATTGAAGTTGTTTCCGACAAATCATCAAACTACCTCCAGTTCAACAAGATGTTTGGCAGGCTGTTGAATTCAGCTACGGTTACACAGGGAGTGGAATTGTTCTTTTCTCCATTTTTCACCCTCTGTACCCATTCTACAGCAAAATTCATAGTGTATCGTTTAACTACCCAGTTCCTAAAACGATTGCAATTGTTGTATAATTGCCTACTAGACTACGAGTTGAGAATGTTCTCTGCATCCCTATTGCTTATGTATGAAACTGATATGTCCAAGTGGAATGTCCCTGAAAACGGAGCTCTTCCCCAAAACCACTTTTTACTAGATGATGAAGAGTATGATTTGCGAGATCCCCTAATAAAGGATTTCACAGTTGACGAAGATGACGAAGGTGACGATGACGACAATGACGGAATTACGCCATTCGCCCTTTCGCAATTGAAATTGATCGATTTTGCTCACTCCAAATTGACCCCTGGTAAAGGTCACGATGAAAATGTAATTCAAGGGGTCGAAAACTTGATCGAGATATTTCAGACCTTGTCAGAGAAGTATGCACCATAGAATTCAACGTAAAGTATATGCGTAAAGCTATCACGGATTTGATATAGAATTTCTGAAACGACTAGCTTTTGCACTTTCCTACAACATACTCGTTACACAAACGTCCATTACATGATGGGTTGTTGACTAATCTATATCATTAGCTATCATTAATTTACAATAATTTGGTAATTTTACCAATGGCAATAGTAGTACCTTGATCTCTCAAAGTAAATCTACCTAATTGTGGGTAATCGCTGAAAGTTTCCGCACACACTGGTTCGGGAGTTTCCAAGATAGCAATGACCTTCATCCCTTTCTTAGCGAATGCTGGGGGTTTTTTGGATTTTCTATTAGTACCTTTTTCCAATTTGTGCTTTAATTCAACAATCTTGACTTCTTCGATGGCAGTATGTAAATGCATGACACACGAGAACCCGTTGGACAAAATGGATTTCAATTCAACAATGGCAATCTGGGCTGCGAATCTGGTGACGGTCTTGACCGGGTTTTTGACCGATGTCAAGACGTACCCTGGAGCCAAATCTTCTTCTTCGATCCCTCTCAATTTCAATCTCACTTGTTCACCACAGTAAGCTGCGTCGGCTTCTTGTTCACTTTCATTGAAGATGGTAATAACTTCAACATTGGTCTTGTTAGGCATCAACATCAAATTTTGATTCTTCTTAATGTGACCAGATTCGATCTTACCTTCAACGATAGTACCCATATCTTTCATTTTACCTGCAATTGGCAACATGAATGGACCATTAATTTTACGGTCAAGATGTTGCATGTTGTCCAAATACTCCAACAATGATGGACCTGTGTACCATGGACAGTCCTTAGGATTAACACGGTCTTTCAACCCAGCCCCAGTAAACCCAGAAACTGGCATAAACAAAATGTCTTCTGGTTTGTAACCAATACCCTTTAAGAATATTTCTGGCTTCTTGATACATTCTTTATAACGTTCTTCTGACCATCCTACAGTGTTGTCATCCATCTTGTTGACAACAACGATAATCTTGTTGACCCCTTGGTTCTTAGCCAATAATGCGTGTTCTCTAGTTTGACCCCCTTTTTCAAACCCGGTTTCGTATTCACCCTTTCTTGCAGAAATAACCAAAACACCTACATCTGCTTGAGAAGCACCACCAATCATTTCAGAAACATACATCTTGTGACCAGGAGCATCCAAAATGGTGTATCTTCTCTTTTCGGTTTCGAAGTAAGCCTTACCAACTTCGATGGTTTTACCATCGTTTCTTTCTTCCTTGTTGGTATCCATGATCCAAGACAAGTACCACCCTTGTCTACCGGCATCCTTGGCTTCTCTTTCATATTTTTCCACCGTACGCTTGTCAACCGAACCAGTCAAGTACAAGATGTTACCACCCATAGTTGATTTACCGGCATCAACATGACCCATAAACATAATAGAAACGTGGTCTTTACCACCAAACATATCGTTGACGACTTCTTCATCAACAATATCGTCTTGGTCTTTAGCCCCAGAATCAGAGGCTTGAACTGCAGGAGCTGGGGTTACAGGCTTGGAGCTTGCTGCTGGTTTTGGAGTTGGAGTCAAACTTGGAAGTTCAGAAACTTCTGATTCAACTTCTTTTTTAGTCTCAGCTGGAGCTGGGGCTGGAGCAGATGCTGGTTTGGATTCAGATTTAGGTTGGTCGAGCTTAGGCTTGGCTGCTTCATCTTCTGCTGCTGGAGTAGACTCTTTCGATGCTGCTGGAGATGCGTCAACTTTCTTTGCAGCGTTGGCCAATTTGATTCCTGAAGACGCAGACAATTTCAAACTCTTTTTTGGCTTGTTTAAAGTGTTCAAGCTGGCAGCTTGTTGCTTCTGGAAATCAGCCAAAGACATCCCTTGTTGCTGAGGTTGTTGCTGTTGTTGAGGTTGGTAGTAGCCTCCAGAGTATCCGCCCTCATTGTATTGTTGGTATCCACCTCTGTTGTTGTAGTTTTGGTACCCTCCTCTGTTGTTGTAATTTTGATACCCACCTTGGTAGCCTCCTTGGTAGCCACCTTGATATCCACCTTGTTGGTACGCTTGGTAGCCACCTTGTTGGTAGTTTTGAAATTGCTGTTGTGGTTGGTATTGTTGATAGCCTCCTTGAGGAACAAACGTTTGTGCTTGGTTAGGATTGTATGATCTGTCGCCTTGCTGATTTTGCGACTGGTCGTTGCCTTGGCCGCCTAGGGACGCATTTTGAAAGTCTTTCTGCAAAGTGTCTTGATTGTACTGATTAGACATGTCGATGTATCCCGATTACTGTCTATGTGACTCAAGTACTGTTCAGGTGAGTGCGATTCAAGAGCAGAAATGGTTGAAAATTTTTCCTGAGAAGAGACAACCTTTTTGCGTCCCCATGAGAGAAATGGAAAAATGCGTCACGTGAATTGGGCCGGTACAATCCTCGAGCTATCCATCGGAAGTGCTTTCAGGGGTTTTTTTCTCGGAACGTCGTGTTTCACCTAGTGATTCTTTTTTTGCAGCCGCTCCTCGATTTACGTAAACGATACTTGTAAGTAAAACAGAAACAACGCACAAATTACTAAATTCTAAAGTGCAATGCAACGCAACACAGAGGATCATGACGCTGATTTCCGCTACAGCCTTCTTTTAAAAACAGAGTTTTCAACCGGGGTTTCAATTATGTTGCCAAATGTGGTACGCATGTTTGACGCTGTGATGCCCTGAACACCATACTATTCACCACATTGTACAAGGAATAGCCATGATGGCAATGATGATGGCTTTGAGGCTAATAGTACATTTGCGCAGGGGTAAAAAATGTGGATATTTCATGACAAGGGCGTCTTTCGAGCACAATAAATGGTTGGTGGACGAGACAAGCGATGTGCAGGGGTTGGTGGTATATATGAGGAAGATAAAGAATCGTGATGGAATGTCGTAAATTTGGTGTTTTATCAACATGCCAATATTTGGAAGCGACCATCCACAAACATCCATTACCGTCAAGATCAACCAGTTGTCAAAGTCACACTTTAACGACGATCTTGAAGATGATAGCTTGGAATTGAGAATCTCGGACTTGATCCATTTGATCAAGATTCAGCCCAACACGGGAGCAGTAGAGGCGGCCCGGGCAATTAGAAAAAAGATCAAGTATGGCGACAACGTAGACGACCAATTGTTAGCGTTGCAGATCTTGGAGTTGTTGGTTCTCAACGGGGGTAGTGCTATTGGGGGAGCCATTGCCCGAGACGACAAGTTGAACGATGTTTTGCGGGCCATTGTCAAGGGACATGCCACCATGGGCAATGGCAACACGTATCCTCGCAAAGTCGTTGGCCGTGTACGGGCAATGGCTCTTGGGTGGAGATATGAGTTGGCGGAGATGTCTGGGTACGCTCCATTTGCCAAATTGTACGAGTCGATTCCGAGGACAAAACGAGTGAAAGACCCGCGGGGTGAACGTTCTGACGGGTTTGATTCGGACTCTGACTCAGCAGGCACGCCCACCACGCCACGGGTGCCTCCACCACGTCCAAAGGGCAAGTCACCATTCACGCAAGACGAGTACTCGACAACGAAGGGTGATGGTGCTAAGAAGCAATACCAAAAGCAAAAGAAAAAGAAGAAGTCAAGATACGGCGGAGTTATTTATGCTGACGAGCAGTACAGGATTCCTCAAATCAATTACAGGGTGGAGGCCCCCAAGATCAGAAGCTTGTTGTCAGATTGCCACACCCATGCCACTGCATTGGACAACGGTCTCACTGCGTTGGCCAGGGACGAATCACCGTTGGACAACCCCAAAACTGCAAGACAATTTGAAAAATGTAGGGCCATAAGACACAAGATCTTGCGGTACTTGCAATTTGTTGGTGCTGGTGATGAAGCTAGCAAGTCGAAAGAGGTATTGGAAATGGACGAAGAGTTCTTGGGGAGCTTGATTGGGGCCAACGAGAAGTTGGTACAAGTGTTCAAGAGATACGACCAATTGTGTGGTTACACCGAGGAAAACCCTGCTCCCAACTACGACGACGACGACAGCGGCGAGTCGTTCTACTCAACAGACGATGACGAAGACGATGATGACGACGACGATGATGAGTTACGCGATGTCCACCACAGGTTGCAGGACGTCGTTGTTGGCAAGAGCTCCAAACCATCAAATTCGTCTCGTCGTGTTGCACCACCGGATCTGACGTCACAAAAGCCACTTGCCAAAGCCCACACCAACGACACCGTCGCAAGTGATCCGTTTGGAGATACCAATGCCGTCGGGTTCAATAAATCTGTTTATGAGTAAACAAGGACCCTGCCAAAGAGGATTATGGCATTGATAATTGTATAGAATAGTTGTGTATTATAAACTAATGCTAGTACATAAGATCCACCCCAGGTGTTTTTTGGATCTGGTTAGGTTGAGTTCCCCGCTAGAACCAGTTGAGCGTTGAACCAAATCAAGTGGGCTAGTGGGCTACCTTAAACCGAAACCGCATCATTTTTCACCACCAAGACGCCATTGGTACACGTTAGTACTGCGCCAGTGGTGAAACAGCAGTCCAGATTCGGAAAATGTGTTGGGTGGTGGGATTTCGAATCTCCAATGTTTGTAGATGTGAAAAATCTCACTACAGTAAAATCGTACTACATTACCCAAACAAGGCAATTTGGAATTTTCCACGAGACACCGAGCTACATCTACTGACAACGTTGCCACGGCATACTTGGACCTAGAGTAACACGACGGCACAATCTAGGAACGGTGGTGCAATGGTGGATCAATCACCAAGGCCGACAGCGAGGAAGCGTCTGTTGAACAACAGAACCTATCGACCCCAGTATGGGGCGAAAAAGTTTGACCTTCCACCAATTGAGTCGTTCACATTGGAAACGATCTTGAGCACGACGTTAAAGGATGAATCACAACGGGTTGTGGATCTGGTGTTGAACGTCACCTCCAAGTATCAGGATGATTTGAGGCTCGAGATTAAACACAAGCTTTCCACAGAACAACGCATCCAATTCAAAAACATCGAGATCGCCAAGTTGGCTCATTCCATCAACAAATCGTTGGAGAGTAAGCGCAAGGCGTTGAAACGGGCCATAGGAGAAAATTGTGGCGGATCAATTGACGTTTCTGTAAACGAGTTACTCACCACAACGATTGTTGCCAGCGATAAATGCAGATCGATCACTGAAAAATTGGCCCGAATAGACCAGTTGGTCAACGATTCTCGAACTACGTTGCAAAACCCCGATTCGCCCCAACGACAAACTTACCCCAATCTTCACAAATTGTTCCATCCTCATCTCCACGAACCTGGGCCGAGCACGGGGGGAAAAGACCGAGCTAGTGACGACAAACGGGTCTGCGACATACAAGAGCTTACAGAGGATGCCATTAGAGCGAAACATCAGGGCAAAGAAGATAAAGTTTCCCCTCCTTGTCTTCAAGACATCTATGATGGACCACTCAGGAACGGGACGAGCTCTAGTCAAGTTAAACCAAGCAGTACCAGTATCACAATGGACGATGATGTTCGAGACTCACAAGCAGAGGACTCAACTGGACAGAACGATAGTGTCGACTTGTCTGACGAGCCAATCGATAGCGAGTCTCAAGTATCATCTGGTGATATGGACCGTTGTAAGGATGAATCAACCATGGCCACGGCCCACCATAAATTGGCTAGTCCACCACAAACTGTCCACAGTAACGAAGACGTACCCACAAAGTACACAGCCAGCATTTCTGAACTGAAACTGAAATTGGAACTGGATCCGAAACCTCGACAGAATGCACCCCCCAGAGCTGAGTGTCTTCCTCCCAGTGAAGAAGAGTTTGAGTTGTACATATCAGAAAGCATAGCAAAATACCGGCAAGCGAGACACAAACGGTACGACGATACTGATCCGTTCAAAGACACGAATCTGGTTGAAGTGACGAGTTGTGAACGAGAGACAAGAACATCCATATCGAACTCCATGACGACAAACAACCCCATTAATCTCTTATATTCTTCGTTGCTCTCCAACCCCAAGTACATCGACACCTCGCCAATTAACGGCATCAATCCATTTTCTAGCATGTTAAGCATCAAATCCAATCCCACGATAAAACCGACATTACAAACATCTCATCACAAAAAACTACGGATAAACGGGGCCCCCATAACGTCGACATCCAAAGTTACGAGTATCGACGACAAATGTGGCAGCAAACAGCACGATTCAGATTACCATGCTGCCGAAGCCCTTGCAAAACGGTCTTTATCCGGGAGTTTGGATGGGGTAAGGATAAATAGTGATGAGGAATTGTGGAGCTCTTCGGGGGTCAATACTGAAACCGAGGATGACGATATTCTGTACAGCATTGATAATGTGATTGAATCTTCGTCGTCGTCGAGTGATGATGATGACCCCCACGACGTCACGGCCACCGATATCAAATCTGGTAAAAACATTTCTTGCGACCTTAACCAAGAGCAAAAGGTCAGGATTGCTGAGCTTCAAAAGAGGAAAACCCAACGGAGAAAGAAACGATTGAAGCAGCTCAAGAAGATCAAGGAATCGTCGCCGTCTCCGAAATTCAAGCCTTCCCATCATACTTTGAAACCAAAACGGTCCATTTTGAAAGTGAACACTGTGCCAGCACCAAGGAGACAACCGTCGATCAACTCGTTTGAGTTTGACGAATGCAGTGCTCTATCAGAAGTAAACACGGCTTTCGATCGAAAGATCAAGTCATCTGTTAGTGAGTTCAATGCCGTGGGGACCATAGTTGGTATTGGAGACGAAGACACTGCTAGCGATTCGGGTCAGAATCATGAGGCTGACTCCCGTCTGGCCGAGATGAGTACGAATGACGATACAAATGACTACGGTACGAAGTCGATATACAAATTGAAGGATTTATTAATTAGTAAATAGATTTTCGTATGGTGATGACATGAACGTTTATCAACGCCAAGTGGTAGTATACAGAAGGAAATGAACCATGCAACAACGCCGAAGCACAAATGGCCCGGTTCAGGGTGTAATTGTCAATCAGGAACGGGGCCCCGGGGCCAATTAGTAAGGCTGCTCAAGTGTGTGAGTACGTGACAATGATGGGGCCATAAAACGACAGAAAGTGACATAAATTGACCAGATTTTTAGCATTCGGGCAACACGAAGTTGTTTTTTAACGGGCAAAATACAAAATTTCACCACCTCTATTGGGTGGTAGGCTGAAACTTCATCGTAGGTGCTAGACACACAAAGTTTAGCCCATACCACGAAAATTCAGAACAACCACGCATAGGTGAAGAACACAACAACAACCAACAACACGGCAAGCCACATTCTACACGTAATCCCGGCCCGTTGACTCATGACAACCATCTTATTGTAGGTGTTCTTCAACGTTGTTTTCCCCTTTTCGAAGCTATTGGTGATTTCGTCGTTTAATTTGATGGATTTGTTGATTTCAGTGCCCATTTTCAACCCTAGGTTCTTCAACATCGCCACTTTTTGGCTCATATTGTCCATTTCTTCGTTGTTTTGTGATTCCAAGTGCAGCATGTACGCCTGCTGATGTTTAGCTGAGTCAGACGGCAAGGGATCATAAGGTGAGGCTGTTCTTGACGGAGGTTTTGGGGTGGTGGTGAAAAGCTGAGTGCGCAAATCCCTCTGGTGTGCTCCCGCAGCAGCAGAATACCGTGAGCTCATGGCTGTGGAGAATAAGCAGTTTGTTGTAGATGGTGAGGTGTAACAAGAAATGTTTGCGCGACTGTTATGTTACTGCCGTGCGAACGCGATGTCGGCACGTAGTAATCATCGTGGTGTCTCGTGGTGGTGGCCCGCCATATTCTCAACGCGCCTCTCATCGCATGAATACCCGCACCGTCGTGGAGCGCTGGGGCGGTGCTCCACGGTAAATCTGGCGAGGCGCTGCGACGTGCCGCGATGTGCCACCATAATCGTCGTTTCCAAATCCTCAATTACTAATACTTTTACCCTCCTTATCGGTTACCGCTAATAATTATCTGCTAGTTAGACTAAAAGCTCTTGTTTTCACTCCACCATGACAGAGCAGCAGATACCACCGTCGTCATTGAAACATGTGAAACATGTGGTACTAATTTTGTCGGGCAAAGGTGGTGTAGGTAAATCTTCTGTCACTACGCAAACAGCACTAACGCTAGCCAACAAAGGATTCAATGTTGGGGTGCTAGATATCGACTTGACCGGTCCATCGTTACCGAGAATGTTTGGTGTCGAGTCCAAACAGGTCCATTCGTCCACCGCCGGATGGGTTCCCGTGTCAGTTTACAATTCATCTCACCACAAAGAAGGAGACCAGAAAAGAGGAAATTTATCGCTAATGTCGTTGGGATTTTTGATTGGTGATAGAGGAAACTCCGTGGTATGGAGAGGACCAAAGAAAACTGCCATGATTCGTCAGTTTATGCAAGATGTGGTGTGGGGAGATTCCACCCATCCTCTAGACTATCTCCTCATAGACACACCACCAGGTACTTCGGACGAGCACATTGCCATTGCCGAGGAGTTACGGTGGGCCCTGCCGATTGACGGGGCGATTGTCGTCACCACGCCGCAACAAGTGGCTATTTCTGATGTCAAGAAGGAAATCAATTTTTGTAAAAAAGTCAACTTTGAAGTCTTGGGAATCGTGGAAAACATGAGTGGGTTCATATGTCCTACTTGTTCTGAATGTACCAATATTTTCCTGAGTGGTGGTGGTGAATTGTTGGCAACTCAGTTGGACATTCCGTTTTTGGGAAACATCCCCATAGACCCCAAATTCATCGAGCTTATCGAGCTACAAGACAGCGAAAACAACAACTTGATCCACTTGTACGACAAGTGTGACTTGAAACCAATAATGGAAGCCATCATTGATAAAGTTCTTCAAATGAACAAACCTAGCAGAATCTAAGGAAATGGTTATTAATGTACAGTAAATGCAATATAGATGTATATAGTGAAATGAATAATGAGCAAATGGGTAGATTTGGTCGAATTAAGCAATGTTGTTTAACTTCTTCCACTTTGAAACTCTTCTTCTCAAGTCCCCAGCAGATTGCTGGTTGATATTCAATTTCTTATCCCACTTCATTTTTTCGTAGTCATCGCCGTGTTTTTCATAAAGGCTCTTCAACCAATCGTTTTCTCTCTCTGACGGAGTTCTTTCTTGCTTTATTTGTGAGTTCTTTTCGGCATATTCTTGCAATTTTTCAATCACATTGTGGGACATGTCCTCGTCTTCGGAGTCTGACTCTTCGAATTTCATGGTCCCATATATCACTTTCACAACTTCGTTTGTTTCAGGGTCTCTTATTAATCTTGCTTCACCTTCCGGGATCTTGGTGGGGTCTTCCGTGTGCTCGATATCTTCTGGTTTTGACTTGTTAGCCTTTTTGGATTTTTTTGCTCTAATCTGCGATAATGTCTCAACTTTCTGCTCATCACCACCAGCAGATGTCCCCAAACGTGCGGTTAACCCTAACCGTTTGTAATTTTGTTTCAAAGTCAACGATTTGTCCCAATTTGCTGCAATGACGGGGTTGGAGTGAATGTTGATATTTCTTTGTTTGTCTTTCAATCTTCTAGTGGCTTTTTTCACGGATGACCTAGCCATCTTTCTCTTTCTCACCGAAGTCATTGTGGCACGTTACTGTTTTGTTTTCGCTAGATACCACGAGTGCTACTCTTTTGGTTTTGTCTTTGGGCGATGAGATGCAACTTTTCCAAGACTACATACAGGAGTAGCTCACCACATAATGTGCAGGTATGTGTCAGATGTGAAACAAGAACTCACATGAAACAAGTTTGACACATCAGGGCACTCAACCTCAAATTTCTGGTAAATACCTCAACATTTCACCTGCTTCGTGGGTCTATGTGCTCTGTTACATGTTATCAGGATTACTGGCAATCTCACGCCCGCGACTATGTTTTATTTACGTACATTAATTCAAGATAACATACCCACCTTTCAATGTCAACTCAACACCAAAAGATGAGTCTAGCTATTCTTGCCATTCAAATTAGTTTCGTATTCTCAAGCTTCACCTTCGGCTGCTGCGGTTTCACCTGCTGGGGCCTCAGCTCCTTCTGTGGTGTCAGTTACGCCATTGCTGTCAGACTTTGTCCCCCTTCTCGCAGAACTACCTCTACCTCTGAAATTTCCTCTGCCACCTCTACCTCTAGCACCACCTCTGCCTCTGGAACCTCTGCCTCTGGAACCTCCTCTCTTTTTGAACCCCGGCAAGTTAGTTCTCTTGGCAGTAACTCTGATTTCCCTTCCTCTAAACGTTTTACCATGTAAGTCAGAAATGGCTTTCTCAACCGAATCCGTCGACTCAAACTCAATATAAGCGTATCCTTTAGGTAATCCCGTGAATTTATCAAACAAAATGGTCACTCGCTCAATTACCCCTACTGTGTGGAAAAACTCCTCCAATTGCTCTGGAGTGGATTTGTAGTCGACGTTTCCAACATAAACCGACCGAGAATCAGCCTCTTCTTGTTTGGCAAGTCTTTCGATTCTTTCCTCCTCGGTTTCAGGTACCTTGGCTGGTCTTGTTTCTGGAGCTTCTGATTCGGACATTTTTCAACTTTTTCTTGACAATCTTTTCGCAATTGGTTTCTCGTGCCTGGATGATGTTTTACCAAGTATACCTTTCTGGGGTTGTACTAATGTTTTCCTGGGGAATTGGGTTAGTAATGAATATTTCGTAAAACCCTAATTTGTCGCCCAAAAAATTTACGGTGCGGGTTGGTATTGCAGATAAGAGAATCTCACAATACTGCCCACTAGAAGGTAGCAACAGTTTCTACCACTATTTTCATGCTAGTGATGGTGAAATTGTGTATTAGACGGGATTGCTTGACTATATAGAAAAACTTATGCGAATACTGTCATTTTTCCCTGGTTGTGGCCCTTTTTTCATGGGCCATGGTATGATATTATAGTATGTGTAGTTTGTGGATGGGTCTGTAGTGATCACTCGTGTGACTGGTGAATTTACTCGGCAAATGCTCTGTATGTGGTGAACTCTTGCCCAGCGGTAGCCACAAGCTCTATGGACGTTCCTGGGGCAATGAAATAGACGTATCCTTGCTTGAAGTCGTGGGTTTCCTTCGATCCTTCGATGGCAATAGTCCCGTTTCCTTTAGTTGCAATCACGATGGAGGGACCATTGAGCGCGTCAAAATGTTGCTTACCACCTTTGGTGTCAAAGATGGTTTGTAACACGGCAAATTCTGCGATTGGAGGATCGTACAACACTGAAGTTTTAGCATCACCTTGCGATCTAGCAAACGATAATAATGGCATCTTTTGTCTTTCAATTGGAGCATACGAGTATGTCAACATGTTGACCAAGTTCTCGACATCTTTGAACTTTGGAGTAAATCCTGCTCTAACCACGTTATCAGATGCGGCCATACATTCGATAATGTCACCGGAAATGTAGGCGTGGGGGTCTTTTGCCCCCAAGTACATGGCTTCACCGGGACGCAACTCAACGTGGTTCAACAACAAACATCCACAGAATAACCCAATGTCATTGGGGAATTGTGCGTTCAATCTTACAATCAACTTGGCCAATCTCGAGTCAAGCGCATCAAAAACACCAGGGCTGTTTTGTGCTCTTTCCACCAACTTCTTTGCTTGGGTTTCAATGACCGATTCTGGCGAGTTCATCAACTTGCCAAACACTTTTTGTAACAATTTGCGGTTTTCCGTATCTTGCTGGGAACCTTCATCAGCACCAGGAACGACGTTTTTGGTAAATTCTTGCACCAAGTCATCACCAATGATTGCATTCAATTCAGGAACCGTGGCCAACGTCTTGGATAACTGGTCCAAAGGCTTGAATCCACAAAACCCTTCAAACTCAGTCACGGCAATGGCCATTTCTGGCTTGTGGTTATCGTCAGGGTAATGTTTTGGATCGTTGGCATGCAACACCTTGGCCAAAGGAATGTCAGGATGGGCCTGGATGGAAAGAGCCTTCTCGATAGATAACACCTTGAACAAAAATGGTAACTGGACCTTACCGCCAAACTTGTCAATCAACGAAGAACCCACGTGTTCGGGGTTTTGTTCCACAACCAGCCTCAACACTTGGCCCTGCAACTCAGCATCGTCTACGATGGTGCAAGGAACGTTGGGATGGGTCCCCATCCACAACTCGGCGTAGGGCTTGGCCTCATCGATGACGGTAGTTGGGTTGGAACTAGCAGCAAATTGGGCAACAGAAGATGACGACCCGATTTTACCCCAGTCGTAGTTTTGATACCCACAGTCGATTCTGAATAACTTGGATGCCATTTTCAGCAATATTTCCGAACGGTTTGGCAAAAGAAAGTGTTGTTTTTTCGACACGATTTATTTGTCCGTTTTGTACGCGTGGATTTTACACACCGTGATCTCGTAAACGTTATTCTTCCCCCAACGTGGCGCTATCCCCGTCAAATTTGCCCCACACCACATCCACGTTGCTTGTATTGTTGCGTTGCTAGCGTATTGTTGACTCGGTTTGTCTCTGGAAGTGTGAATCGTCTTCGTGGGGGCCAATTTCATCTAAGTGAGGTAGGTTCGGTGTGGTTGTGAGTTGTGATTGTTTTGGCTCGGTGCACTCTAAAAACTCCGAGTGGGTTTTTTTTATCATATTCATTATTCATGTCGGGGTGGTTGCAGTCCGGCAACGGGTCCAGAATCTCCAAGCTGGCGTCGATACAAAACTCAAAATCAGTGGTGATTGCCAGCAACATCACAATTAACCCCCACGTCTGTCTTTATGGCGATGTTGCCATGGCTGATTCTGATGCCCCTGCCATAACCATAGGAAAGTATAGCTATATAGATAGTAATGCCGTCATTCGCCCGCCACTATCCAAAAACGACGTGGGGGTTCCCGTCTCCATTGGAGCGTATTGCATTATTGGGAAAAACTCCATCATCAACCTGCTGGCTATAGGAAATCGGGTTATTGTAGAGGAAGATTGCCATCTTCAAAACTTGTCGGTGGTGTACGACTGTTGCTTGATTAGAAAGAACACTATCGTGCCGCCCAAGTTGGTAATTCCTCCGTATTCCGAGGTTTCTGGTGTGCCTGGAGTCGACTTTAGAATCGAGCAGTTGAATCCCCAGTGCAAGAAGTTGATCGAATTGGAAGCAAAGCAATTAAACGTATTGGGGTGAAGGAGTAGCGTGGCTGATGCTTAACGACATTCTTAACTGAGAATCTACGGATATGGTGCTAATCATATAATACATAATTTCATTAATTCTCTCTAACTAATCTTTCTTGGGGATGTTGCCTATGATACCTCTTTGGCTCGATTTGGGTCTGGGCCTCATGGCGACTTTTCGAACAAATAATTGAACAACATAGATCAACCCAATGAACCCAACATATCCCAAGAATCCCCGTTGATGAATCGGATTCATAAACTTGAATGGCCCGCCATAGGGACTTCCCACAAGTTTGACGTTCACCTTCCCTCCTTGAACAAGATTTGCATCCAACAACGACGCCAACACCCCCTTTATCTTGGTAGGATCATTGACCAACAGAGCTCCAAAGATATCCTCGTCCCAGTATTTCTTATAGTCTTTTGAAACAACAATAGTGTCACCGGGCTTGTAGGCATGGGCATCAAACTTCCAGCCACTAACACGTTCAAACTGAGCCATTGTCTTGAGATCAACATACGTGAATAGCACTTGGTCGCGGTCAAAGAAATGGGGGATTTCCTCTCTCCTTTTCAGAATCACCGTCAGACTATCTGCTCCCTTGTTCTTTAATTTCTCCACGCTGTCAGCTTTCATTTGTCTTTGGGACAAAATATCATTGAAGTAGTACTGCTTTTGTAAATAGTAGTACTCGTGTGCCGCTAACGAAATATTGTACATTGCTAGTTGGGTTTGCTTCTCGTCAGAAGAGTCGATGAAGGTGATGACGACTTTTTCATCCTGTTGGCCTTGTTCTTTGGTGAAGTAGTACGGTAACAATTTTGGGGTCAATTCTTGATATAATGGATATTGGTTTTTCCGGATAAATTCCTTTACCTTGTTCACATTTCTGATATCCTCGGGAGCAAATGTTTGGAACACGTTGGTAAATAACGTATTATCTCTCATGATCAACAATGTTGGTTTGGTGGTCAATGTATACGAAAGAAACATTGATTCGTCGAACTCATACTTGGAATCCTGTTCGTAATTGATGAATTTGATCATATTTTGTGCTTGTTCCTTTATATCGCCTTCGATTTTCTTGTGTTTTGAAGTGTATAAATGGATATTGAAAGGAGAGTTAGTGATATATTCCAAGATATACGACAATACGTCCCAGTCCTCCTTGGAAATCGTATCTTGATCGTAGAAAAAGATGATTGCGACCTTGTTTTTCAAGGGAAACTCAAGCTCCAATGGTTTATGATGCAACCCAGGTCTAAAATCAAGAAGATCAGGCAACCCCGCCGAAGTTACTTTTTCAAACTGGAAATTGTCAAATAGTCTGTGGGCATGATTCTTCATTGAAGAAGCTTCAATATCTCCCTCGTAATCGATTCTAATCCGACCAGATGATTTGGGTAAGAAATATGCAAACTTAGGTTCGGGAAATCCTCCCTTAATAGTCAAGTCCTTGAATCCCAATTTTTCGCAAAGGTTTGAATTGTCATGACAGCTGACATGTCCAACTTTAAAACTGGCTTGGATCTGGGTAGAAACCTTATCCCACACAACTTTGTAGTCATGGCAATCGAGACAATTTTCCGGAAAGTGGTTTTTACCAGAAGAATCTGTCTGCTCCCATTGCTTGTTAGTAGCAGGGTAAAACGTGACAAACCATGCTTCTTTGGACTCTCCCGCAACCAATCTCATCAACTGATTGGCATCAAGCGACTTTGACACCGAAGGCAAGTCTACGTTGCCCGAAGCGAATTCGGCGTACGACTCTCTCAAAAAGTTTTTGAACTTGTCAACTGTCCGTGGTAACATTCGAGGGTATGACCCCAAAAATTTAGTCTTCTTATCGGCTGATGGACCATACAACCTCAAGTTGGGATATGAATAGATATTTTCGCTGGCACAAAGATCACCTCTTTCAACACAATTCACTTGTCTCATTTGCATGTTGTATTTTTCCAACTCGGGATGGATTTCCTTGTACGTCTTCTCCCATGTCGGGTACAAGTCTTTACAGTGATGGCAGTATGGAGAGAAAAACTCCACAAACGTCAATTGTTCACTGGTGATTTTTTTGAACTCCTCTTCAGAGAGTTCTGGTGGCATTTCCACTGAGCCATCGGAAGAGACCTCTTTCAGGTTCGCGACTCCAACAGCAGCTCCGTCAACAAAAAATGGCAACAACACGCTCACTACCGTCCATATAGTGCTGACTCTCATGGCGTCGCAAAATTGGGGGTTTGCGTTGGCAAGTAACACGGTAAGTGGGAAATAAGACGCATACAAGACACCGGTTTTAAATTCCTCCATATAGTCCCTTTCTACCACAACCGTTAACCAATTCATATACGGCGATGAATGCTACAAATACTACAGGGTGGAGAGTGTGCGTGATGGTAGACAATTGATTTATGGAATTCTGTTTTATAATACAAATAACTTATTTAAGGTATTCACACTGTAGGTAAATTGGGGGAGCCTGGTAAAAAGTGGAGGAACGTGCAACAAGAGTGTTTCCCGCATGTATAACCAGCATTGAGACGTAGTTGCGGTAGAAATGTGCTACTACTCCATACTCAAGGTGTAAAAATTGGCATCAAGGATCACATTTTCTGATCATCACTGTAGATCCATAACTTCATCCAAAACTATTCATTATCAACACACCTTCAATCTTCAGGGCATTACAACTGTCAATTCAGCCCATAGAAGAAGCGCAATTCACAAAGAAAGCTCGTGCATTATGTAAGAAACCTTGATTTATTTGGTTGCTGTTTTGATTAACTCCCATATAGCAGCTGTCCCTTATATTGTGTAGGCACCTATAACACACCAACAGGAAACAAGGACAATATTCGACTTAGTCAAACCCATTCCACATGCATATCAGGTTGTGGTGTCAATTATCAACTTTCATTCAGGACTTCAAAATTTTTAATTTGTAGATTAGTGGTTCACTCTTTGTCGTCGGTTCTTTTTAAAACTGACACCACAACGTGAACAATCGTTGACTGGCTTCAGTGTTCCATTAACAACCTGCTCTGTGATTTGCTAGAGACGTGTGAAAGGTAAAATGCACTAAAATGAGTATTTGTCGCAGTATACTTGCTTCATATCTGCACCCAACCCATTCAAGCAAGATGTGTCCCTGTGAACACGAAAAGCAGCATGGTTGCAAATCTTCAAGGTGCTGAGCAATCTGGCTTCAATCTTGTCTGTCAATGTGAGGTTTTCTTTAGTATGAATCAAAGATACTTTTCCAATTGAACTTTTTCGTTTACGTGACGTCACCCGAAGTTTCGCTTTCAATAGGTAGTCCTAATCTATTCTTCTTCTTGAGAATGCTGTCAAGTGATACCATTATAGTACAATTTATCTATTTTGATGCAGAAAATGTATGGCTCAACTAGACACTCGCAACGACTTTCCGCTAATATCAAGTAAGTACGTCTTGAAATATTCAAAACTCACCAAGGTAACCGCGCTGGCAGGAACAGTTCTAATTAAATTCACAACGTATCCGGAGTAGAATCCCTTGAGTGATTGGGTTTTGTAAATATCCTTAATCATATCTATCAATGTCAGTTTCTCTTTATCCTGGATTTGCATTCTTGTTCTTAGAATTTCGTGAGGATACGTGATTGTCAGAGCAATCATCTTGGATACTGCTGATGCAAATGTTAATCTCCACAAGTAGTTTGTATTGTCCATTTTCATGGTGTCACATCCGGTCAAGTATTTTAATTGTTCATACACTGGAAAGTGGATCCCGACGTGAACAAGCCCAAATAATGACGGTAATAGACCTGAATAGAAAACTCGAATTCCTTCCTCTCGGTACATGGTTCTGAATGCATCTATTGTTCCTTTGTAAAACGTATTCGCTCCTTCTTTCTTTCCGGTTTGCATCATCAACCTTGTTTTGACTACCCATATTGGGTTCACAGCAATTGATGATGCTGTACCGGCAGTCAATGCCGACAAGACATGAGATAGGGTGGTGGATGTAACTAACGTCGGATAATATAATTTTGCATGCTCGTAGACTGAAAAATAGATTGTCCACGTAGGTAAATAACCAATTGTTATGGGAACAAGACCACGATATAATCCTCTGATACCTTCATTCCTTATTATGGATCCAAAAACCTTGAAAACGTGCTTTTGTGAAGCTGTTCCCAACTTTGTTTGCGCCTGTAATCTAGTTTTGACAACGTCAAACGGACAGACAATCACTCCTGCTAGAAACCCAGATGCAGCTCCTGCTAATGTAACTAGTTGCGTGCTTGACAATTTTGAAAGTACATGGGGTGGATCCAATGCTAGGGCTTCGATTTTGTGATAAATTTCAAAGTTTTGCTTTCTTGATTTTTGAAACTGATAATCTTCTCCTTGTACCACGTCGGAAAAGCCTCGAAGATGTTCGTCGGGCATTATGAAATTCTGAGTCGTGAAAGTTGTGATAAATCGATTAACGGGAAACGATATTTGAGTAAATGCGTCAATAAATAATATGACTTATCGTACCTTGCAGTTAAATGACACTTGCTAGATAGTTTCCCTATCAAATGACAGTGTGTAATGAATGAAAACTTCTTAATGAATAAAAATACTCGAAAATGAAGCTATGACAAACAAATAATTGAACAAGCTAATAAATCAACGCGGGATACGGTGGTCTATCGGAAAAATGCAATGATGAGTATAGGAAACTCGTTTATCTGATTAAAATGCTGGGTGCTAAATGTCCAAGATAAGGAATGTTCACGGAAAAACAGGATCAGATTCAACCAAGATGGTAGGCGATATGGCTCTCTGATCAAATGGGATCTATAGGTGTATAAATGTGATGGAAATACGCCGTCAAAAAGGAAGATTTGCTACGATGCGATGGAAACAAGCGCCTCGAGTATTTGATGGAAACGCGGACTCTAGCAAAGAACGCAAATGACAAACGTACGGATTCCGACCCAATGATTCAAATGCAACAAAGTAATCCGACTCCTGCAACGACAAAGTGGCTGGGATTACAGAATCAAGTATGATGTATTGAATGGGGTTGGAGCCTTGAGATTAACGCTAACGATAAAATAACCAAAACCAAAGATAATTCAATGCTAATGATACAAATAAATAAACCCGCTCCGGCGATAATAACGGGACTGTCTAAATTGACAAAATTCTATAATAATGTTACTAACCCCGAGGGAAAAGGTAAACTGACAGATTCTTCTATAGCAAACCGTGGAAAAAAGTGAGGATGAGTAACCTAGCGAGAAAATACGTGATTTTTAGATCCGGGAAGTTTCTACATATACCCGTAATTATTACAAGTTTCACTTATTGCTAGTGCTTGAAGTGTGCTAATAGCGAGCTTATAGTGTAATTATAGTGGTTGTAACATCGAATAGCACAAGGTTTTGCCATGGTCAAGTTATATTTGTCAATGAAGGGTGAGTTGAACGGGGTCACTGAGGTAGAGCCATTGGACACTGAGGCCCAACCGTTTGAATACATGTTCAGGATAGAGTGCACTCATTGTCGTACCGTGCACAATAAGAACATAGGCATCAACCGGTTCGACACCTATGAGTTGTCCAACTCGCGGGGGGATGTTAATTTCATGTTCAAATGTAAGGAATGTAAAAGCGAGTCTAATGCCAACATCACAAAATTGGACCAGGTTAGCGCCAGTAACAAATGGGTGCGTGTGTTAGAGATAGATTCCAGAGGCCTTGATTTCGTTGAGTTTGTTCCTCAGGGAAAGTTTGTTGCCAAAGGGGAAGAGACATCTACTCGTTTTGAGGTGGAGTTGGAGGATAATGAGTGGTACGACTACGACGACAAAGCTGGTGACGAGGTCAGCATCGTGGATGTTGAATGGAGAGTCGAAAGAACCTAAGAGTGCATTTGTTAGTTATTGGGAAGTGTAACTGGCTGGAAGGGTTCCTATTCCGGTTGGGAACTGTGGCAGAGAAATAGCATGTCACAACTACTCGTAAAATTCTGTTGGAGTTGATTGTCCGGGGGTGTCAGGGACGTACGCTCACTTTGCAGAAGCTGTTTACGAGTTTGTGACCAAAATAAACGTTTTCTAGGCGTGGCATTGCCAAGTTTGATGTAGCGTTGACTGACCTTTTTTTTTCTAGGTTCTTGGTGTTTATTCTAGCGCATTCAGCAGTGCTTACATTGTCACTTTGTAATTCCTTATCGTGCAATTGGTTGTTTGTGCTACACTTCTGTATAGTGTGGTGTGTAATCCTTTCCAATTGAAATTTAATGGCCATGTCTATAACCTACATCCATTTTCTATCTTCTATGATTGACCATTTCTATGCATTTCATGTTCTGTTGTCAAGGTTACCATGATACCTTATCATGGCATCCTATTGGATCGATTCATGATTCTGAGAACAAAATTAGCTTCGTCTGATGAGAACTTCGTATCGGTGAGCAGCTTGTTCCAGCTAAGCAACTTGTCCCAATTAAGGCTCTTGGAAGCACTATCTACGATTTTGGGTTCAAATTTTGAAAATGTGTGAATACTTGGAATTCAAATTGGTAAATCGTCAAGGGGTATCCTTCTATTTTCCATCGATACACCAATTCCGGAAAACGGCACGACAACCCCGACGCTAACAACTCATAAATCCTCGACTCTGGATGAATCCCTGCTCTGAACCATTCGTTCCGTAAATACTTCACTTGGTGGATATATTGGTAAAAGTCATTGTTTGTCAAAGATAATTGGTAAACCGAATATGATAGATCGTCTTCTATGAGCATTTGATCGCTAGCAATCACTGTCTCCGAAGGAGCATCATTCAAATTGAGGGTGCTGAAAGACTCGGCTAACGTCATCGTGTTTTATTGTGTTTTGGATGGAAACTGATAAGCGAAGAAAATATGAACTAAGAAGGTCAGTCTATGTATTTACAGTGTGATCGGGTATAGTCTAACAGTGTAATTGTGGACAAAATATCTGTAGTACAAAACCCATGTAACCGTGTAAATGATGTGTGTGTGCTGGACGCCTTATAAGTATTTTAGTTGTTGCTTAGTTTTACAGTGGTGTCTAGAACTGTTCTCGTGGTGGATATCCGAGAAATCGGAAACGAACTTTTCAATACCGTACTGAACATCGAAAACAGTTAAACAATCTCAATTTG
Source organism: Suzukiozyma manassasensis (assembly GCA_030569175.1). NCBI lineage: Eukaryota > Fungi > Ascomycota > Pichiomycetes > Serinales > Debaryomycetaceae > Suzukiozyma > Suzukiozyma manassasensis. The sequence continues at coordinate 1,434,923 of JAJMKC010000001.1, read as the reverse complement.
GCAGTGATGATTGTTTTGAGCTCCATTTTACTTTCTTAGGGATGCCAGATATTAGAAAGATTTACCAGTAAACCTTGACTTGTTGTCAATGTTCTCAAACCCCCGAATATTGCCTAAAAACTTAATATGAAAATCACCAAATATTGCGACCTATACAAGGCTACAGAATACTACGTCATATAATGCTAAGTTGTAGATATCCGAGTCCCTATTTTACACGGTTTTGGTCAGAGTTTATTTGATTATAACGAACTAAACTAATGTTAAAAAATACTAATGCGAGACTAGAAAGGACCAATAGTAGCGAAGAACAAAATGAAACGGTATTCTTTCATTGAAGCTATAGAACAGCATGGATAATTGATCCCAACTGGGGACAAATCGAGTTTTCTAGCCAGTAGACGTAGTCCTTATTAATATCGGATCTCTTGTATGAGTTATAGTCGTCTTGAATAGCCATTTTGTATTGAGCAAATGCTGTGCAAACGTCAGCGGAAAAATAAATTGGTAATTAATCCGTGAATTGTGTTTAAGGAGTGTTGAGAAGTATGGAATTCTGGCAACTTATATATATTAACTTCATTCTGGGGACTACTTGTGGCAATGTGGTATTTTGCAGCAAATGAAACTACCACATTTCCAAATTAGTAGTTGACAATAATGAAGTCAAAACAAAAGAGGCCCAATAGTGAACTGGTGTTTCTCGAAGTTACCTAATCATGTTTCGGTGATCAGGGCTATTTTTGTTGAAGAATAATATCGTTTCGGAATAGTTGCAAACACCTTCCTAATTCATCCATGGCAATAGTAGATGTGAACCCGAAGCTCGAATTGAGGAGAAGGCTGCAGTGACGGATTCCATTTAGTTGTGGTGAGAGTCAATAAGCTAATCAAATGAGTGACCTTGACTCTTGTATAAGCTGTCCAGGGATGGTTTGGGGAAGTACCACATCCGATGAAGGTTGTTGACCATGGTGTCTCGATGGATTCAAGGAAGATAGTTTTATTTCATAGATGTTGAACTTCCACGAGATAAGTAATTTGGCACCGATCAACGTTGTTGATGCACATATAAGTTTGTCTATAAAATGCATTGTTTGAGGTAATTTTTACTTTTGATTTTGGCTGTGATTTTATACTCGGATACTTCAACTGACTCCAGCCAATAGATTTGAGAAGCGCAGCAGAGGATCATTTTGGTTGCTAACAAGGGGGTGGGTTTTTGGAAATTTCATGGGAACTTACTGTAGTCTACACCAAAGAACATGCGAAAATGACCTCTGTGGTTGCCAGTGAGGTTGTCTTTCGTGCTGTTGGCTTTGTTCATCGATACCGGAAAAATGTACCTTATTTGCTTTGAGACTAATATATCGGATGCAAATACCAATTTGCAACACATCAACAGCACGATACTGGCATTTCACTTCAGTGTATCGAATTTGAACTAAAGGACCAAACGGCTTGGAAACTTGGTCATCCTTGACTCACAATTCGAGATGTGTGGAAGACATATGATTAGATGGCAGCTTTATACTGTATGTGAGTGAAATGATTTTTGTAGGCACAGTTGTGTCTAGGCAGCATGCAAATGTGGCCAAATTTCCATAAAAAGTGTTGTGTTCCATGTTTAGCAACTGTAAAAGATTCGAGTACAGGAGTCACAGGATTAGGTCCGGTGGTTTGTTCACATCGTTTTCTAACAGTAGCCGTGAGGGAAAATGCAGCAAAATGCAGACACTTCTCTGCAGCTCGGAATAACCTAGTTTTACCCCGAATGCATCCTGTCCGTCTATAAACAGATTCATAAAATAGGACTGAGATTCTTATACGTTGGAACAACGGTTGTTACAATCATGTTTCCGTTCTAGCTGTAGTAACGCTACCATGGAGGATACGTCTCCAATAACCAAACCGTTGAAACCGTTGATTCAATGAGTCTACAGTAATGTTGATGTCAAACATCAGAAATCAATAATGCCTGCAGCCAGTCATAAATGTCAATAACACATGTGTCGTTTGAATCAACCCAAGACTATCCCTTTGCATCCGATTAACATCAGTGAGCAAACCACATCCATCACCATTCATATTGTCACACTGACTCGCGATTAAACCCGCGGAAATACCCGCATACATCCCCAGATTCATACCTGACGTGGTTGCTCCAATCCATCAATATCAAATTCTTCTGACACCATTGCAAATTGAAGTACCTACAATAGTGGCTTGGTGCAACCCCTGCCCGAACCGTATCTACCGCGTAAACAAAGCACTTGTATTGCTCCAAAAGTACCGAAGACAGTCTGTGCATATCACGTATTGTATATTGTAGTGTTCACTAGGCGGCAGACTTCTCCCCTTCTTCTTCTCTGTATCGTGTCCATGTTTTTCTTTACCATCCCTTACATGAGTACTTACGTCTTGGTTTCCATGCATCGTGTGAGCCACTTTCTTTATATCTATGGCGGCATCCTTGCTACACCCCCAGCCTTTGTATTTATGCTAGCGACCCCCGTTGCCTGTCTACGTTTACTACGCTTGCATCTCCTTACCTCGTCTAATCCTCGCATCTATCTATAAACTTCAGTTCTGCATGTTGCTCTAGAAACAGGTTGCATACGTTGGGCTAAATCCGATAAGCTCGGCAAATCTGGGTAAATTTGCGCCGGCCCCTTGCTTAGACAATTGTTCTCATTGCTATTTACATCCACTGGATCCACTAATTGACATTCAAAATGACAAAAAACTTGGCCGACATAATCGTTCAACCCATGAACGACAAACTCACTAACATTATTGATAAGCACACCCATGCTGGTGGGGATGGTGCCTCCAGTGGAAAGAAGGGGATCGAGCTCTATTCTCATGAATACTTCGCTGCTTGCACCCTTGGAGGAATTGTTGCCTGTGGACCTACCCATTCGGCGGTGACTCCCCTTGATTTGGTCAAGGTGAGACGTCAAGTCGATCCTCACTTGTACAAGTCAAACTTGCAAGGATGGAAAACCATTCTCAAAACCTCGGGAGATTCGATTTGGACGGGGTTGGGAGCCACTTTTGTTGGTTACGCGTTCCAAGGTGCCGGTAAGTATGGGTTCTACGAGTTCTTCAAGTACCAATACTCTAACTTGTTGGGCCCAAACATTGCTGAAGAATTCAAAACCGGGGTCTACTTGGCTGCTTCAGCATCTGCGGAATTCTTTGCTGACATTGCATTATGTCCATTTGAGGCCATCAAGGTCAGAACCCAATCAACAATTCCTCCTTATGCCAACGGCTTGGTTGACGGGTGGAAGAAGATTACTGCCGTGGATGGTATTGGTGGGTTGTACCGTGGTTTAGTGCCATTGTGGTTTAGACAAATTCCTTACACCATGGCCAAGTTCACCGTTTTTGAGAAAACTGTCGAGAAAATTTATCAATATCTTGGTAAGCCAATTTCATCGTATTCTTCTGGGCAAAAAATCGGAGTCTCGTTCTTGGGTGGTTACATTGCTGGTATTTTCTGTGCTGTGATTTCTCATCCTGCCGACGTTGTGGTCTCCAAAATCAATAACGATAAGAAACCTGGTGAAGCCACAGGAAAAGCATTGGTCAGAATCGTCAAGGAATTGGGGTTCACCGGAGTTTGGAACGGGTTGCCAGTGAGAATCGTCATGATTGGTACGTTGACCGGGTTCCAATGGTTGATTTACGATTCGTTCAAAGTTAACATTGGATTACCAACTACAGGTGGACATTAGTTCTAGTCCCATAGAGGTGTTTTATATAATAGAAAATTGTATTCTTGAGAATTAAGATTATTATGCTGATTCATAAGTGTAAATATCAAGATTTAATATGCGATCTACACATATTCTCTGCTTATGCTATCAATTCCAGACGTTTTTGAACAACTCATCATCAAGCCCGGAATTATTTACTTTCGACGTAACATTGGATGCCGTCCAATTGTTCAAATTGGAGGATGAATCGGTCCACTCATTACTCCAGGAAGTTTGCCCCGGTTTCTGCATACTATTGATCGATGGAGTGGAGTTAGATTTGAACGAAGGAGTGTTGTAGCTGGGTTGGTGATTAGTATGCTTTGAAGTGGCAGTTGACGAGCTGTTGAAGTCTAATCCATTCAACGATGAAGATAACGAATTCAAATCGTAAGATTGTTGTTGTGGTTGTGCTGCTTGCTGGTATCGTTGAGTAGGAGGCTTTTGTGGTAAAAATTGGTTGGATGAAGACGGTGATGAATACAACGACAAAATCGATTTCTTGAGGTCCGGCCTGCCACCCAACGATCCTCCAGTGGACTGAGCCGATTGTGGCGATTGTTTTTTTGGTTGAGTGGATACGCCCGTCAAGATTGGTGAGCTATGGTTGGAAGTGAATGGTGGTTTGGTGGCAGTAATTGGCGCACCTCTAGAAGTAGATGCTGCTGCCGGTGCTGGTTTCGGTATAGGGCTTGGAGACGAGGTAAACGCGCCAAAGTCCTCGTCATCTAAGAGATTTCCTGAGTGTTCTTTCATGCTACGGTGGGGGTGGGATTTGGAGGCAGAATGCAAGCTTGACGACAAATCAAGATTCCTGTCAAGCTGATCGGCAACAGGTTTATCTGATGCCGAGCTTAAAGTTGCTGGATTGGGGATTTGTGGCGACAACACCCATTTTTTTATGTCATATTTGGTTTTTATGAAATTATCCAATTTAGACTGATCAGGAACGTAATTGGGCGGTAATTTCGACTCCCAGTAGACATTGCACTTTTGATTTCCCCATTTAACCATGGATTCAATTTGCTCGTCGGTCCAGGCGTCCAAATCAACCGATTTGACTTTGGAAATATGGGTCCCCATTGATCTATGAATTCCGGAACATCTGATACACAAGAAGCACCCCAAGTTCCAAGATGCCCACCGGGGATTCTTCGACACTTTACAATCCACACATGTTTTGTTGTGTTCTTCTTTCAACAACTGTTTCAAGATTTGCTTGTGCTGCTCTGAATGGGTCTTTTTGGTGGAAGGTAACGCTCTTGACATGATTTAGGATGACGACTATGAAGATAGGGCTTTATAAAACAGTATGCAGATATTAAGTCCCTGTAGTGTGAGATTGTTGCCTGCGAGCAATACTGGTATGACACGAAATGAAACGAAACGACAGTTTAACTTGCTCGTCCACTTGGTGATTTACACCTGTTCTTTGATCAACTATGAAAAAAACTCTGGCGTCCTGCAAATAACCAACACACAAACGAAACACAAACATAACACAAACGTAACACAAAAACAAAACCCCAAATAAACCCAGATTTGTGTTTGTCCTTGTCACGTGCTCTATGACAAAATTTGCGACATAAGGGATCTGCGAATACAGCGACACTCTTGGCTCCCAATAATTTCGATTTAGCCACCAGGAGACCTTCAAATACCCGAGTTTCATACACAACAACTACTGAATCAAGTAATCAAGCTGAAGAAAAAGCCAAGTTGGGTCGTGACGGGGTTCTGAGGACCGGTTTGCCCACTGTGTTCGGGAGTGCCCACCTTCACAATATTCGTTATTGCATTGTTGTGTATATAGCAAGACGGAATTTTCTACTAGATGGCTCCAAGACCAAGCGACGAAAACCCTAACAGTGCAACCGAGTAATACCACAAACATTTTGGCCAAATAGCAGTTAATGTGCATAACACTTTATCTTTAGGGTGAGAAAATCGAAACTGGCGGTACATTTTATGATATCATGATGGAGAAGTTGCGACATCAATTCACCATTGATGAAGTAAAGCTACATGATACGCCCGAAGACTTATGGATGATCATATATAATAATGTGTACAATGTGACCAATTTTGCCAAAGATCATCCTGGTGGTGTTGAGGTTTTGTATGACTGTGGTGGTGTCGATGCGACCGAAGCGTTCGATGATGTTGCTCATTCCGATGATGCAGTAGCCATGCTAGAGCCATACTTGGTTGGTGAACTTGTTCTCAATGAGCGAGTTGCCCACAAAACATGTCGTTCGTCGTTCCCAGAAGTGTCTCATCCGAAGCTGTCGGGCCAGAGCCTGTTTTCATGTAGCAACTGGTTCCAGACTTTTGTGTACATCTTGTTGGTCATTTTGGCGTTGTCAACTATGTTGATCTATGTGGCTATACAGAAAGTCAAGTGGTCTGGCTATTCTCATGGTTTGTCGTCATAAGGTTGCGAATCTTCTTTTTCTATTTTATCCATGATATTGTTCACGATGTGTCGGGTGCGTGAGTGATTCCAGTCACTATGTATGACTACAAACAGACTTCAAGCTAGTTTTTAGTTACAGCCCTTGGCCATTTTCCGTTAGGTATTGGTTTACATCTTGATGAGTAACTATTTCTACTTGTCCGTTTTCATCTACGGTCATATCTACTATTACGAAAAAAAATCTTTAGTAGAAAGTATTTATGTATATTAACTTGTCTGCATTGTCCAGACAAACTCAACTTTCACGTACAAGTTGAGCCATTATTTAATTTATTTAGTAAATCAGCAAAATCGATTAATCTAACTCTAAAAAATCATACGTGAAAGTATGGTTTGTTGCACTCATTGTAGCAAACGCTTTAGCGTTCGTAGGACACAAGTCGAAGTGCTTACACAGTTTTCACATCTGTTGAAACAACAAAAAAGTAAGCCCGACGCGGGGATCGAACCCGCAACCTTTTGATGACTAAGCGCGATAAGTGACTTTGTAAGAGTCAAACGCTCTACCGATTGAGCTAGCCAGGCCTGTTGTTGGAAGAAAACAAACTTAAACATTTATGTTCTTTGAATGTAAATCAAAATCAAACCGAGACCCCCAAAAATATCAGAAAATTATAAAGCAATAAATGCATTTCAGTTAAAAAAAAAAAAAGAAATGGCTTAAAAATGAATCAATACCTCCACTGTTGTTCAAGAATATACCGTTTACGACTAGCGCAATCCGACGGATCAGATGATTTGTCAGACGAAACTATCGCAAAAATGGTAAAATTTTTTACAACGTATGGAGGTTATTGAGTTGAATTTTAGATAAAATCAAAATTGAAAAAAATCAAATCAAGGTGGGTTTTTATTTATTTTCCCTTCCTAACTGATTGACTATATAGTTTAGTTATATACTCAAGATTATAAAGCAATAAATGCATTTCAGTTAAAAAAAAAGGCTCCAAAAGTTCAACAAACTAAAGCTGCCAAAGCTGCTGCCGCTTTAGCCGGTGGTGAAAAAGGTAAAAAGAAGTGGAATAAAGGTAAGGTTAAGGACAAGGCCCAACACGTTGTCATCTTGGACCAAGAAAAATACGACAGGATCTTGAAGGATGTCCCAACCTACAAATACGTCTCTGTCTCTGTCTTAGTTGACAGGTTGAAGATAAGTGGTTCTTTAGCTAGAGTCGCTTTAAGACAATTAGAAGAAGACGGTATCATCACCCCAGGTTCCAAACATTCTAAACAAGCTATTCACACTAGAGCTCAATAAGTGTCTTAAATTAATGGTACATAATTAATTTTCGAAAATTTCAAAAAAAAATAAAAACCCCACTCAACGTACGGAGGTTATTGAGTTTAATTTTAGATAAAATCAAAATTTAAAAAACCAAATCATGGTGGGTTTTTTACTTATTTTCCCTTCCAAACTGATTGACTATATAGTTTAGTTCTATATTTAAGATTATAAAGCAATAAGTGCACCTCACAAAAAAAAAAAAGACAGACAGCTCAAAAATCAGTCATACTAATGTGCTTGAATATTCTATACTTTCAAGAAAATGAATTCGGACATTACTATCAAATAGATGGTGCTTTTTAACTACAATGCACTCGTGCCAAAAAAATACAGTTGATTCTACGAAGGATGTGAACTCTGATAAGAGAGGGGATTTGGTAAGGACCTAATTTTACTAAAGGAATCTATTATTTTTCTGTATGACCAAAATATGACGTATTTTCTACGAACAGTTCGATTGAAAAAGAAATCAGATGATGGTCAGTAGTTGATAAGTCGGTGAGATCTGTTCAAATATTGCGAATTGATTGGGCATTTACTGAGTTTGCGGGCTACAGAATCGAGACTCAGCGTAGTATAAAACAAATTTCGAGGTTTTACTCAAAAGGGGTTGAACCTAAAATGAAATCAACGCATCAATACATCTGAACAACATCCGTGCTCCAGTTATGTATCCAACACCATGAAACCTCGTATTCATGGTAGTAGTAACTCGCCTTACTGGTGATTGTTGTGCATGTGTAGGAAAGTATCATAGCAATCTCGATTGTATCAGCAAAACTATTTTTCCACTAGAAAATTCCAAGGGTCAAATCATATATAAATAGGAATGCGCGCAATTCTTTTTTCCAACCTTCCTAACCCCTTAATTGAAGATGGACAAAGAAACTAGTACTTCTACGGGGCTTCATATGTTTTCCGAATCACCTTCGGAAGCAAAAGAGAATGAAAATGTTGCTACCCCTACGGGTTTGCACATGTTCACCGAAAATTCCAAAGAAGCCAGCGAAAACGCTCTGAAAGAATCCAAGACTGGCTTGCATTACTATGATACAACGTTATCCGAAGCTGTTGAAGATCAAAAGAAAAAAACTGAAAATGGTTTGCATATCTTTTCAACGGATAATAAATAAACATCTTGTAGTTTATCAAGAACTATCATCCATGGTTTACCAACATAGATTTTTATATCAAATTTTTTAGATTCAGCTTTCTGTGTTTATGATGCTTGATTTGTTTTGCAATAGAATCAAATTTAATAAATGAAGCTCTTTTTGGAAAAATGTAATCTAGTTCACATGGGTTACAAATTGCATAATTCAAATAGAGGCTCTTTGAATCAGAATTCTTTCCCGGCTATCTCGACAAGTTGATTGAACATTTCTTTGCTTTGCTTTTCGTCGTTGATTATTTTCTTGGAAGTTGGTGGAGTTGAGAAAAAAACTGAATTGATCAAAGTTCTAACAATCAAAAGGTCAGTTACCACTACTTTCCATAAGCAAAATAAAAAATGTCATTCAATTTGAAGATCTTTCCAATTTACTCGTTAAATGTGCATATTTTTCGTTCCACATTGGCCAACACTACCCATGTCGTTTTTTTTTTCTTTAGCTAGAATGAATAAACCAACATGCATGTGGCTTTCGTATCCTATTTCTTGGTTGTAAAAGTTACGTCAGTCGATATCTGCTCATACTATTTATCAACTAAGCACGTCTCATCTCTGGTATTGCTTTTTTGAACTAATTTGCTTGCTTTTTGCTTTTCTTGAAAACAGAATACAGCCGAGTGAAGAAATTGATTAATTCAATACATGGTCTGTTCGATCACAGTGTTTCGATGCTGAGTTGGCTTATATGTCTCCACCACATTTCTTATATCTTAATTTCTCATTTTTGGCTAATACGGTATTTTTTGTAATAAATCTTGACAAGTTCTTGTTTTGATATAGCTATTTTACTTTTCGCGATAGTTTCGTCTGATAAATGATCTGATCCGTCGTATATTTAGGATTTTTCGGCATCTACCGGAATTGGTTTTACTACGACTTTATCCAAAGACACTTTTTTCACATAAGAAGTCCGATATAGTGTAACGGCTAGCACGGTTCGCTTTCACCGAGCAAACCCGGGTTCGACTCCCGGTATCGGAATTTTGATGCGGTGGCTCAATGGTAGAGCTTTCGACTCCAGATCGAAGGGTTGCAGGTTCAATTCCTGTCCGTGTCATTTTTTTCTCGATCAAGAAACATTTGTTCAAATGTTTGATATTAGCATTCAATAAGTTGTGTAACTTTACTACGGTTTGATTTTAGCGAGGTACTAATCAGAAAAAAATGTATAAAATTGATATGCAGCATTTAGTTTTTGGCCATGATTGTTGCAAAGTAGTTCTTTTCAAATCAACTAAATGCTAAGAGTCTATCAGTATGACACCTTTCTCGTGCCTAGAATGCGAATGTGTCTGAGACAGATTCAACCCATTCGTGATTGTGTGTTTTTGAGTGAATTGCGATCTATAGCTCGATGTTCGAAACTAAGATTTTTTCTATTTTTGAATCTACCAGAAATGATTATATTTGTCCTGTACTGTCTCTCATAATGCGGTTTCAACTATCGTTGGAATGGAATTGTGCCATTTTGAGTTGCAAAGTGATTCCACTGTGCAAAATCACATCACCACTTTACGCTAAAATGTTGGTTCCTCGAAAACCGCTAGTTAAATCACACTCTTTGAATATGCTTTAGAATCTGGCGATAACCTTTCCTGCCGTATCGTTCACTACAACTTCCTCTCCAAAATTTTGGTGGAAACAAGTTTGATTATTAAGTGCAGGAAAGTGTTTAATCATTTACAGCGCTAATACTAGTTTTATAGTCTCAAGATTTGCTCAAACTCGAAAGGAATGTCTGACGAGGAATTGTATTCAGATGAAGAGGAGTACAAATTTGAATTCGAAGAGGGTGACGAGGACGACGATAACGAAAATGTCGAGGTTGACGAAGAAGAACAGGAGTATCTAATTGTATGTACCGAAGATAGGTAGAAACTTATTCTTGAAAGTAATAAGATAACAATGCTGAAGTCGTCAATGTCAGGGCATACTAACCTATAGGAAAACAAGTATTACACAGCAAAAAACTTGAAATATGAAGATCCTTCTGGAGCGATCAAGGAATTCAATGAGATAATACAGTTGAGTAAAGATAACCCAGATGCGAATGAGTGGTGTTTCAAATCTTATAAGCAGATCATGAAAATCAACTTCAATCTAAAGAATTACTCGGAGGTGTTGGCACATCTTGATGGTGCTTTACAGGTTTCCAATAGGATTTCCAATAAAAATTATATTGAAGACTCCTTAACGAAAATAATCAGCAAATATTCGATAAACTCTGTCGATACATTTATTGAAAGTTTGTACGATAAGATATTGGAGTATGCCGATGTGAACTCATATGATCGATTATGGTTGAAAATCAATATTAGTAAGGCTAGATTACTCACCAACTCTCAAGAAGAATGGGAGGCATTAATCAAAGCTATCAATGAAAAGATTGAATGCGCATCCCAATCCTTCAAAAATTCGTTTGCTTTGGAGTTGATCTCCATCAAAATTGAATTCTTCACTACACACTTTGACTTGAATAAATTGTCTGAACTATATCGAGAAAGTTGCTTGATCAATTCCGCTGTAACACATCCGAAAATTCTAGGTATTATTAGAGAATGTGGTGCAAAGATTCAATTTTTCAGAGGAAACTATGAGAAAGCTCGGTTGGGTTTTTATGAGTGTTTCCAAAGTTTCGATGAAGCTGGCTCTCCATTGAAGAAAAAAGTATTAAAGTACTTATCACTCTGTTCAATTCTCACAGAAAATGAGTTCAACCCATTCGAGTCTCAAGAAACTCGGGCTTATGCTCAGTTACCAGAATTCAAAAATCTTATCAATCTAATTCACGCTTATAATGACGACGATCTCGGTCAATTAAATCAGGTCATAGATCAAATGCAATTTGAAAATGACTCTATGGTGAGCGATGACATCTTCGTTCAATCTCTCTCTACAATTAAGGTTAACCTTAAGGAAAATTCAATTGTTAACAACTTAAAAGCATACAAATCATTGCCATTCGATTTTTTGATTCGGAAATTCTCTATTACTCAAAATGAACTTGAATTTTTGCTACTAAAGTTGATTAATCAGGGAAAGTTAACAAACATCAAGTTGGATTTCTTGAAGAATTTGATTATCTCGACACATGAGGGTGGTGAATTAACGAGTTCGAATATATTACCGCAAGAAATAATTGGCAACATCAAGTTGCTAGATTGTGTTGGCGGGCAATTGACAAACATATCTACACCAGGTGAAATGGAGGTTGATGCTTTTAGCTGTAGTTATAAATGGTCAAATAAGATAAGCGAGAACGAAGAAATCAAAGAGACATTACCACGATTGGATGATAATTCTTGTTTTCATGAATTTCTTTATTTGACAGAATTGCCAAATAAAGCAGGGTTGAATGAGAAAATTACAGAATTTCAAGGATTTTTAGCTAGTGGAATTCCCAAGCCAAAGAGATTTGAATTGAGCCAGAAGGACCAGATTTTTTCAATGCAAAGGGCTGACCAAGAGACTAACAATAAACAAATTGCAGAGAATGAAGAGAAACTTACCAATAACACTAGTAGCGCTCAGTTAAACACCATTGCTCCATCGGCAGATTTGCAAGTTGACGAGGAAACAAAGGATCCCGTCTACAAAATTGATATCATCAACGAATGGTCCAAACAATTACAGATCAAGTTGAATGAGTTGATCGAAGCAAGGTGAATGGCGAGTTTACGTGTGAGTAAATTTCGGAACATTTGTGCGTAAATGCGAGTCTGAGAAATCCACCACTATAAAGTGGTCGCGATGATGGTCCAAAAAAAATTTAGTTAATATCTAACAAGTTGAATGAAATGTACGTCAATTGTCAACTATTTGGTGGAAACAATACGATATGATTAGACTTTATGCGTTATCGTCATGATTACATCCATTTACAATGTCTTCGGATGTAAAATGAAATCATCTAACACTACATGAAAGTTGTTTCCACCAAACGATCTTGAATTTCGAGGTTACTAACTGTCAGAATCGTTGTAGTTGAATAGTTTCAAGCTGTGTCCGACCAATTTGTGATTTAAACTTGTCATAGATCGACAATCATGATCAATATCAATTGAAGTGACAGCATCCACTATGGCAATAAACGTAAATAACGTCACATAAATTGTAGGCAAAAATTATACACGTTATTGACCTGGCTCGTCCACTTACCGTAGGAGGCAACAGGTGCAATTACTAGATGTATTTTTGATAAAAATGAATGATTTCGCCCAGGATCGAACTGGGGACGTTCTGCGTGTTAAGCAGATGCCATAACCGACTAGACCACGAAACCGTTTGTGCTGATTTTTTAAGGCTCCTAAAATCATACTTGCTTGAAATATTGGCATCTCTGAGCAATAAATGCATTTCAGTTGAAAAACATACTGCCTCATAGAACACGTTGCACTGATTTCCAAGATAAGAGTTTATACTTTTAGTTCACGTACAAAAAAGTAATTCTTTTTCGGATTCTCCTCAAAGGAGGAAAAATGTAAAGTGACACATCTGCGCAAACCGGGAATCGAACCCGGGGCCTAACAATGGGAATGTTAGATTTTACCACTAAACCATTTGCGCGAATGTTGTTGGAGGGTATAGAAATAAGACACCCTTGAAGATTGATTTCCACTATTTCAATTTGTGGTTCCCGGGCGGTTTGTAGGGGTTATTCGATTAAATTCTTTTTCCATAGTAAATCATATGTAAAACTTTGGATACACTAAGCATATGAAGCAAAAATTGTGTCTTAGTTTTCTCAAAAATGCCTCAACAAATATACTACTGAACATTTGAGTCAAATATACAGAAAAAAAAGAATAAGTAGCACTATAATCATGTCAGCCATAAGCAAATTTGTTGCGGAATGTTATTATCTACGAAACGAGGTTTGAAAAGGAAGACCGCCAAAACGGGTACACACTCAATATAGGTTAACGAATTACGCATCAGAAGCAATGTATTTGTGACTTATGAAGGCTCAATGTATCTAGTTGCTTCAAGCACTAAAGTGTACCTGGCTGGTGTACATCGTTTGAAACAGGAGCTCTCTGACGCGTTGTAGCACAGATTGGTAAGCAGATGGGAACAATCACCTTGGTCTATAAAGATGTTTGACTTCTTCTTATCTCACCTGTGGGTTGTTGTTGTCGATATGTTCTCAATCTAGATTGACATTTCAAGTATAACCTTTACTTCCTGGCTCCTACTTACAAAGCATGAGAGAGTATTTATGTCATGTAAGTCGTATCAACTTCGCAAACAGGGACCTGCCTTGTAATAATTTGTTTACTTCTGCTTCGCATCACCTCAAATCTGGCTTCTACTTGCCATAGCCGTTTAATCACAATTGTTCAAGATGACTTTTTAGTTAGTTCATTACATCAGACGACTTTTGAAGCGTTCTAGGCAAGCTTCTAATGTTCTGTGTTAAGTATTAATAAACCATAGACCACATATATAAGGATTTGTAATAAAATGAACCCAGACTTCCATCACCCGAGCAATGCCTTTGGTGATTCTTTACACACAATGACGCTATGTATTAGTAAAGATATTTAGCTCGATTACTTGAAAAGTTGAAAAAAATGAAAAAAAGTTGTCAAATTGTATCAGATTTTTAGTTCACTTCAATGAGCTTCTAACTCAATCCCAAGCAAATCAACACGCATCTCATTGGGTTCGACTCTAATGATTTAATCCAACGTCCTTTTTCTGTGATGAATCTCTATCAAGGAGTATAGTGGCCATCAAGTTTTCACGCAAACTTGAAGTAGAAAAAAAGAAGTCTACCAAGGCTGAACTGGGACAAGAGTCGAAACGAACGTCAAGCTTTCGTTATACATAATTCCATTTCGATAGGTTATTAAATCAAAAAAGAATGGTCCCTAGCAGGATCGAACTGCTGATCTTGGCGTTATTAGCACCACGCCTTAACCAACTGGGCCAAGGGACCGTTTTCTGAAAAGTTGTCTGCATGGAAGTTTAACTAGAACACTCAACGTTCTTAACTCCAACACACTGGCCAAAAAAAAACCCAATACTCGACAACAAAAACGAGAAAAACGGGAAAGATAGAATTACTTCATGTGCATTTCGGCATTTATTTTCGAAATGAAAATGGCAAAATAAAACTGTTTTTCCAAAAATAAAAATTGCTGAAATGTCTTACTTCAAAACAAAACAAAATACCTGTTAAAGAACAAGGCAATGGATTCATACAATGCAAGCTCTAAGGGTTTTAGAATTTTGTGATTTTACCCGTCTTCAACGAAGTAAGGTAGCAAACTGAAAAACTTAGAAATAGCCATAAGCAGTAACTTTAAGTAACAGTCATTCGATGCATTAAGGCTTTGTCAGAGCTTCTTTGAACAACATAATATGTGATTAAAGAAGTCGTTACAGTTATATCGTCAGTTTTGTTCAACAAATCTATCAATATTCGACAGGGCAAATGCAATTAAAAAAAATAATGGTGGAATTCTTTGTTCGAGAAAAACTCATGCCGCAGAATTCATAAAATTAGCCTGATTCGATGAATATAACCCAAAAGCGAAGTTGCCTCACTACAGGAATTTGCACATTACAAATGAATTTGACAAGCACAGTTTTTTGTCATCATATTCAAAAACCATTTATTCCACTACACATTTAGGGACCCATAGCCACTGGAGTTTATTTAAGCAACTAAAGCAAGTTAAATAATATCTCTAAGTTAAGTTCCGTTTTTGCCAAGTACACTCATCCCAAACAATTGAATCAGGTCGCCTTAAGTTACAATAATCGAGCATAAACCAAGATAAGTAATCGCGATAAACAAAGTGATAAGTTCCAAACTACCCGAGGATGACAGAAGAGCAACGCTACATCAGACCGGCTACATATTACGAAAAGTATTTCGCCTACAGAACAGAAGCAGGGTTCTACACCAACTTCAACATCACGGTCCAGTTGAACCGAATCATTACACCCACTGTGCTTAGTTTGAGTTTAAGACAGTTGATTTTGAATAATCCAAAATTGGCGCTCAACTTTAACACAAAGACTCCAAACGGCCCAGCAGCCCATGCAGTGCTGCAAATTCTCTTTGACGACGTGGTTACGTTTGCCACCATAGACCATGCATTAGATGAAACATTGCTTCCACGCTTAAACAAACAAACGTGTCCCATTAACGTCAACAAGCCGTTGTGGAGACTATTGGTGAACCAGTTCAAAGATACGCAGTATATCACGGTAATATGCGAGCATACGTTGTTTGATGGTAATTCGGGGGTCTTTTTTCACAAAGACTTGATACAATTGTTGCAACACAACTTAAACGCAGAAGAATTCGTGGATGTTCTATTTGATGTCAATGAAGACGGTGCTATTCTCGAAGACGTTGGCCTTCCCACAAGCGACTTAGTCGATATATATGATACGCTGTTGTGGACCACTTTTAAGTTTTGGGTAGAATCGATTTGTCCAAAGTGGATTTTAAACCTCTGGACGTTATGCTTCAATGAAGATCTACCTAATTTCTTCAAGTACCCGTTGTTAAAATATGCACCATACAAGAAAGGATTCGAGCCCAAATACAAACTAGTGAACTTGACAAATGACCAAGTTGCTTCCATGTTGGGATTCATCAAAAGACAAGGATTGACGTTTACTCCATTCATGACTAGTATCGCTCACAAGACTTTTCAGGATGTAATTACCCCAGCAATCGATTGTAAAAACCAATACTCGTTATCAACATCGATAGTCATGGACGGCAGACGATACTTTCCTGAGTCACAATTGGATTTGAAATACAACCTTTGTGTTGGCGTTTCCCAAATTATTCTTGGTCCGTTGAAGGGCGATCTCTTGCCTGGAATGGAATTGGTAAACAAGATGTTATTGCAAGATTTAAACTCCCGGGCTGGTTTCAAGCCTATGGGAGCAATGAAGTATGCAAACCCTAAACTGCTTTTGGACAATACGGATGGTGCACATCCAGGTTGTACCATGGAAATCTCGAACTTGGGAAACCAAAAGATTTCCGCGGGGGATTTGAATGTGGAAAATATGTGGTTTAGTCAAGATCTTGGAACGTCTGGACTCATGGGCTTCTCTGTGGTCAGCTCCACTGGCGGAATGAATATTGTGGCCGGGATTGTCCCTGAGATATTTAATCTACAAAACAACAACGTCAAGGTGATAGACGTGTTTATCAGCCAATTGAAAAATAATCTACTAGCGTACTGCAAAGCATAAGTTAACCCATTTGCTAGTCCAAGTTGTATATTAAAAAGTCGAACAAAAGTGGATGCACATTATATAGGGATACAATTGACTTGATCAAAATCCACCTGTCATGGTTCTGATTTTATCAACTTCTTCTTGTAATGCTTTCAAATCGTCTAAAATGTTGGCGGTGCTGTCGTTGGACGGTTTGTTTCCATAAATATTGGTGTTTGTAGGGCCAGAGCCAGCATATTGGTTCATGGTATTGGAGTTATCAATTGAGGGAAAATTGTTCATATAGTTGCTGTTGGCCAGGCTTGAATAAGAATCCACTTCAATTTTTGGAGGTAAAGGTGGTAAGGGGTGACTTGCTGCTGAAGATTGCCTTCTTCTCGATGGCGGAGGTGGAGGTGGTACTCTAGAATTGTTACCAGAAACATTTCCCAATGGTGATCTGGGCGGTACAGGTGGCCCCCTAACCCCGGGAGCACTCAAAGTATTATCAGCATACGACGATTGTGCTGCATGTGTTGTAGTTCCTCTCCTTGATGGCACGGGAGGCAGCCCCATTCGTCTGTCATACGAATCGGAATATATAGAACCATTGTTTTCACCTGAATTTTGTAATGTATTGGCAAGAGTGTTCCCCGTCATTTGACTTGTAAATGATTGCAATGATATCACTGGTGGAGGAGCTGAGTTTTGCGGTGGTGGAGGTGGGGCAAATAACTTTGCCATATCTGCTGGATCGTGAATTGTAGACTGCAAGGGAGATATATTATTCTCAGCTCTGACATTATATAGCTGTGCCATTTGAGCTGGGCCCGTCATGTTTGGTTTCAAGAGCTCCTGCTCCGGGTTTGATTTCATATATTGCGCCATTTGAGCAGGACCAGTCATATTTGGTTGTAGTAAATGTTCAGATGAATGCATTGAATGTAAGCTAGCAGGAACTCCTCCAATTGAGGCACTATCCACCGCATGCAACTTCTGAAAATGGTTAATTTGCGACTCCATATCCTTAAGTACTTCTCGTTCTTCTTCTTGTTGTTTTTGTGATTGTTGCAGTTTGATTTTACTAAGAAGCTGATCCATTGGCAACGAGTAGTCGAGTTCTTGTGGCTGGGGTGAACTTATTGGGGAATTAATAAACGAAACGTCGTGGACATCGGTTACAACTTCGTCCAGAAACTTGACCGATTTCAACTTTTTTGATTTCTTCTTTTTGGGAGGATCGTCAGGCCGTTCGCCAGTCAACATGAATTTGGTGAAGCCATCCAAATCTAGCGGTTTATCGTTTTTTTGGTCTTCGGTGGGATTATTTTCCGAGGTATCGTTATCATTATTATCATCATCATCATCATTTTGACGCTTTTTCGAAAGGATTGAAGGGGGACAGGGAACTGGGGCAATGCATCTTATCAATCTTCTTCTTGGTTCCTGGCCCTGGAGGGTGTGACTGATCAAACGCAATAACGCAAAGAACTGGCCGATGTTGATGGATGACACAATTTTACTAAAGATACGTTTGATTTTTTCCTTGACAATTATGGGAATCCGGAAATTGTTCAAGAACGTGAAGATATCGTTCATGGTGATTGTTCTTGAGTTTGTTCTCGCGAGGATATCACTGTACCATCTCATGTAAGTTTTTGATTCTTGTAGTGACAACTCCTGGGCCGTCAAGCTTAGAGGAATGGAAGAGGAGTCGTCGTCGTCACTCAGCACAAGACTATCGACACTGTCGTTTGGTGGCTGGTCATACTTGTTGAAAAACGTCCGGTGGCTCAGCAGTAACGAATCTTTGTGGGTGCCTATTTCGTCGGCACTGGTGTTTTTGAAGGTATACGACGTGTGGTCTAGACGGAACTGCGGAAGGTTGGATCGATCAATGGGAGCAATTTGGGATGCAGTTTGGTTATTAGTGGAGATATTGCCCATACGATGGTCCTGGAACGAACTCGATGACAGCGAGTGGTGTCTGTTGGGAGTAGGGGACGGCGAGGTGAAGTTGACACCAAACGACACTACTGGGGTCGAGTTATTAGCCCCTGCAAAGTTGGGGTTCAATGGACTGGAAGAGCCAACGGTGGTGTTGACACTGGCGCTTCGTTGTCTTCCATTCAAGCCTAACCAATCAATAGAGTCATTCATGGCGATGCATAACCTCAACGAACATAAACTATTGCTAAAACGACACTTTGGTGATCTTACAACCGATTGACGTCTCTATACAGTTGAGGTAACAGACACTCCCGCAAAACAACCGGCAGGGTGGAAATGAGCACAGGTTTGCTAGTGACGTCGAACGAACCGGAACACGACACACGGTACCGGAGAGACTTGCGATAGGTAAAAAAGAGGATTAAACCAGTTGCCAAATTCGGTGCGCCGAATCGAACAAATCGTCAGAAGCAGGAGAAAAGAGACAATCGCCTTTGTTACTGGAGATTATGGCCCAATATTACGAGGGAACGAACGGCACCGGGGCCGTAGTTATGTTACGCAAGCGGTGGTGACGGGAAGGTGGCGCGAGGCGCGGTGGAAAGTGGGTTGTAGCAGGTTAGTTACGACGGCGGATTGGTGGTGTTGTTTGGTGGCCATGGTGAAAATGAGGCTTTTTACAACGGGATGGTAACAAATAGCCGGATTGTAGCACATAATGAGGAGCTTTTGTAGAGGCCTCGAAGAATACCACGTTTGGCATTTGTGAGTTTATCTATATAAACCAAAACACAATTATGGCCCCACTGAGTGCTTTTTGCTAGACTCACTAATTGCGGCCTTCAGCACAGCGGGCCACACTGGGTCGCGCCAGACGCTAGCATAAATGTTTACTACCGTTATGCTAATTGCGTTCTTTCTCAAGATTACCTCTGCCGATCCTCCATTCCTAGGCATATCGTGCCACCAGTGTATTGTGATGATGAACTTGGTATGGCAATGACAATATAACGCTTTTTAGTTTATTTGCAGATTTTCGATACTCCAACGTAATAACTTATTGCACCATTTTTTTGGCAATCTACGACACTCACGACACTCATGGTGATTTGATTATAGTGTACAACTCTCTTTGCTGTGATATTCAACTTTGATACTTGACAACAAAACACAATCGGCATTTTCCAGTACTACCACTACACCGAACTAGCCAGCAGTACCACCTCCATTTGTCTATTCGAACTATTAGCCATGAAATTGAGTTTGAAAAGAAAAGCCCCGCAAGAACAAACCAAAGTGAAAAGACCGGCGACTTTTGCTGACAGTTCCGACAGTGAAATAGATGAGCAATCAGCAATCGAGGCAAAAGCAGCGAAAATCAACCAGCAGATCCAGTCACAGGTCTTCGATGATGATATCAACGACATCCTTCACCAAGAGACTCGTCAAGAACAACCCCAAGAAAAGAGCACTACCGCTCCCAAGTACCTTAAGAACTTACTTGCCTCAACAAACGAACGAAAACAAGAACATCTCCAACTAAAACACGAATTGGCGAAGAAATCGGGTGCGTTGGTCTTTGATACCACATCTTCTAATTCTTGTCAAATCAATTCAACTACGAATTCAGATTCCTCGAAGCCGTCAACATCGACAAAAGCTCCAGACACAGAATCCTCAAAACACTCCAATTCGCCTCCCAAACTGGAATCAAAATCGTCTCTACTGAAAACGTTGATTAATGACGTGATCAAATCAAGAGTTACTCCTAACGACTTGATGAATTACACCAAGCGATACTGGCAAAGACACCCAGAGAGAGCAAAGCTTCGCACTTAGGAAGATAGGAACATTGCAACAATGTTATGTTACATTGTTTGGGTTACTTGTATTGCATTCATACAGTTTCTGGCTACAACCCTTGATGTCATTAAAGGACCGATTGATTATAATACATCACTATAAAATTAACCTTGAATCACACGAATAATCAAAAGTCATCATGGCTCAATGTTGGAATGCCTCCTGAATGGCCACAGTATCAGTGAGATGCTTTTGTGCTGAGATACCTACTGGAGGACCTGACCACTCGGTGTCTTCTTCCAAGTCCTTTGGCTTTCCCTTTCCATTATCGTAATTGCCATAGTCATCACGAACATTGGAGGTTGCGATTTTCTCAACTTCTTGCGCCGATGGCATGAAAATGACTCTAGTTCCAGGAGACTTGGCCATATTCTGTAACGCATCCAAGTATCTAATTTGCATGGCTGGTTTGGATGCCAAAATATCTGCGGCCTTTCTCATCAACTTGGCCGACTCGACTTCAGCCTTAGCATTGATAATCTTACCTTCCCCGATTCTCTTGGCCTCTGCTGCCATGGATAACGAAGACTGCACCTTTTCTGGTAAAGTGAAGTCCTTGATCAAAATCGACTCAATGTTCACCCCCCAGTCAAATGCCGTTTTCATGATGATATGACTGATTGCTGAAGCAATTTCGTCCCTCTTCTCAACCACGTCTTGCAACGACCTGTTACCAATGACGTCTCTGAGGGTAGTTTGGGTTCTTTCAACAATTGCTGAATCAATGTTGGCAATGGAAAAAATCGCCTTTTGCGGATCAATAATGTTGTAATACACCACCGACGTGATCATCACGGAAACATTGTCTTTGGTGAAACAAGTTTGGGCCGGGATTTCTCGAATGTTGATCTTGATGCTTACCCTGGTCAATTTTTCACTCCAAGTGTTCACATAAGATAACCCTGGTTCCACTGTACGGGAAAGTGCCCCGAATGTTTGGATAAGTCCAACTTCACCTTGTTGCACTTCTTGGTATGGATTTTTACAGAGAAAACAAAAAACTCCACATCCACCAAACAACTTCCCAAATCCCGTCATCACTCTTTGGTAGGTGTTTTGTGGTGGTGTGTCGTACGACTTTGCAAAGTTCTGCACCACCATCTCTGGTTTCATTGCTGGCTGGGTGGCGATTGTCTGCTTGTAGCTTGCAGGATCAAAGGATTCTGAATCGTCCATGATGTTTGTACTGGAAATGTCTTGCAGTGTTTGACTGGAAACTCTAATTTAGACTTCGTGAGTACGGTTATGAACCTTTTGTGCAATTGGACTAACTAATAGGTGTCTTGTAGTAGCTTGGCAGTAACTGTTGAATCAGTGATACAAAAGCAGTGACTAACCGTGACAATCAAAGGTCAATTGGTAGGTCAATAGTTATTGAGGGAGAAAATTTTCCTCTATTTATCTCATGTCGCAAGGCTGAGTATGTAAATTTACATGACAATGCACCTCTGTCCTACCACCGCGTTGAAGCCCCACGTAATCTGGTATGGCACCCCATAAATCCGGCACAGCAACCTGGGACAAGGCCAGCCCCGCCCTATCAAGTGCGAACCATTGCCGATATCGCACTCGTAAGGGTGACTCCTTGTTGTGCTGATAAGGTTACTAACCTTATCTACAGCTTCACCTAGTTTGTGGTTCCAATTGTGTAGTGCCTGGTGGGTACTTTGCTACATGGACTGCGCTAACAGGAGAAATTTTCCACGTCCCGTATACTATGCATCAAGTCTTGGCAGCATGACGTAGTACAATCTGACGATTTGTAGGTGCAGAAACGGTTACATACCTCATACCTCAGCGCACACATTGCACCACAACGTTTATACCCATCGCCACCTAAAACGGTTGTAGCGGATTTTTGAAACGGGTGGTGTCACCGATTGTAGTTTAGGTAAAGCAACTTTGTGGGGGTTCACGTTTACCAAGAAACCTTACATAAGCGGAATGCTGTTGCACCCGAGGAATGACGGTTGAAGCGACGCTTGATCGTAAAATTGTATGGTTGCATACGCATCTTACCGAATCGTGTGCTTTGCATGGTATGACGACACTCTCCAGCCGTGTGACTCCCAGTCATTTGATGTCATCCCATAAACAATTGGTTCAGTGATGACGGCTATGCTTCAGGGTACTAGGTTATTAGATTACGACATGTACAGTAAATACGAGGCATTGTGGAAAGTGTCGGGTACCGAGAATGAGTGACGACAAAACAATAATTACGGGTGAAAAATACTTGCTACAATGGTTACCATTTGTTACGTCTATTGCTAACTGTCATTATCGCATATCATTAATCATGTCAAACTTTTCAATTTTCTTGTAGATCAACGCGAAGGGACTGTCATTGCTTGTTCAAGATTTGGTCAGCAAAGGTTGGCAACACAAACGAAGCTTCATGGATTTGTTTGTTGTAGTACTTCAAGTTCTTAGAAACGAACTCGTCAGACCAATCGAATCTAACCGGTTTCTTAACGTTGGCATTTGGGTTTTTGCTACAAACCATGAACCCAATGTTACCAGATGGGTAAGTTGGAATCAAAGTGTAGGCATATTCTGCAACGGGGAAAATTTGTTTACAGTCCTGTTTCAATTTAGAAATGATAGGCATGTGCAAGAAAATGTTTTCTGCTTGAGTGGTGATGACCCCATTTTCAGTCAAAGCGTCATGCAACAATCTGAAGTATGGTTGTTGGAACAATGATTCGGCTGGACCTTCTGGGTCTGAGGAATCGGTGATAATGACATCGAAGGTGTTTTTGTACTCGGCCAAAAACTTGAACCCGTCACCAATGTGGACCTTGACTCTAGGGTCGTTGTAGGATTTGGACATTTCAGGCAAGTACTTCTTGGAAACTTCAATGACGGCTTCGTCAATGTCACATAACCAAGCTTCTTCGATGGAGTCGTGCTTCAAGAGTTCTCTCAACACACCACCATCACCGCCACCAATGACAAGTGCCTTTTTTGGGTTAGGGTGGGAGTTTGCTGCCAAGTGAGTAATCATTTCTTGGTAGCAGAACTCATCTCTTTCGGTGACTTGAATACAGTTGTCCAAAACTAAGACGTTTCCGTAATCGGTGGACTTAAACACCAACACATCTTGGTACTTGGATTTACCAGCGTACAATACCTTTTCGACCTTGATGGACATGGCTTGTCCGGGCCACATGGTGTTGGAGATTTCGGCAAACCAGCCGTCCTTAATTGATGGGTGAGTCAACTCAGTCATGGTGTTGGATAAAGTAAACCTTAGAGAAATTTCTTAATTGAAAAATTTTTCATTTATACCTCGTTGTGAATAATGCATACACAACTGATGCACCGATAAGGTTTACTCAGATCAATTTTTGACACGCCTGGGGAGGGTAATTTGACTCGTTCCCAAGCATGGAATCTTGAAAGCTCATTTCGACACTGGAACGTAAAAAGAGTAAAAGGTTGAAGGTTATGAATTGAAAGCAGTCACCACGGAAAACCCCCGTGGTTCTGCTACACAACAAAATCTCACTCACACGTTTGCAGCAACATTCTTGTTCAATTCTTGTATATTATTCTATGCGGCTACATGACTTCTAAGGTATTATCTCTTATACGTATTTTTGACCAGCAAAATTATTGATTAGAAATTAAAGTCGGATTCGTCATCACGACGGGGTTTTTTATCGTGGTTGTATTTCTCTCCAGGATATGGTAATTCACCACTGTCGGAGTCGGATGAATGACTCAAATAGGGGTGTTTGTGATACCGTTCCGACATTGTGCTCGATGATCTGTAGGTGTTTTGGTCGTTGTCAAAATTCAACTCGTTTTCGGTGTAGTCATCATCGAACTCAATGAACGAACCCGCGTCTTCGTTATCTGACGCATACGCAGTCTGCACTTGCGATTGCAGTTTCGATTGTTGGGCGGTGATAATGGCTCTGACGGCTGCGGGCAACACGTCAGGTCTGTAGAATCTCAAGTCAACTCTGAACACAATATACAACACATTGATGATGAATTCTAACAAACCCCAACAAATGTACATCACCACCGGCTCTTCCAAGGAGATAGCGTCACGTTGCAATCTTCCTTGGAACACAATCACCGCTCTAAATAATGCTCCCATGAAAATGGCAAGCGTGGAAAAGATGATAAGTGCCATGGACACGTTATGGGACAAATCACCTCTTTCATTCGTCAACCCCTCAACCATCTGATAATGGTGGTGGGTGGCAGCAATGACTCTGATGGCATGACGATGGTTACTGTTTCTCTTCATGAAGGTTGCTTCAGCCTCTTGGGCAGCATTCTTCTTGACAAAGTAAAAGGTGGAAAAACTTTCAATCCACCATGGCTGGAAGGTGTACAACTTTTCATCCTTGGAGGTAGGAGCCCAGTATGACAATGCCAACAACGACACCGATGTCAACGAGTAAAGTAAAATCAAAACAGCCGACATCATCACCGTCTTTTGGTACGCCCGATACGACCAGGTATCCAAGTAGTACAAGTAGGGAACAAACGAAGCAATGATGGTCACGGCAATTATAATCAAAACTATCCCGTATAACGCCAACATAAAGAACCAGAAAAGCTTTCTCGAACCACCAACAGGGTGTCTCCAAGTGAATAATCTTTGCGTCAACATAAGGTTGAATGTGACAATGATCATCGAGGCTACAATACAAAACACTTCACTCGCTAACCCAATGGGAAGGATAGTGACATCGGTGGCCCACAGTGCTCGCATGGCAAAACCAATCACTCTGAAGGCGCAGTAAACCACCCATGCCATGGAGATCCAGAAATAGTGTCCTCTTGACGTATTGATGATGAAAATCAAAAGGTGGATGACAAGAAGCACCCCAAACACCACAGCAAAGATGATTGATGGGGCAATATCCGTTCTTGTTGGGTACGATCCGAAGATATTGTTTTGGATGCCAATAACGTAGTCAATCAACGCTGGAGGTAAGTTGGGTCCTAACAAATTCTTCCCTGTGTTGATGATATGAGCAACCCCAGTCCCTTTATTGGGGGTGTCATAAAGGTAGTTAAGGAGGTGTAGAAGACCAGCGGTTGCTGTCTTTGGATCCAGCGCAAGACTATAATCAACCATGACTCACAGCAAAACCACTTCACTTGTAAATAGTACGAAAAACTCCTCACGTCGGCCCCAGTTGATATTTATATTACTTTATTCAATTTATTATGGTAAGATTTCTTTACCTAATTAGGCATGGAAGATGTATGCACCACATGCACATAGGTTCCCAATCGGGCACCATCAACGATCAGGACCCCTCTCCCTTTAAAGCTACTTTAGCTAGCTCCACCTTGCTGGTAGTTTGCCATAGTTTCAATGATATGAATCGACTTACTGACTGATTTTGGTGTTGGTTGTTGTGTTGCTATTCTGAGTTTTCTATTTAAGTGGCTGTTTTTTGGAGTTTGTCTTGCGGCATCGCCGTTATGAGGAATATGCACGAATTAATGTGATGCATACCCTTATTCCTAATCGGGAAGTTGCAAAAGTTACTTAGTTGGGAACCATCGTAAAACTATTGAAAAACAAGCGATATTGCAAACAAGCGTGCAGTGCTGCAACCCACGATCCTCGTTAGACCTTCTTGGGACTGTCTTGTTTGACAAGAACCAAGTGTCCTACTGCCAATTATCTCGTGTTAAATGCGCATCGTGGTTGTTGTACAGTGTGCACTGCTGTTCTCCCCATAGACCAAAGTCTCCGTCCCTACGACCAGTGTGTAGTGGTACTAGAGAGTGTGATTGTTTCAGGTAGTAGAATAGGCTGATTGTGGATCCGCCGCCTTCAGTGTATCACCCGACGTTCGTGATAAGTGTAAGAGTGAAGTACCCCTGCATGCATAAAATGCACAGAAATGTATCCATCGAGTAGAATACCTACAATGGCCCAAATTGTCCTTGAACTAGTACACAGAACATCAGACATGCACTCGTGATGCCTCGTAAACATTCGTACTTATTGACGTAACCAATCAGTAACTTATTTCCCACATGCACTGGGGAATACTTCTAATATACTAAGTATAACGTTAAAATAATCGATGGACAAGTCATGAACCCAATCCAGCATATCAAAATCCCGAGGATCTTATTACCCTTCAAGAACGATGATCGACTGAGCATCACAAGCGGAATTTGGGACATTTGGAAAAGAAATAGGTACCCCCGCAACAGGTTGAAAATCACATACATGACAAATTCATGAACTATTGAGGAGATAATGAATGTCAATAATGTAGCCGTCAATTTGTTGGCTTTAACTGAAGCAATTGATGAGTGGTATACATGGCGCAAAAGAAATCTGTGCACAGGCTTGTTCCAGAGTCTTGCAAAATCAGCCCAATCTGAACTTGACCACCATGGTCCGTAAAAGTCTCTGTCAGCAAAACGACTTAGTTCTGCAATTGCATTCAATATTTGATCCCAGATGAGGAAGAACACAAAAATGTACTGAATCAAGAACGGTACAACCATATCCAATAAAATAAGTAAAAATGGCCCAGATCTTTCGTTGATTGGCAATTTTCGAACCTCTATACTTTGCATCACTAGTGGATACATAAAGTCTTGAGCAACAATGATCATCAATGTAATGATTCCAAATATACCGCACACCTTTTCAAAAACGTAGCGCCACCTGATCTGATTTGTCCGAGGAAAGTTCAATGTGTAGACCACAACTGGGAACATAGAATAAGTGAAGAAATTCTTGAAAGTGATGTTGTTAGGAAAATACACCGCGTCGCTTTCGTGGCCATTTTGGGTTTCTTTGCTGATGATTTTGTTCTTAGTTTCGCCGAGAAAATTGTCACCTTCCGACAATGTGGTTGATTGCGCCTGGTACTCCAATTCGTAACTACAAAACGCTATGCTTTCAAACAACTCATTCTCAATGGTTGCCTTATCATAGCCCTTTGGCAACACAATGTCGCCATTAGTACGCAATCTTTTCAAATACCATTTGGAGTATTTTAACTCCTTGTACACCCCCCAAAGATAGCCATTGTAGAAGGCATACGAATGCATCTTCATGAGAAACACCAACGAGTGAAGCACCAAAAATACTCTTGCCAACCAGTTGAAGTTCATCCAATAGATTGATGCAAAGTGGCACCAGAATATAACGTAGAACACTTCGTACACCGACTGTGACACCTGGCCCACCGTGGCCCACCGGAACCAATTTTTCTTAATACCCATTTGTATAACCACCGAAACATATGTCGCCAAGTACATGGCCAAGTCGGTGACACCCACCCACACGATGTCCTGCTTGAAAAGATTCACAAGAGGCAGATTCCACAAGGCACCATCACCGTCAAAATAATGATGAACCACCTGATTGAATATGAAATACCCTGTTCCCAACCAGAATATGATGTATATCCCGTAAAAATCGGAGTTCTTCAAGTCATTTTTGTCGAATATCGACGGAGAATGTTCAAACTTCAAATCACGATACTTTGACACAAACTTTTTTTCTTGGTTATCTCCTTTGGTGGGCATACTCTTACGTTTCTCGGTTCGCAAGTGCTTTATACCATCTAGAGTGTTTACAAGGGTGGTGATATCACCATCACTGAAGTTCATATCGTGGCAAGCCATTGGCGAGGTTTCTCTGGTAGAAACTTCAGCCGGAGACCGATTTGCTGGTTTCAACAAGTCGTTGCCTTTGTCGTTCAATTCCACCATTTCCGGACGCAGCGCTTCTTCATCCAAGTCATACTCATTGTCAAAAGTAAGCGATTTCCGCTTACTCTTGTTCCGATTGGTGATGATCAGAAGGTTTTCTGACGTACTGGACTTTGATATCTCTCTACTCATTTTGCTGAAAGATACAATTATTTCTTTTCTGGGGGTAGAAATAGTGGACCGATATATAAATTAGAATAGCAATTGCTTGCATGATGCTGGCTGGGTATTTCGGAGATTTTGTAGCAGAGATAATACTTATTGGTAATCCGTTACTAATAGTCGAGCTTATTGTCATGAAGTAAGATTGGCGTTTCGGTGAGATCTGGTGTGGTTGCAATTGCTGAGGACCTGTTGCAACTTTGTGAATGCGGGATGTTTTTTCGCGGTGTAAGGGTCCATGCGCTCTGTTGTTTCGGCAAATGTGGGGATGTGGAGCGGTAATGTTGGATAAAGTCCAATAGTGGTGTGATGAAGAAATGTTTATTTTATCCGAGTGGCCAATGTGAAAAACATGGAAAACTAATATGGAAAACTAAATATGGAAAACTGAGTTACCAGCACTAAATGTGAAATGGAGTAATACACTCGTGTGGGTGTAGTAGTTGTGGTAGAAGTAGTAGTTGTGGTAGAAGTAGTAGTTGTGGTAGAAGTAGTAGTTGTGGTAGAAGTAGTAGTTGTGGTAGAAGTAGTAGTTGTGGTAGAAGTAGTAGTTGTGGTAGAAGTAGTAGTTGTGGTAGAAGTAGTAGTTGTGGTAGAAGTAGTAGTTGTAGTAGTAGTAGTTGTAGGAATAGTGGTGGTGTACAAATACTGGTTGTGTGGTACATTTGCTGTACAATATTTGGTGTAACGTGTGTTTATATGTATATACATGTTTTTATGGACTCTCTACTTAGAAGTCTACACCGATTTCCCCCTCTGTCGCCTCTATCGATAGACACGCTCAAACGGTCTGGTGTCATTGAAGCAGCTCTGCCACACGTTGTTGACAACCTTCTCCGCCTCAGCCATGTCCTTACAATGTGGGTTTGCTGCAACACTTAATATGGCTCTTCTCTTGATACAATCCTGAAACTTGCCACCAAAATTGCCCAATCCCGTCTTCTTGATCTCGTTGAAAATCCGACACTCTCCACTCAACATCGACGCCCGGATTTCAGTACACGCATGGTGGTTCAAGTTCTTCAAGTTCACGTTGAACTTGAGGTAATCGTACACATGTACGAGCTCGTGGGTCAAAATGTCTTCCAACTGCCACTTGGACCGAATCCAATTAGAACAGAGCAAAATACCCACTTCAGGATGGAACCCTCCTCCCTTGACGTCGTCACACACATCACACACAATCTTGCTGGGATCCAACCCCACGCCGTCCTTGGTAAGCTTGGCTATATGTCCCATCATAAACGTCACCGACGGACTGTACGTCATCATCCATTGCTTATACTCGTCACATGCCTTGCATTTCTCTGGCAAATCTTTGTTCTGATAATCAAATTCAAACTGTCTCTTCTCTTGTTCGGATATCCCCAACCCACATCTGTACTGCAACGACCGTTTCCACCATTCGAATCCGGTCAAGTCTTTGGTTGGGGAAAGGTGTAATTTGTCATCACCACTACTCATGGCGCGAATGTTGTTTTTCTCCCGGGTAGCTTCAAGTGGACTGGTTTGAAATCTACTTGGTTGTGGCCCCTATCGTACACAGGAATTTTCTCACCTCATCTCCATTATCACATTTGTTTGGTTGGTTTAAACTACTCCTGGTGGACCACAAAGAGCACCATGGTGTCCAATATATGGGTGGCAGCTGCTGATAACCAGAAAGACATAGTCCAACAACACATTGCTAGTGGGCAATTTTCGCCAAATTCCAAGGACGAAAACGGGTACACCCCCATCCATGCTGCTGTGTCGTATGGCCATGTTGAGTTACTACAATTTTTGATAGACAATGGTGGTGATATAAACGTGCAAGACAACGAGGGCGACACCCCATTGCACCACGTGGAGGATTTGGCCACGGCAAAGTATTTGGTGGAGAAGTTGGGGGCAGACTACAAGCGTCACAACAACGACAACTTGACCCCTGGCCAGTATATTGACGACGACGGAGAGTTTCCCGACGTAGCACAGTACCTAATGGGCTTGAGTCACGATAAACCTGACCAGAACAACGGGGGGTCGTTTCTCTCGTCGTTGCCTGTTCCTGGAGAAATAGATGGCCACCAGATCAGGTACACCATGGAGGAAGACAACGAGAATGCACCACAGTTGTCGCCAGAGGAGTTGGAACAAAGACGTAAGAAACTCGAGGCGGTGTTAACGTCAGAAAACCCCGAGGAGGCCCTCAGAGAATTGGTTCAGAACGCTGTTCACGAGGGATTGCTAGAATTTAAGCAGCAACAGGGAGCACAGGACGACGAGCCTTCCACCAAGAAGGCTAGAAACTAGTTTGTTTACGGGATTTATGGTGTAATTTATAGACAAACGTAAAGATATACATGAAAAAGGCACTAAATCTTGACATTTACCCCAGTCACACTCATGAAAAGATAACAAAAATTGACATGAAAATACTCTGAATTGCAAAGTACCGCTGTGTTTGATTTAATGTGTAAGTCATCTAACTAAATTTGGAGGCAATTGCAAAATTAAATAAATAATGTTTCCTCAAGTCGAAATCTCACGTTGGTGAAAAAAATTTGGCCACACCGAAATTTTTCACGTCAATTCACCTCCCCAGCAAACACAACAAACCATGGAATTCCTCACTATTCTTGGGAGATTCTTGGACAAGTAAGTAATGACAGCAGTCGCAAACATCACCAGACGTACTAACAGCGAATTAGTGGTGCTTCCAAAAAGTACTCTGAGTATACTCTTGAAGAGTTACAAGCCTTGACCATTTGGCAAAGAGTCAAGTTGAATGACTGGAGATTGGAATTGATCACTTTGGGATTCACTTTGGGATACATCTTGTTATTCGTAGCGGGTGATCTTTACAACAAGTCGTTGATTACCGGGTTTTTGTCTGGGGTTTCTGAGGTATTCACCAAAAACTTTTACCAATTTGGTGTTAATTCCAAGGATTTGTACATCAAGGACAGCTCAGAAAACTACTCATCGTACGCTAGTGGGAGAGTCAATATTGCTAAGGTCAATATGACTTTCACGTTGCAACCAAGACAGAATATGTTTGTGTGGTTTTTTGAATATGTGTTCAGCTTCTTTTTTGCCAGGGCTGAAACTCCAGAAGACAGAGTGGACATCGTCATCACTCCTTCTGTGGAATACGATAACTTCATTCTTGGGTTTGTTTCGAAATTGGGTATGAACGAGTCGAGAAACCTGTCGTATTACTTGTCGTTGACCAAGACCACTGACTCTCCAAACTTGCCACAATCGTTTGTTTACATGAGTGAAGCAAACGAGTTCCAGGAGAAATTGACCACTCACGACATCAAAGCAGTGTTGAACAACTCCGTCACTACTTCGTTTTTGAAGTATTTGGCATTCACTGACCAACCAACTGTGAAACCAGACACCATTAAGGACTGCTATCCTAGACGGAGAATTGTTATTTCCGCTGCCTTGACCACCAAAAAGGACCAATTGAAACAATTGTCTAACTTGTTGGAGGCAGTTTTCAGTATTGCTGATAAGTTGGCTTCTAAGGACATTTCCTTCAGACCAGAAGCATTGAAGAAGATCGTCAAGGCTAGAGAAGGCGAAATTGCCAAGATCCAGAAATTGATTGACTTGAAGAAGCAAGAAGACGCCGAGTACGAAAAAGCCCAATTGAAAAAGCAAGAAAGGGATGAATACAGAAAGTTGTCAAAGGACGAACAAATCAAGATGGAAAAGAAAAAGTTGGAAAAGGAAAAGAAAAAAATGCAAAGGAAACAAAAAGTCAGAATGTGATTGTTGCAGTTCAATCTTCAAAGCTTCCACACCAGAGTAATGTTAGCGAGCTTTTTTAGTAAGTCAGTAGCAAACTAATAGTAAATTAATAGTAAACCAATGGTAAACTAATAGTACATTAATGGTACATTTATCAAAAGTGGTGTTGTTTTTGTTGTGTTTGTGGACCTCAATCGTCGACCGAACCTATCCCATTATACCTTTCCCGTCAACCTCCAACCACGCCCGACTGGAGTATTGAAAACATCTATGATCCCAGCCCCCAAAGAATCAGCCAATATCCAATTCAAATCATACCCGTAGAACGGGGTCCTGAAATTGTTCATTTTGTTAGTGCCCTGAACCGTTAAACCCTCCCAGTTATCAAACATCTTATCTTCCAAAACCTCGTTGTACTTTGCCTTAGTCAAATACTTCACTAGCCACACTCTACCAGCATTTATAAGCTTCAAAAATGACCCACATCCAGGATACGAAATACAGTACTGGTGACACTCAATTTCTTGCAAGTGATTTGACGTCAAGGTCACAAATCCAAATGTAAGTAACTCAGACAACTCTTGACGGGTCAATGAGCCTGAAGTATCAATAAAGAGGGAAGTGGGATTTTGAAGAACAAAGTCATAGAACTTGGTCAAACTTGACAACTGCATGGTCTTCTTCTCAGTTTCGTGAATGGCCAATTCGCTAGAATTACAAGATTGTAAGCTTTGTTCGATATTGGTGATTTGCGTCAATATTTTTCTGTGATAATCGTCTGTTTTGCTTATGATCTCCACGTTCTCAAACCCGTAGGTAATTTTCCCGTTGTGATACTTCTGCAACGATCTCAGGATAACAGGTGAGGCGTTTGTAATAATGAATTTACGCAACTTGCCCTGACGGATCTTGATTTCCAAATTCTTATCAACAAAGGTGTTTCCCTGGTGGTGGAAAATCGAGTATAGTTGGGCCACCGTTATCAACTCCAGCGACAAGTTTTTGCGGAATTTCATGATCTCTGCCTTCGATTTGGACGAAACTCCCTTGAGCAGAAACACCATCTGCTCCATCGTGCCCGGTGCCACCTTGTACCTGGCATGTAGTTTAGTTGATTCAGACCACTGGTTGTGGAGAATCGTATCTACTGCGGTGACTATATCCTCATTTCTTCCTAGTTGATAGTCCAACTCGACGTTGTAGTCATTTACAACCAACTTTTCCGGGGTTTTCGCCTCTGACGCATCGGACTTTTGGTTCAAGTTCTTTAGATACTGGGTTCGTGCTGGTAAAATCTTCTTCAAATCCTGTTGCAATTTCTTCACCGACGTAGTCTGCGGTTTCTTCCTGATTCTAGATGTGTTCGCAGCGCTATATCGAATCCCCGACATGTTTCCACGAAAAAGTACTGTGGCCGATTATAAATAGGTGTTTAAGAGGTATTTTTAAGATGCAAAAATGTGCCACTGAAAATAGTGCGCACGTCAAGAAACGTCGCGACAATCGACTAAAGTTACTTCCGTCCGCACTAAATTTGCCGCTGCTACATCGGAAACATGATGGGAATATATTTACAAGAGGTCTATAAATGGCATTGAAATCTATTCAACAACAACAGTTCTGCTCAAGGATGCCTTTTCTACCGCAGACGATATTATCAAGTCGTAAGTATCTGGAGAAGTGATGGAATTGACGACGTTTTTGTGCTTGGAGATTTTGAGACTTGATTCTGGAATGGTGGCCCCAGACAACTCAAACAACACGGCAGCAATGGCAGTCTTGGATAATGGCAAAGACACCGATTCCGATGTTTTGATGGTGAAGGAAGCAGGGATGGTTTGTTTCAATTCCGAGATCGTGAATGACACATCGCTATCAGACACAACGGTGTCCAATTTCGAGGCTGGACCCCGTTTGGAGTGTCTCATGTTTTTGAATAAGCTCGACAATTCGTCCAAAGACATGGCAGAAGGCGCTGGTTTGGCTTTCGATGGAGTTTGTTCGGGTACTGCTGGAACAGGTTGGCCTCCTTGTTTTGGAGCTGGTTGTGTAGCAGCAGCAGAAGCATCCTTTTTCACCACAGGTAACGGTGGCTGTTGGCCCTTCAAGATGTAGGCTGCTTTATTGCTGACTTGTAAGAAGTTCCTCATAAAGGCTGGTTTGACCCGAACAACCTGGCCTGGGACCCCGATATTTGGAACCGGTTTCAATAATTGAACGGCGATTTTTTCAGGTACACGGGTTCTCCTGCTGGCGGAGGCAAATCTGACACTGTTTCTGGCCACCGATCCGCTCGACATCTTGTGTTTTGAACGAAAGAAGTTTTGTCAAAATTATCCAGTCGATAATTTTTCAAATTTGAAAATTTCCTACATGTGCGGCTCGTACAATTAATATCATCAAGTTTAGATTGTAGTGAAGACTCAAAGTGAAGAATACCGTCACGTCCCAATGTCTGATACCAGGGTGGGCTCAGTGTATTGTTCCGTGTGTCATGCTAATGCTCCCAAGTACACATGTCCCGCGTGCGGTCGAAAGACTTGTGGTATCAATTGTGTGAACCGTCACAAGAGCCAGTACGATTGTAGTGGGAAAGTTGATCCTAGCAAGTTTATTTCCAAACAGACAATTAGCGAAGACTCGGTGCACTTGAAGCGAGACTACAATTTTCTTGTTGATTTTGAACGTAATATTAATGTGAAAAAAGCCGATATCAAGGCTAATGCTAAGAACTTGTTCAAGAAGTCCGTTCAAATGAGTACTAATAAACGGTTCAAAAAGGACACTTCCAACGATGCGAGGATACAAAAGGTTCACAGAGTGTTTCCTCATGAGCCCCAAACGGTGGTAAAGCGACAGAATACCTTGGTTGTGCAAGTGCCGCAAGGAATGTCACGATCGCTGTCGAATAAGTCGGGGTACGATAAGAAGCTGGGCACGTTTGTGTGGACGGTCGAGTGGATTCTCCTTGATCAAGAAGGTGAGAAAATACTGGGATTTCTTAGTTACCGTTTGAAAGAGCTGCTTGCGCTTGATGAGTCTGTACCTTTAAATATCTTGTCGCAGCAGAAATTTGAATTCGAGAAGTCATCGTTGCGATTCTACTTGGACAATGTGTTGAGCTCGTCAAAGCAAAAGAGATCTGTCATTGAGCTCAATAACCTGGTTTCTCTTGCAGAAAATTTGAAAGATAAGGTAGTTTTGGAGTATCCCACGATCTTTGTCACCACATCAAGTGATACATTGAGCAACCAAGTCGTGAATGCAAATACAGCGTACAGTATTTCAGACTCTGAAGAGTCTGATTCTGATCTGTCTGATGACTCAAGTGACTCAGATACGTCGTCAGAGGAGGACTCAAGTGGTGGCTCAGACCTGGAGAACGAAGAGGAGAAGAAAACCGAACAAAATCACACAGAATCAATAATACAACATCCATTACAGGGAAATGAGGACACTTCAGTACCGCTTAGTGCTTTGGTTGCTTCAAAAGATGGATTTTCGGTACAAGTCAGGTCTACTCAGAACGAGAGTACCACCACTACTTCTACGAAAAGTTCTGACAAAGACGTGGACACTGTTGAGAAAGACGATAATAATGAAGAGAAAGAAGATGAAGATGAAGATGAAGAGGAGGCTCTGGACTCTTCAGATGAAGCCCCTGAGGAGGAATCAGCCAAGCTTCCGACTTTCTCCATACTCCAGGAAACAGAGGCTCAATAATTTTTCACCAAATGCATTTCAAAAATACCCATGAAACCGCGCGGATACACAGAGGACACATGAAGATAACCGCAGTGTACATAATTGCATCTTCCGTGACGTCTTGCTTTACACAGACGTCCATAAGCTTTTTCAATTGGCCAATTTGGGACCCAGTTTCCCAAAAAACCCCGAAAATTTTATTCACAAAGATCCATAATAGAATCCAAAACTCACTATTACAGCATTCATAGCATCTACGCCGATATTAGTGAATCAGGGCGGCCAACATTCAAGGTTCATGCCCACTTTATAGAACTAGTAAATAGTTATATACACTCAGGCATCACCAAATGTAGAAATTATCACGATATCAAGGTTGCAAATCCACATCACGAAAGTACCCCAAAACAAACGACTTTGCAACTTTTGAAAGCAAGGTCCAGCTCAATATGGCGAGCGTGTTTAGAAAACCGAACGAAGCAGAACGAAATACCAACGCTTCGTTGTATTTTGGGAACCTAGACCCTCAAGTAACCGAAGTGCTCATGTACGAATTGTTCATTCAATTTGGACCGGTGCGATCCTTAAACATGCCAAAAGATCGAGTGTTGAAGACTCATCAAGGATTTGGGTTTGTTGAGTTCAAAAATATCGCCGATGCCGATTATGTTGTGAACATTCTTCGGGGAATACGATTACATGGCAAGTTATTGAGGTTGAAAAAGTCGCTGTCATCGAAAAATGACCCCGACGGTGGTATTGGCGGCGAAAATGGTAGTAATTTGATCGATGTAGGGGCCAAATTGTTTATTAATAATCTAAATCCATTGATTGACGAAGCGTTTTTGCAACAAACATTTTCAAAGTTTGGTGCGTTGATCAAACCTCCTTCCATTGTGCGAGACCCGGATACGGGAGAGTCAAAATGTCGTGGATTCTTGACGTTTGATGACTTTTCCACTAGTGATCATGTTATTGAGACGATGGATGGAGCCACATTGATGAATACAAAAGTATCCATCAGTTACGCTTATAAGGATGATCCTGGCAATATCTCTCAGAAGAAGGTTCGTCATGGTGATGAGGTAGAAAGATTATTGGCAGAAAGTGGGAAATCAAATAAGGTGATTGTGCCTAAGAAACCTTCAAAAGTCACCAAGCCCAGGAAACGCAAGAACAAGAGATAGGTGATACTCTGAACCTTTTTTTGGAATTTTCAAACACAGAATTGTTCTTCAAATGATTGGGCTGCGATATCTTTTTCCTTGACACATAATCGAGCTGCCCAAGAAGGGGTATGTTGATCCTTGTCGTGTATTTGGTGAAGAGCCAGTCGCCCGTGTAATCACATACTTGATTTAAAGTGCTCAACCTACTACGATAGCACTCAAAGACAAACTTAGTAGCAGAAGTTACAAGTATTGTATCGATTGTTGCTAGCACTAAGGTTAGTTTTGATCAGATTAAAAGTTCAATGTAATCAGTTCTGCAATATGTCTGGCGATACTAGATACAAAAAGTATTACTACCAAAATCTTGGAGATGATAAGTGAAATGTAACAAGAATGGCAAAACAGAATGGCAATTTTTTTCAAATTGAATGTAGCAGAATTGACAGAATCGGGTACAGTGTTCCTTAAGCTGAATGGTTCAGTCACTTGGTATATTTTCTTCACTTCTGTATGGTGAAGTGTGGTTTATATACGAGAGTTTATCAAAAAATTTGCAACATTTTCAATTATGTGCAATCATTAAGTCAAATAATACACGGTACACACCTCTGGACGGTCCAGTATTCTTCTTGAGAGCTCCTGAAAATGTTCTACTAGCAGAGAATGAGCCTAGTTGTGCTGTTTGAGCAGCAGTAGCAGTAGTAGCACCGGAAATATGCCCTCGAAATTAGATATGCTGTAAGCTGCAACACGGACATCTCGGTACCGTAGCGAAGCGCATTGCAGAGCAGCGCATTACATTGGTAGAAAATGTTGCAACATCTCGATTGTTCGCACTTGTGAGTGTTGTGTCATACTGGTGGAGTCGCCATGGTTTGGTAGGACTTGTGTGATAATTTTTGGCGAAGAAAAATACCCTGATTTACCTCCTAAGTTTGTCATTTAATAACTAACTTCACCAATCCGAAAAGAAGCAATTACGCATCTTCTTCAAACAACTACTACATACTTGTACGCCTTGAGGATTTGCGATTGATTATCACCGTTTTTTGCGATTGCCATGTCTTCGCCCAGAATGTATAGTTCAGACCTGGAAACCTGGGAAACAGAAACTATGAAGATATCGACAGTAAGAGATGACCGCCAATGACGAGTATTCTGTATCAGTATGATTGAAGTGTATTGATGAAATGGTTTACTCGAGATCAGCTTTGACCCAGATATGCATCTTGATGTGGTTGCCAGTGGTTGCGCTAACTTTGGGCACGTCGTGCTCCACATGTCATTACAATTGCCTCTACAATGATAAGTTAGAAATAGACATAACTATAGGGAACTAAAGCCATCAAATCACCATCTCCAGATAATGTAGGCCAACTTTCGAAGATCGCCAACGGAAATGAAATGGAAGCTTACTTTTGTAAAGAGTTTCATCGAGGCTTCATTTGCAGCCTTGGCTCGTTCAGGCATTTGGTCAGTGTCTCGGTTCCACAGCCACCAAGTCTACTCACAGCGCCGAGCAACGAACTTTGCTCAACTTACTAAACTTAAGTCTTGAAGGCCTACGCAGCTTTCCCGAAACTTGGGAACAAAACTACAAGCAATTTGTATTTGAGAACCTTCAATCAAGTATATTGTTAACGTATTATTAATGGTAGTATTTGCCACATGCGTGTTGAAATGAATTAGATGTACCCA
The DNA here is from genome assembly GCA_030569175.1 of Suzukiozyma manassasensis. Classification (NCBI taxonomy): domain Eukaryota; kingdom Fungi; phylum Ascomycota; class Pichiomycetes; order Serinales; family Debaryomycetaceae; genus Suzukiozyma; species Suzukiozyma manassasensis. The sequence continues at coordinate 1,396,021 of JAJMKC010000001.1, read as the reverse complement.
GTTACAGCCTTATGTGAGTCCTACGCCACTCTCCCACTACAACTTTGGTCTGGCCTTTTCATATCGCCTCAAGTCGTCTGGTGTAGCCACACCATAGACAAAGTTACCATTAGTTTCGGTGATGACAGCAAAGTAGTTGCCAGAGTTGAAGAATGCAGCCAAGTCTTCCAACGGCGAGAACGGAGAAAGTATCGTGTATTGGCTCGAAGTAGCTCCTACAGGTTTCACGATTTTCGTGTTCAACGGGGTTGTTTGCTTGTGGTTCTTGTAAGCAAGGTACTTTCTCCTTGCACCTTTGTTGAACCAGAACATGAATGTCTGGACAATAGGCTGCAAATCGTTGGATTTGACCAAGTCTGGGTTGTTTCTCAAATGCTCCACATTCAAAACCCCAAGTAGCTTCTTGTTCCTCTCGTCAATTACAGGCAAGTAGGTGAACTCGTTTTCGTAGGATATTTCAAGTGCGTCGTAGATGTTCGTGGTGGGATTGATGGAAATCGCTGGCTTGATGTCCAAGTCCTCCACCGTGGCACCACGGTAGTCCCTGTTTGTGAACATGGTCGTTTCCATCATTTTTGATTAATTTTAGAAATTGAATCATGGCCATGAAATATTTGATGTATGTGCAGGTGATGACTCCTAATCACAATATGGACATAAACCAAAACACCCACAAAACATGGTTGATCCTCCTCAAACATCTCATAAACGCAAAAGTTATAGTAGTTCAGTAGTTCCATGTTCTAGAAGTGAAATATCCGAAAAAAGTCCAAAAAGTTACTTGACGAAAAGAATCTGGTCCCTAAGTCCATTGTCAAGTAAACACTCGACATTAAGGTGTGGAAACGTCAATTCCACACCTTTGACACCTCAAATGGGTCTTTTCGTCTCACCTGTCTCTTCATTAGTATCTTAATCTCTTTATTACGCAGCCTCGGCTGTCTGGTACGACTTGGTACGTTCATCGTTGTCAACTACATCTCCCTCTTCTGACACAACCCGTTGCCATACGTCCTCTGTGTTTCCAGTATCAAGCACGCCAATCCTCATTGTGGCTAGCAAATTCACCGCAGCCGTCAGATGCCCGTATACCCCTCCATAAAATGCTTTGGTAGCATCCTTTCCATGTGATGCTTTCAACAACGGAATCCCCCCCGGATGTTGTTCCATGAACGGGGTAATGTCGTGGATGATGTCATGGATAATGATGTAGATCCGATCTTTATTGCTAGACGATGCAATGATACGCTTAAAGTCTTTGGGGGTAATCAATGGCAATTTTGAAATAGGAGTACCCCAATTCAACTGACTCTTCATCCGGTTTAATACTTGTTGTTGTTGCTGAATCTTCAACTGCATAATCAAGTTCTCTGGGGTTCTCGATAAATCGTACGCTAGACCCAACCGTTCCAAAATTCGAATAAACCACTTGGTGGGGTCATACGACAAAACTGACGAATTGGCACGGTAGTCGTGGGGGAATTCGTGGTGGAAGTTATCATGGCCCTGGCCGTATGTCAAGAGTGAAAAAACGGGGTTGTTGCAGTTGATAGACGAGTTCTTGTCGTTAAATGGCTGGGTTGGAATCGTCACCTGAATGTGCTTAGAGTGACATATGGACTCTGTGGACAATACACACAATTGACACCAAACCATTCTCAATACTCCCACATACACTATTCCATTAATCACGGTATCACCACACACCCACACTGCCAAAACCCCGGGAATAATAATTGATGATATCACAAAGAGCACAAAATAGTACTTCTGTTGCCACACTAGCAAGCAATTGAGATTATAGTCTATGGAAGTGAATTCAGCTTCATCATCTGTAGTGATATCTGTGTCGATATCGGGGGAAATGTCGACAACAGCTTCGTTAGGTATTTCATGGTTGAAATGAGAAGGAAACTCTTGTTCAATAAACTGCTCGTAAAACGTATTGATCTTTGGTTTTTTGACCAACCACCCCCATTGGGCCCATAGGAATCCTCTCTTGATCAGATATGGGTCGCGTTCTGTGTCGTCAATAAAATGGTGATGTGCTCGGTGTAAGCCAGCCCACACTCGTACCGGGCCCAACCCGATCCCAGCACCAAACGTGAGGAAGAAGTAAAGCACGGCGGAAAACCTCACTTTGAAAGTTTTGTGGGCAAAGTACTTGTGATACCCTGCGGTGAATGCCAACATCGTTAAGTGGAAGTAACCAAAGGTCACCATCATGGTGGAAAAATTGTGAGGAATCAACGGCAAGCCATGGTGGAAAGAATATGCGATTGCCAATACGGGCAAAATCACCACGGTGAATGTATTTGTATAATTGATCCTGTTGAGAAACTGCTGTCTGCGCTTTCTGAATTCGTTTAGTGCTGAAGGGTTCTTCTTTCTTGCCTTGGTTGAAGGCTCTGATGATTTAGTCGGCTTGATGGCAGTTTTATCTCTGTTTTTCGGGATATTCTTCACTGGAGTGCGATGAACTTTCACACCGCTACTGGAGATGACGACATTGTCTTCCATTTCCGCTGCTTGTGGTTGGATTGTTCGTTAATGAAGTGTTGTAAAATGCTGGAGACCCTGCGCAGCTTTGATAGTTAGGACCGTGTGGTGCGAATCGGTGCTAGAGTGTGCCAAAAAGTGCGACAAAATACAACGAGCTGGCGTCAATTTAGGTCCAGCCGCGCACCTTTTTTCGTCGGTACCCCAAGCAACCAAACAACGTCCTGTTGAAAGTCAACTGAAGATTAGGAGAAGAACTCATGAAAGGAAACAAGTAACACCGTATCAAGTACGAAATTGATTACAAAAGCCAGCCACTTCATCAACCAACATCACTTGTTGGTTTTCTCAGGGAGAATTAGGTTTCTTAGTCTGGTCGTGGCAGAAACCTCGCGCGCTACGTCCTCTGTAAATCTACCACCACCCTCGCCGTTGTAGCACCACGACAGCTACAGTGGCCGCAAACACAGGTTTTATTCGCGACGAAAATTATTATTGTTTTCATTCACCTAGTCAATACCTTCATTCATCACCGATACATCATGGCGCCTGTTCCACACCCCTCAGCCGTCGCTGGAACCAAGCAGCGTTCCTCCACAGGTGCTAATCCCGCAATGTCTTACGTTCCTACCGACACAACCATTCCGGAGAGTCTCTACGAAAAGATTCCCAACTTGGAGCTTTACAAAAAGTTGAAGACAGCAGAAAGAGATATCGATTTGTTAATCAGCAGAAAAGCACTCGATTTCCAGGCTATCCAACAAAAGTCTATCCAACCATCGAACTTCCAAGAAGAAACCGGGATTTTGAGGGTGTTTATCTATAACACTTGCGAGAACCAACCATGGCAAAATAAAGAGGCCCTGTCGCCACAAGAAGCATCCTGGACTTTGAGAGTGGAAGGACGGTTTTTGAACGATAGCAGCAATGGTCTTATTAACGAAAACTTGAAGTTTTCTTCATTTTTATCGGCTATATCCATTGACTTGATCCCCAACGAAGACTATCCTAATCTACAAAATTCCCGATCTAACATCATAGAATGGAGAGACGATCCTTCGGATAATAGAAATACTCCAATTTTCGATGGTATTGATGTGAAAAGAGCCGGAGTTTTCGACATCAAATGTAAAATTGCGTTATTGGTGAAATCCCATTCTACGAAATTGACCTTGCTGGATGAGATGGCTCAATTTGCTGGGAAAGTAGAATGCACTCAACAAGAGCTTATTTACTTGATTTGGAATTATGTGTTATACAAGGACTTATTTTTGAAGTCTGACTCATTAACCAAAGTCCCTGTGGTTTCTACTGATATCGTGCCCAACGACGAAGAAGACCAACTCACCGTCGTCAAATCGGACGATATCTTGAAAAAGTTGTTGAAGGTGGACTCTTTCAAATTTTCCGATTTGTACAAGTTGATTCAGCCTCATTTCAAACCTAGAAAACCTACCATCGTGGAGTACACTGTGAATACAAAACAATCGACAACATTGGGAGAAGTTGTGCTTGATATCCCCATTGAGCTTCCCTTGAATCTTTCCAAGCTTCAAAAGGAATTGACAGAGTTAAACAAAAGTGCTCTTGAACATTTGACAAAATCGGACATGGCAATTCAACAATTGAATGCAAAAATCTCGTTGGGAATAACGGCCTTACAGAGCGCAAACGCAAGAGAACTCTTCTACCGTGAGTTTAGTAAGGACCCAGTGGGGTTTGTTGACCAATGGTTGGAGAGCCAGGCAGAGACCTTGAAGGCATTAAAGAGTGACGAAGGTTATGACGAAGAAATAGTGAGAAGAGCGGTCTACTTCGAAGAAAATGAGCAACTTATCAAGGACAAAATTAATCTTTTGCTTGGTACAAGCAAGTTCTAGTGAAAAAGCTGGTTTTGATGTATGTATATTATAGAAATTGTATTATTTAGTTATCAACCTCGTACTCGTAGTCTTCGTCGTCTTCCACCGGCTCGATGTCTTCTGCTTCATCGTAGTCGTCGTCGGCACCACCTTCAAGATGGTGATTTGCATCGTCGGTCTCGTCTATAAATTCATCGAACTTTCCATCAGTATAATCTATCAGTCTTCTCCTCAAGTTTCTCTCTGTCCGTTCGATGGTTTCCTGGTGAGTAAGCAACGGAAGAATCGATTCCAAGTAGTTGAGCAAGTTGGTTAAAGGAAGGTATATTTTCGATGTCACCCCGACGGACTTCTTTGGGGTTTTATCACGGCCAAGAATGGCTCTCAAATATTGAACAAATTCCCCTAAAGATTCAGCATTATGGGCAATTTCGTACCAATGTTCTCCTGTGATGCTTTCTTGCTTCACTTCATTACCGTCACCGTCAAATTCAAGTCCATCTGTGGTGAATCCTTCAATGAGCATGCCTCGAACATCCTGGACATAAAGTTTGAATTCAGACGGAACCGATGGAGTCTTTTTCGTAGGATCGTTGAAGAGGGCATTCATCTTTTTCATCGACGTTAAGCCTCCATTGGTCTCGTCTGCCATTCTACACAAATAAAACCTCCCGATCTTGTACCCAGCGTCCCCCACAAGCTCTTCCATTAATCTGATTCTTAAGCAATGACTTAATGGGTCACTTGTAGGATCGACGTATTTGGCATCTTCCTCCGATTTCCGCTTCGATAACCTTGTTTCTGCCTCTTTCTTTGCTTCCTCGGTGGCCTTGTTCCCCTTCATAACGGTGATGGCCCCGTATATCGTCTCTCTATCCCCAGGAAGATCTTGCAATTGAAGAAGCAGAGTGATGTAGTTTTTGATGATATCTGACGACGTAAGACACCACTGGACCAATGTTCGCAACAATACCAATCTGTCTTCTGGATTGGGCATCCCTGCTAATCCTCCACTTTCAAATTCAGGACTGTAAAATGGATTGTATACTACTCGTGAATGTTCCTGATAGTAAGAGTCCTTAGTGAGCAAAATCTCGGGAACCGAGGGATCAACGGGAGACTGCGGTGGTTCGGGCTCCACTTGCTCATCAACCACGTCTTCTCTCCATTCCTTGGGAAGCCCAAGAAAATGGGTCATGGGTTTCAACTCACCAATGGCCGAGGCATGGGAAACAACTTCCTTTTTTCTGTTCAAAACCAACGTCAACAATCGCTTGAAAAGCCGGGTCATTTCCTGCGAGATGTGCAGAGGGTCGTAATCGTCGCCGTGGTCTTCACTTGGTAGACTTAACCCCTTCTCGATCGTCTGGGGCCCCACTCCATATATTCGTACCACGTCTCTGAATTTGGTCAAAAACGCTATGATGTATAGTATATCTCCAGCGTAAGGAGCTTTTTTAACATTAGGGTACCCGGCTGCAATTCTGAGTTTGTATTCTTCGGCAGATTTGATCTCTGCTTCTGGTGAGTCTTCTGCCATGGCTTTTAAATTCATGACATTTTCGTCGTAGTAATCGTAGAACACCCCTACCAATGGGCCTGGCAATAATCTCGTCACCTTGTTCTTGACTCGAAACACCGTGGTTCGACTTGTCGGAAGAGCTCTGAGGGGTTTTGACCCAGGTGTCTTTTTGGTGGCCGGTTTCTTTTTGACTGGTTTTTTGGCCTGTTGACCCTGTTTAAGGGTCAATTTCAACACAACTTGTTTCTTTGGTGACTTTTTCGCCGGTTGTTTGTCATCATCGGGCTTTTGGGGGTCTTCTGCCTCAAATGGTAACGCCGATTGTCTCTTTCTCTTTGCTGCCCTATCAGAGGTAATTCTCCCCTTCGGCACCGGTCTGGGCGCCTGCTTGCCACCACGAGACCCAGGTCCTTCTACCGGTTGCGAGTCTAACCGAAATTTTGACAAAACTGCCTCGTTATAGTTCTGTGATGAAGTCGACTCGGGAGGTGTCAACTTGTTCACAATATGTTTTCTTGGTCTACCTAGCCGTTTAGGTTTCTCACCAGGATTGTACTGAACCAATTTTACCGCACCACCAGCCGCCTTGTCGTCGTCAGAGAACTCGACGTAGGGATTGCCCATCTCATCGGGCTGGAAATCAAAGTTGGACATATTCATGATCTTGAGGGCTGCCGACGTGGTGGCCGTATCAATATCGCCATTATGGTCACCACTATCGCCTCCATTAACGTACTCCGATAACCTCATGACATTGGAGTCCGACTCGTCAACACCACCTAGCTTGTTTTCACCACCATTGTCGTGGGAGTCCACGCCGTCTACAGCATCGTGTTTTCCATGAAGACTAAACAAATCGGAGTCGCCGATTGTCGGATCGATATTTGATTCCATGTTCCGTGGTGGAATTTGTTTAACTTCTACCGTCGCAGTCGCCAAATTTCTACCGTTGCTTGTGTTTGATCGTTTCAATTTTCCACCCGCTTTGGGAAAAAACCTATTACCCGGATAGACACGGTTCTTAAAATGATTGAAAATGCAAGAAAATGGGGGTTGAAACACAAACAGAATAGTCAAGTGGTACCAGGGAGACGACTGGATGGATGTGGCTAAGGGAGTTCGACTTGCTTTATTTTCCAGGGAAAATGGCAAGCGTTGCTCCCGGCTTGAATGGCATGCTGATACGCGGTACCAAACACAGTACATAGATTTACAGAAGCGTAATGTTTTATTGCTACATAAATACACGCATCAGGTGCACCAAGGCCAGGCGACCAGTTGTCCGCATTGAATTTGTACGACCAAACACGAATTCAGCATACTTTCAGCATTCAAGGCCAAAAGTGGGTCTTGAATGGTAGCGCCGTATACGTAGCTCCACGAGGGACATTTTCTGAATGTACTGCTTGTGGCAGCTGTGCGTGGATGCCTGATACCAAGAGGGATAACAAGCTACAAGTTTGTCTTAGGACTCCTTTTCTGAATAATCTTGAACCTCTCTGAGGATCTTCCGTTCAAGACCTGCATATAAACAAACAGATATACCACACTTGCAACCAAAGCTTTCTACCGGCAATCATGTTTCGACGTATCAGAAATGGCCACCTGACTCTCCCCGCAAATACTATTGTGGTACAAGAGTTGGAATGTAATTATCGATAGGGGTGGGTGGGTTTTCAACCTACGGAGCATTCACTGTGAGGTTTGGTGAGCCTTTGGCGCTACCATATTCGTTATCTATATAAATGACAGTGTTTGTTTGGGTTGTGCACGAACGACTTTGACGGCGCTACCAAACGGCACCACCATTCACGAAACCCAAACGAATTTAATACAACGCGCGCTACCACCGAATATTCCAACTTTACCTACGCGTTTGCTTCTACACCACGATGGCTGATTACAATCTGTATGGCGGGTTTGGAGACGGAGGATTCAGCACTGAGGGCCACGGCGGGTTCAACAGTGACGCAAGTGGAAATTCTCAAAGAAACCAAGTGAGATCCAATTTAACTGCCGTCACCATCAAGCAAATCAACGATGCGACCCAACCAATACCTGATGGGGAGTTCAAGATCCACAATGTGGAATTGAATTCTGTAAGTTTCATGGGAGTTGTGAGACGTGTAGACACACAAGCCTCGGCTATTATAATCACGGTGGAAGATGGCACTGGTTCTATTGAGGTGCGTAAATGGATTGACGATAATTTAACTACACCAGCAGTAGAGACGGAAAAGTTTGAACAACAATTGAACAAGTATGTCTATGTCGGAGGGTCATTAAAGGAGTTTGGAGGAAAGAAGAATATTCAGAACGCGTACATCTATCCCGTGACAGATCACAATCAAGTGTTGTATCACAACTTGTCTGCGATTTCCACTCATTTGCGAGCCCAGGGTGTTACGACGAAATCGCGTGCAGACGATTCTGGAGGGTTATTTGTTAAGGAAAACGAAGCTACAGGAGGGTCGATTTCCGACCAAATTCTCCAAGTTTTGAAAGAAAATTCCTCTATCATGCAAGAGGGGGTTCCTTTGACATATATTACGCAAAAATTGAATATCACCGATGATGTGGGATTGAAACATTGTCACGAGTTGATTGAAGCCGGGAAGATCTACACTGGATACGACGACAGCAGTTTCCTTTATATGCAATTTTAGTGTAGTTTGTTTCGATCATCCTGAAAAGATAGACGACAACTTGGGAAGTACACCCCGCTACCGAAATTGCATATATCCCCAAAGTTCTCTCAAGTCTGTTCTTATTGCTTTCTGTCGCGTATTTGTATAATAATTAATAAAGGTTTATTTTGTTTATTCAGCTTTGAGTGGTTTGGCACTTTTCCTGTTACTGAAAAATGCTTGCCACAAATCATTGTTCATGACGGCTTCTCCCTGCACTGCCCCTCGGTTAACCATAGTGTCTATACCTCCACCGTTCATCAATGAAATTGATTCAGCCTCTGACAAGATTTTCTCTTCCACCAACGTAGACTCACCATTATTGTTCTCCCGTTTGTTGCCCTTCCCATGGACGTATTCCAATCTTCGTTCCGTTGACATCAAGACAATACTCTCTTCAACCGTATCCTCAATGGCAAACATCCACACCGTAGTAGGCTTAGTCTGACCAATTCTATGAATACGAGATATAGCTTGTAGCTCCAACGAAATATTGACCAAAGGTTCACACAAAAATATGTGCGTAGCATTCACCAAAGTTAATCCACTAGCTTGGGCTTTTGCATTCAATAAGAAACAAGTGATGCTATTTGACGGATTCTTAAACTCTTCCACAGAGTCGTACTTCTTATGTCTTCTCCCACCACCAACTTCTGGAATTAATGTACCATAGGACCCCAAGAATGTAATATCAGCAGCTTTGAAAGCTGTCCCCAAGATATACAACATGTCTTGCCACTGACTGAAAATGACGATTTGAACTTTGGGATCAAGGCTTCTCAAATATAAAACTTGCTTGACTATCATATCCACCTTGGTACTGTATGAGTTAGGTAACGTTGCCAGTTGAATTTCATCAATAACTTCTTTGGACATGGGTCGATAAATTGAAAACAACTTTTTATTATGAGATCTGACTTTTTCATCCACTACGTTTGCTTTAAGATTCGGCCTATTGTGAGTAAAGTTGTAAACAGAAGATTGCACAACAGGCGCCTTACACATCGGACAAGTTTTTCTGTTCTTCAACCACTGTTCCAAGCAATCTTTACAGTACTTGTGTCCACATTGGGTTAAAGATCCAATTGTGATACTTGAACGACAAATAATACACATCAAGGTGTCATCAATCTCTTTCTTAGTTGCATCCTTCAGCACAAGCAAACTCATCAAATACCGGTATCTTCCGATCGACTTATCTAATCTCCGCTCTAAAGTTCCAAGCGGGCCAAGAATTGCAGAAAACTTAGATACGATCTTGTCCTCCTCAAGATGATCTCTGTCTAAGGGGAAACTAGAGGTTCGAACACTATCCGAAAGCTGTTGCAATTGCTTGAAATAATCAATCCGCACATTGAAGACGTGGTTACAATTACCATTCAATTCTTTTTGCATCAAAATCAAACAAAGCTTTTGGTTTTCAAATATGGTTGATAATCTTGTTGAGATCTCTTCAATAATTTCAAGTAAACCTACCCTTGCAGCTTTTGTCGAGGTATCATCCGACTCGGTGTCTAGTTTTAACGTCTTAATTTCCAGTAGCAACTCCATCAAACTCAGCTTTGATTGTGGCCTTATTTTCTCTTGGGTATCCTCTAACAAGGTCAAAAATTCAATATCATTGATCTTCATTTGCTCAACTTCAAGATCCAATTTCTGTTTTTTAAATCTGACTTTAGCAATTTTCACTGAAGTTTCAGTGCCTATGACAAACTCATTTCTTTCCATCAAGGTTTTTCCTAATATCGTCAAATAGGATGATGCCTTGTCTTGATCGTGTATACTTTGGTCGTATTCAAGACCGTTAGGGTCTTCATTATGCGTTATCAATGGACGACATAGAATGTTTATCAAATCGCTCATCCATTGATTAATCGTCACCGCTTGGTTATTAAGTTCTTCAATCAACAAGTTCAACCTAGAAAAAACTGACTTCAATTTGGCTGTGTAGTATTTGGACAAGTCATCCAACTTCATTAATGGCAACTTTGTGAAGATTTTTCTCGAGGTTTTAGGGTACATGGTTTCACCGAAATCAACCGGCGAATCGTTCTCTTCAAAAAATGATGTTTTAGAAGAAATTCTAGATGTAACAGCATGTGTTACTGCCTCAATTGAACTCTGCAAGATGTCTCGCCTAACATTCTCAGCAAAACTGTAATATCCTTTTTCCATATTACTAAACTTTTCTTCTCGACTATCTTCCTCTTTGATATCTGGATGTTCTCGGATCCGGGAATTGAAGGGCGTAGTCAGTGGTAATTGAAGCAAATCGGCAATCTCTTCCGTTTTGTGATGGTCCACAAACACTTCCAACTTCAGCAAATCGCCTGGTAGACGTAGTTGGTCCATCGGAATGCCCTTTTTCTTGGTAATCTCCAAATATTCTTCATCATAACACTGAAAGTATCCAGAAGCAATGAGAAAATAGAATTTATGAAGATAAATATTCCAATTTCTGTTCCTAATTCTCAATGCCCTAATCTTATCTTCAAGTTTTTCTAGTTTGGGATCATTGATCCAATTTTCGTTATTTTTTTCTTCTTCACTAGTTTGTTTCGCTTCTTTTGTCATTGCTTTCTGTTCGGCCAAACACTTCTCCAATGATAGATTTGTACGACACACAATTATTTCAGCTTCTCTTGCACCAATTCGCAAGAATCGTAATGCTTCATGCGGAAGGTAAATAAATTCAAAAAAGTCACCAACTTCCATATAGATTTGAATGATCAGTCTTTCAACGTCAGAAATCTCTGCAAATGCCTTTGTCAACATATCATCAAGCAATGAATCCAAAGTGTTTAATTTCTGTATGACATTTACTGCCAGATGCAAGTACGATTTTTTGTACTTTTTCGATGTAATACTTAATTGCCCAATTTGAGGGTTATTGCAAATTTGTCTCAACTTTTGTAACCAGGAGCTCATATACATCATAACACTGGCTGAAGGAGCCCAATCAGGGGAAGTCGGATTTCCATCTTCATCCAAGCAGATAGCCGATAGACATTCTTCATACAATTGATCGTAATTATCCTGTTCGATAGGTGTGAATGGAATGGTCAAAAGTACTCTGCTTTGAGGAGGCAATTGAATGTCCTCGTGTACCATGGCCTTAGTATGTCGAATCGCCAACCGTTTCCACAATTTCATGAAGTCTTCACTTGAAGATACAAGTTTCTGCCATCCTTTCTTTCCGAGGTCTCCATAAAATGGAAAGTATTTCAAAAATTCCAAGATCGAATGCAAGTCAGCCAAGTTCTTCTTTATTGGTGTACCAGACACACCCCATGCATGGAATCGTGGAATCAATGCTGCACTTTGAAATGCTCTAGAATACTTTGATGACACCATTTGAACCTCGTCCAACACCACTCGCCAGAAATGGGTCAACATTAGGGGAGATTCATAATTAATTCTCTTATAAATCTCGGGGATTTTGTTGTGTTTGATTGCTAAACTAATCTCGTCTTGTAGAGCTCGTTCATAATCGGTGTCGTCATACTTTCCATTTGATCGGATGTTTGCAACTTTTGGCTTTTGTAGATTGGCCGAGATTTGACTAAGTGATTCAAAATTACTGGTGTCTGCTTCTGTCACTTCGCTTCCAGAAGACGAAGGATTCATCGCTGAATCTCGCTCCAAATACTCGCGGTAAGAGTTATTTTTCTCAACGGAATTACGAGTTGTCCTGTTTCGAGACGTAAACTTTGCATAGTCTAGCTCCTTGGAAATTGTAGAATAAGTCGAAAACACCATGTCAAACTTTCGCAAATATTCAGCTATCAAAGCTGGGTTATTGTCTAATTTAGGGTATTTACCAATCCCCTTGTATATGGTAACTGCAAGTGATGGAGCTAAGTTTTCGACTTCCAGCACCCATTGCCTCAAAATCGACTCAGGAGCAATGATCAACGTTGTCTTTGCCTTTACAATGGTTCTGAAATCACTTAGTGAGTTATTTTGAATTTGCATTGGTTCATTCACTTCTTCTGAAGGTCTTTGATTCATGAGCACTAATGCCGTTATTTCCACTGTTTTTCCCAATCCCATTTCTTCTGCTAGCAAGCCCTGGGCGGGCAAGAATTGCTGCGCTTGTGTGTCTTCACCGTAGGTAATAATTTGTTTGCAAACAGAAGTTATACTAGCAATACCGGCAGTGTACTTGTTATGGAAGTATACCGTTCCACTCTTAACAATTTTATCCCAGCCAAAACATAGCTTATTCAATATTTGGAACACGTTGAGCTCTACTTCGTGTAAGTTTATCTCCGGATCCTTCGCAATATACCGCTTGAGAAGTAGTGAAGTATCGGTGTCAATTAATGGGACTTTCAAGCACCGGTTGGTGGAATGGTCGTATTTTACACTCTCCTTGTTCAATAGCCAATTGACTGATTTTGATTGAAATCGGAGAAGATTAGTGTCAAGTTCGGGAATTTCAAAATCATGTGGAACACAGGGTAATTTGGACGTCTCTTGGGAAACGTAACTGTAAAACAAATGCGGTGAAACCGGTTCCAGCACCAGTTCGATATACTCAATGGGACTAGGCTTGAAATACGCGTCCACGAGGATATTTATCTTATCGATCACGTCAAGATGAGACGGTCTGTGAATGTCAAACTGAATGGTGATTTTGTAAGACAATGCAATGGTAATAGTGTTGGAAAAGATATCAAAATCCAACCGAAGATGAGAAGTTACCGTAATACTGTTTCTTGCCAATTTTGCACTAGCCAAATTCAACAAGTATATCTCACACCAGAGCAAGTCAAATTCCGGCTGTAGACTGGGAATCGCAAGAGAGAACAATAGTTTTTGAGATGGCCGCGTGGATTTCTTGCTTTGTACCACCAACAAAAAGTTATTTGCATCGAGACTGAGACGAATGTCCGAGGTTGATACTCGATAGACCCCATCTGAAACCAAATCAAAGTTGCTGCACAAATCCTTGTGGAGAAACGATGGCGAAATCACAGTGTAATCAAAGTGTCTATCACAGAGTGTAACGCTCTCCTTGTCCAATTCAATGGAACCGACGGAGCTGGGCGAAGTCCCGTGGGATTTTCGGGTATCATTGTTGGTGTTTGGTGATTTCGGAGTGGATATCTTTCGTTTTTTGGTCTGAGGACCCGTCGCTGGGGCTACGTGCTGGCTAAGAGCACCAAATTCAATCTGGATCAACTGAACAACGCCATCCAACTTGGACGAGGCCATTTGATCAGGGTATTCAAGGACCAGCAAATTCGCAAAGAACTGCTAAGCTGTTTCAAGCTCGGTTGTTAATAAAGTGCGATTTCACACAATTTACGATTTCACACAATTCACGATTTTCCACATTTACGATTTTTTCGAATCTACAGAGCCTTGCTACCAAAAGTTGCAAAGTCACAGGTCACACCGTTCCAAGTCAAACGTCGTTTATTACAGAAATACACCAAACAATATGCCACATACATCGAACTATTCATCCGTTAAAATTGAAATCAAACAAAACTTCATGCCAAAATCGAACTAAACCATCACCCTAAACTTCTATAAAACAAGTCCGAGGTTGCTATAATCACCGTCAGCCAGGCGGTCTTCTATCGTATATTTTTCATAAGTTATCATGAACAGTGGCTCCATGGCTTCGTCATGAAATGGGTTCCACTTGCATTGTGAACTGGGGTGGGAGGGAGAGAGTGGTTCAGGTCTTGACCGTGACGTTCTTGTGCAATCTTCGTTCGAGAATCGACGCTCCCTTCAAGTTCAAATCAAACGCCTTTTGCTCCACCGGGTTGCGCCGCTGGGTTCTGCGAGTGTTTGCCAATACATGGCCCAGAGCATCCGTTTGTTCAACCTCCTCATCTTCCTCAGCCACCAGGTCAAACCCATTGATCTTATGCGACAATGCTGCCTCTTCGCCCATTCTATGTACCGCAGTGCTGATGTCGAATGCATCACGTAATGCCACTGCGGCCGGTGAGTACAATCCCGAGTTGTAGTTCCGTTGTTTGTTGAATTGCTGAATTGGATGTTGCACCCTGGATTTGGCAGCTTTGGAAGCCCGCAATGGTGCCGACTCAACCACGGCTGTCTTGCGGACCCATGGGTCATTCAAGAACTCGTCAATGGTGTATCTATCGCGAGGATTGACCGTCAACAATTTCAGAACACAATGCTTAGCTTCGGCACTGATCTCGTCCCACCACGGACTCAAGAATGTAAACTCTCCTCTGGCGACCTTGGCTGTCAACGATTCAATCCGCTCGTCGTAGAATGGTGGGAACCCACAAAGCAAGGTGTACAAAACACACCCAATGGCCCACATGTCGACTTCCTTCGAGTAGTGTTCATCCTTGACAATTTCAGGAGCAGCATATCCCACCGTCCCACATGGGGTTTTGGTGTTGTGCTCCCAGATCTGTTTTGACAATCCAAAATCGGCCAATTTAACTATTCCGATACCTCCGCCCCCGACCCCAGGTGTGAATTCCCCTTCATCCTTCTTTGTGTTTGGATCATCTGATTTTCTGAGTTTAGAGTGAGGCGACACAGACGGCTTAAACTCGATCGGGTTGAACAACAAGTTCTCTGGCTTGATATCACGATGCACAATCCCGATTTCTTCGTGCAAATACCTGATAGCAGACCCGAGTTGTACAATGACATGTCTCGACAAGTCTTCAGAAAAGTAGGTGTACTTGACGATCGAAGCAAATATCTCTCCTCCGGCAGCCAACTCTTGTACAATGTAGTAATAATTGGTGGAATCAATAAACTCGACAAATCTAACAATATTGGAATGGTTCAATTGTCTCATGATGGTGACTTCCTTCAACACTGCCTGTTTCTGGGGTTGGTCCATTTGGAACTTGCGCAAAATCTTGATTGCTACCAACTTGTTTGACACCAAATGACGAGCCTTGTACACAATAGAAAACGCTCCTTCTCCCATCTGTTCCAACACTTCATAGTGCTCCAAATTCTCGTACGGCTTGGACTCCTTGTCCAATCTTTCCTGTTGCACAATCTGAGAAGCCACATGCTCGTAGTCTCTATGATACGTCTGGTATGTATTTCCAGACACACTGGAACTATCCTCAGCAACCGGGTGCTCGGTGACAACCACCCCATTCATGGCGCCAGTTCCGGCTGCACCATCACCAAATCCAGACGCGGGAAAGTTGTTCAAACTTTCGTTAACGTAGCTCAAACCAGACTCTTCGTCCACCACTCTCTTTTTCTGTAAGTCATTTGCGCCCTTTCCGTGCCTGATAAAGGCCTTCAAATTTTCAAACATTCCTGACGGGAATTAGCCAAGTATAACCACGAGAAACAAAGCAAAAAAACTCGTCGCAACGTTTCCAAATTGGATCCTGTGGATA
Organism: Suzukiozyma manassasensis; assembly: GCA_030569175.1. NCBI lineage: Eukaryota > Fungi > Ascomycota > Pichiomycetes > Serinales > Debaryomycetaceae > Suzukiozyma > Suzukiozyma manassasensis. The sequence continues at coordinate 1,380,078 of JAJMKC010000001.1, read as the reverse complement.
TCGTGATGTCTCTGTCGGTATAAATGAAAGAAAATCCAGGAAACCCGTCTACAATCTAGCAATATCGTGCCCTTAGTAAGCTTGCTATAAAATCTAGCAATTTTTTTGGGCACGGTTTCCATACAGTAGATGAAATTTCCCCATGGGAATATCGCCGGTGGTAGTTTCTTTGTAGCCTGTCAGCAAAATTGCAATTAAAACCAGGCAAGATGTCATTTCCTCCAGCTATTATGTTTACTGATTGGGATGGGACCGTCACATTGCAAGATTCCAACGATTACTTGACGGAAACCATTGGTTTCGGCCGTCCGAAACGGTTGGAGGTCAACGATAGAATCTTGAACGGCACCACCACTTTTCGTGACGGGTTTCAGGAGATGTTGGACAGTGTCACCACGCCGATGGACGAATGCATCGATATTTTGTTGAAGAATATCGATTTGGACCCTGGTTTCACCGAGTTCTACCATTGGTGTGAGGCCCGCCACATCCCCGTGGTGGTGGTTAGTTCGGGAATGAAACCAATTATATCGGCGTTGTTGAAGAAGCTTGTGGGCGAGGAGGCCTTGGGCAACATCGAAATCTTGTCTAATGACGTCAAGATCAACTCTGATAGCTCGTGGGACATTGTGTACCGTGACGACTCAGACTTTGGCCACGACAAGGCCAGATCCATCAGAGAGTATTTGGCTCACCGGGGGTACAACAGCACCAACGTTCCGTTGATGTTTTACTCGGGGGACGGAGTTTCTGACATCTCTGCGGCCAAGGAGACCAATCTTTTGTTGGCCAAGCACGGCAAGGACCTCATTATTTACTGTAGAAGGGACGGGATTCCCTATACTGAGTTCAACAACTTTGGTGATATCCACCAAAAGGTGTCGAGCATCATTGCTGCCGGGGGAAAAAACATCAAAGAGTACATTGAGAACGACTCATGATCATGACCAATGACGATGACGATGACCATGACCGTGGTATCAGAACTACAAGCTACACTAGATTGATTTGATAGAGTTGAATAGACTAGACCGCACCGCATCGCCGGAAAAATCGAAATCGAAAAGAACCCTCCATTTATTGTTTGTATATACAACGTAGATTAACCCGAAACCCCATTCTTAGCCATGTCAACGATGGCATACACATTCAATGCTGAAATGACAATCCAAATGATACACGCAATCACGGTTACCCACCACGAGTTGTGCATGTACTTGTACTTGTTACCATCGGTCTGCAATTCAAGTGGTAATTCGACCTTCATGATGGACTTTTTGCAGGTGAAATAGATCAAAGGAGCCGTTAATGGCGGCAATAACAACGAAATAACCACTTGCGACACGTTCAATGCCGTTCCCAATCCGTTTCTCCCAATACAAAGGGAAATTACCAAACAGGGAACAATGGAGATTGATCTCGTCACGAGTCTTCTGAGCCATGGTCTTAATGTCCAGTTGATATGGCCCTCACTAACAATCTGTCCCGCAATCGTGCACACGATACCTGCTGACTGACCGGAAAATAACAATGCCAACATAAAAATCGTCCCCACGGCAGGAGCCAAGTTTCTCGATAACAAGGAATGAATGGTATACAAATCGGCATCGTAAGCCTCAGGGGTGCCGTACAACGTGGCACCAGAAACAATGACAATGGCAGAGTTCACAAATAAAGCAAATGTGAGCAATGTGAGGGTCAATTCAATGACCGAGTATTTCAATGAGTACTGGATAGCTTGGTACGAAGGCTTGTAGCTGTTGTAAAAATAGGCTGCTTCTCTGGCCTGCTGGCTCTTTTTTTCGTCCAAAGAGTCTATATCCTGGTCATACTCATCAAATTTGACAATTCCATGTTGCACGTCATACTCTCTGAGTCTAGGCTGAACAATACCAGACCCTAAAAACAACGAATGTACCATGACGGTGGCACCGATAATCGAGGTAGCAATCGTCATCCCGCTGCCAGAAAACATCTCCTTAGATGGAACGAACCCCCGGAACACTTCACGAGCATTGGCATGCACTTTGGACAATTCCACTGCGAAGCATATGGTGACTCCAAGCACAAGAATGGCCACCATATACTCGAACAACCTGACAAATTTGGTGGAACTGGTGTCGTTGCGGTACGCCATAAGCACAAACAACACGTCAATAATGGTGATACACACCCCTGCCGGTAACGGGATCTTCAACAAGATGTTCAACGCAATGGCACTACCAATCACCTCGGCGACATCAGTGGCAATAATGGCACATTCTGCAAGGAACCACAACACCCAGTTCAACTTCTTGGGGAAATGTTCACGACAGCATCGTGCCAAATCGCATCCCGTCACCGACCCTAGACGAATGCAAAGAATCTGTAAGAATATGGCGATGACGTTGGAAAGAAACACAATGAATAATAACGAGTACTTGTTGGAAGCCCCCGCAGTAACACCTGTAGAGTAGTTACCAGGATCCATGTAGGCGACAGACACCAAGAGGCCTGGTCCTACGAACGAAGCATACTTTTTGAGAATTCGTGATCCTCGAGCGAGAAACGGATGGTCCATTGAAATCATGAAAAATGTGGAAATGGGAAAAATGGTAACAATCTGGTGCAAGTTCTGACAATGGGTATAAATAATGCAATAAATCTGTACCTTACTCCCTGGGGCTTTATTGTAGTGGCATCTGCTTGGCAATTACGTGTCTTGTCACGTTGGAGTATACATCTCGTACGTAATTAATACCAAAAAATGCATCCGGTATGGTCCTATAGGAGGTCTGGCCATGTGCCGGATATTATCGGAATTTTCAGGAATGGCCCAGGTACTGGCAGGGTGGTATTTCACACCACGACTGGGGGGAGGAATGAAGTTTAGAGGGGAGTGGGTCCCGTTGCCACACGTTTGTATTGTGTGCAATTGAGAGAGTACCACAAAACGTGCTGGCACATGGAAGTCAGATAGTCAGCTCAATAATTAAAGACCAACTGTGGTGTGTTGGAGTCACAATGTCTAAAGATGTTGCGCAAGTCTTCTTTGGCTAACGTTAATTATGCACATATGGTGCAGCTTGGGCAATGCAGTAGCATAAATCTGCGCATGGGTTCTGCCCAATACATTCGCAGCAGGTGTTACATCGGACCTCACACATAGGGTGGCTCAGTGCATAGGAGAACACAAACGCACAATTGAACGTGAACAACAATGCACTGCTCCATTGTTAGCAGAATTATATTCTTACACCTGGCAGGTTTATCGGAGTTTTTGCTAGACAATGCCGAAATGTCCCTGGGATGAGTCTCCACAGCAATTGGCTACCTTCAAACTGCACAACTTGATGATCTACATCGTTAACATGCTCTTGTCCTGGACATTGCAAGTAGGAGGTTGCGGTGAGAATCGCGGACAATTGGCAGTTGATGCCATGTCAATGCCATGGTTGAGTATCATAACGATGACAATCAATGGAACTTTCATATAGCACCGTTATCACGGCCAAAAGGATCATCGGGGAAGCAAAACCCTTGACATCTCCTTTTTTCCGTAAAAGTGCTACGCGAAAATCACCGTGATAAAGCACAAACCGGGGCAAGTTGGATTGTAGTGAGAAAGTAGTTTTGCACTACCTACATCGGCTTGAGGGATGATTGCCTCCTTCGCCTGTTCCTGCTTCCATTTCAGATTCAACGAATACACCGTGATGAGTTACGGCAGCAACTGACGAACATTTTCATCGAGCAATTTAAAATAGCAAACGGTTTTGCACGGCGCGTTCCACCTGTCTCCTATTTTAGATTTCTGCATTGTTGATCCGTTTACGGATTATTTGATACAGAAAAAGTTATTTTGTATCAAATTTGTTAGCAATTTTGCCAGTGTCATTTTTTGCTGCAAATGTGATGCGCACATTTTGCAACACATTTATTGAGCAAAATCCAATATAGTACAATTGTGTCTTTTTCACATATCATCTTGCACCATGTCAATAATACCCGTCTACTACAGCTCTTGTATACATAGACGTTGCTTTTTACGACGCGTAAAGCAATTTGTGCCAATTCCCTGAGTTTATCGGTTCTTTTCTAAATGATTCCGGTTGCCACGGTGAACATGACATGTACAAATACATGCTATTTAGAAACAATTCACAGGGTCTTGATGGTACGCGCTATTGTTTTGTACCGCCATACTGCCACGCTAGCATAGTTGACGTGTTGCCAAAGAGGTAGTGTAACTTTGCAAGATGAACTCGAGATATCACGACTTTCTTCCTACAAGGTTGTATTGGCTATTCCAATCGTCGCTCCTGTAATGCCACAAAGAAGCTGCATAATTAAACGAATGCACTCGTAGCCTTAAAATAATCATTCATTCCACGATTTGTTTTCTGGTGAGACCTCAATTGTGAGAGAACCCAACTCATAGAAAATGATTGGCCCTTGAAAATATATGTCATACCTACAAACTTATTTGCAACACCATAATTGGGAAACTAATGCTATGTGCCCATATTAAATACTACAGACTCATGCTGTTCTTACATTCAATTGCTTGGGCCATTTTCCTGGACACGGAGTAAATTGCATCTAGAAGACATGCTTCTACCCCTCCGCAAAGAATTGAGGTAGCATAAAATGACATATAAATACCTATAAGTCCACGCTACATCAATTCAACTCAACTTTCACCTGCTTGGACACTTGATGCTTGCAATTGAAGAATGTTTGTTCCGCGATTTCCCCAACCCCATACAAAAATGTATTTGGCCGCGACACGCACGGCCTGTTCGTTGGTTTCATTCAGGGAGGGTGCAATTAGAATACAGAAGAGTTTTTCATTCAATTGATTGAATAGTTCAAGTTAAAAAGCAATCAAGTGACCGGTGGTATTGTTCAGCTGCTGCGACTATTGATATCAACAAAAACATTCAATTTTCCAACCCTTTGCATTGAAAGCACACCCATTTTGTTTCTTAGTATCGAGTTGGTTATTTCACTTAAATGAAAATCAACTACTAGTTCACTTATTTTATGCCGAACTTATTAAAGAAACTTAACATAGGACAATTTCATAAATCCGATAAACCTGGTGAAAAAGAAAGTGTCGATAGACGGCTGAGTACAGCTGCACAAAATTCATCGAATCTGCAATATTCCTCTCAAAACGAGATCCAAACTGAAAAGAATATGAATTTCTTCCCCGATCAATTGGGCCAACAGGTCCAACAACCGGTTCATACGCAACCAATACCACAACAACAACAGCAGCAACTGCATCAATCGCAACCTCAACAACACAATTTCAATGCGCAAGCTTCAGCAATTCCATCATTACCTTCACAGAACGCAAGTGATGCCATCCAAGCATCATTGTTGCCTCAAAGATCTACAGTGTCCAAAGGAAAATACTCATTGACCGATTTTCATATCATGAGAACTTTAGGTACTGGTTCGTTCGGTAGAGTTCACTTGGTCAGATCTGTCCATAATGGAAGATATTATGCCATTAAAGTGTTGAAGAAGCAGCAAGTGGTGAAAATGAAACAAGTGGAACACACAAATGATGAAAGAAGAATGTTGAAATTGGTTGAACACCCATTCTTGATTAGAATGTGGGGTACATTCCAAGACTCAAATAATTTATTTATGGTAATGGATTACATAGAGGGTGGGGAATTGTTTTCATTATTAAGAAAATCACAAAGATTTCCTAACCCAGTGGCAAAGTTTTATGCTGCAGAGGTAACTTTAGCGTTGGAGTATTTACACTCACATAACATTATCTATCGTGATTTGAAGCCAGAAAATATCTTGTTGGATAGAAATGGTCATATCAAGATTACTGATTTCGGGTTTGCTAAGGAAGTTTCCACTGTCACATGGACACTTTGTGGTACCCCAGACTATATTGCGCCCGAGGTTATCACCACCAAACCATATAACAAATCGGTTGATTGGTGGTCGTTAGGGGTTTTAATTTTTGAAATGTTAGCTGGATATACTCCATTTTATGATTCTACCCCAATGAAAACATATGAGAAAATTTTATCGGGAAAAGTGCATTACCCATCGATCATGTGTCCTGAAGTTATCGATTTATTGAGACAATTGATCACTGCGGATTTGACCAGAAGATTAGGAAATTTATCTAATGGACCTGCCGACATTAGAAACCATCCGTGGTTTGCTGAAGTGGTTTGGCAAAAGCTATTAGCCAAAGATATCGAAACTCCATATGAACCACCAATCACTGCCGGGGTGGGGGACTCCAGTTTATTCGATCATTACCCTGAAGAACAGTTAGATTACGGAAGCGCGGGTGCTGATCCATATTCACAATTCTTTGTGGACTTCTAGGTATGAAGACAGAAGAACATTCCGCCCTATAATTCATTTGTTTCGAAAATTTATACTTAAAAAATTAACATGAATTGTCTATTGAACTATTACATGATACGACCGCAATTAAACTATGCTACATACAACAAGAAACTATTTATATAAACGTGTCTTGTCGTAGATTGATGGAGGAACTTCAAACCGGCAAAGCTCGTTCCCGTAGATAAAGTGAATCGTGAAATTCCCCGTCAAGTAATGAAAGTCGAGAGGTTTCAGGATAACTTTTGATACTCAACAACACAAACCATGATAGTAGTAGCTATTGAGCATGGAATGTTGGCCACGAGTTGGTGAAAATGGTCTTTTTATATGCTTTCATGACTGGATAAATTTACAATAAAACTGGAATAGGCACCTGCGTCCTTCTTGAACTTGGTTTCCCGGAAATTTTGACAATATTATATGTCACAAATCTGTAATTCTGTTGAAATGCTTAACTCAAAACATTTCCTGTGTCAAGACATTTCTCCATTTGGGCACCTTATTTCAGGCTTGGAAGGTATGCTTACAATTTAGACACACATAAAATAGAATCATCGAAGTATCTTTTCTCCTTTGTTGCGATTGGAAAAATACCGCCTCTCTGTTGTTACACTTTGGACATTCCTTGTCTGATCTTGGCAAAGTAGGGTCATTACCAATATCTTGAACAACACCAGCAGTTTCTCCAATGTTTGTAATCAATTCGTGACGGTACACCTTTGGATTCTCGGCCAATTCAGTATAGCCACAGTTCCGACACGAGTACAATAGTCTTTGATCGTTCTTATCCTCTTTAGGATACAACATGTTATTGCACTCAGCACAGAATCTAAACGAAGCCATTGGATACGTAAATCAACAGAACTTTTTGAAAAAGGAAAACACAAAAAAAAACACAATGAAACAGCTGTATAGTTATTTAGTGAGTGCTAGTTCCGCAATACCAAGACCAAGATAGAAGATTCCTCGACTGTTTGGATTGTACGTTGAAGAAAAAAGTTTCACCGCGACATATAGACACTTCCGACATTTTCTTGGTGAGGACTCGCGACATTGTTTTGTAGTGAAAATTTTCATGAAAAATCACCAGGAACGAGAATCCTTGAATAGCACCATAGTAAACAGGGAGAAATATGTTTGTTCGTAGCGTTGTCAGAGCTTCTATGAGAAGAGCAGGTGGGGTCTGTGTTCGTTTGAACTCGACCGTTGCCGAAAGAGCAACTGTTGACCCTAAGATCACTGCTATCGTGGACCAAATCGCTAAATTGACTTTATTGGAAACTAATAGTTTAGTCAGCGAGTTAAAACACCAATTGAACATCCCAGATATCAGCTTGCCAGCCGGTGGTGCTGCTCCAGCTGCTGCCCCAGCTGCCCCAGCTGCCGAAGAAGTCAAAGAAGTTGTCGAAGAACAAACCATATTTGCCATTAAGTTGGAATCATTCGATGCCAAATCCAAGCCAAAGATCATCAAAGAAGTCAAGTCATTGTTAGGTCTCTCGTTGGTGGAATCCAAGAAATTCGTCGAAGCTGCTCCAAAGATCTTGAAAGACAACGTTGCCAAGGAAGATGCCGACAAAATCAAGGCTACCTTGGAAGGCTTGGGGGCCAAAGTTACTTTGGAATAAGTTTAGATCATCCAACAGACTCATTTCATGCCATACTTCAACTGTCCAGCTCCGTTTGTTGGACTTGAAATGTTGATTTCTTGTATATATACAGTAATACATTTACCTTATTAAGGCTGGTGTAGAGCCATTCACCAGAACTGGATGCAACTAACACAGGGGAATGGCTGCGTTACTTTGGAGGCCAGAACATGTGGTTCAACTTTGGACGCGATTTTTAACTTGAGACAGTCTTTACACTAGTCAAAATAAACGGGTGAAATTGGTGACGAAAACCCACATCAATATTGTTCCTAGTAAGTAGTATTTGGTCGGAACGTGGCTTCATTTTAATCCATGTTCTTGCCTAGGATTTTCTTTGTGCTTTTGATTTAGCGCTTTGGCTGCAAATACAAGTAAACACTATCAACACCATCAATTTTCACCCAATTTGCAATCTGAAACCACCAAAACTACCGTCTCTTAGCTTCTGGTAGCTGGACCAGAGCAAGTGCGCGTCAAATCCCCAAAATTCGTATTGTTCAACTGGGCTATGTTTCTGGTTTGTTTTCTTTATTTATTAAATCCATTTTATATACAGAAATTGCTCTGAATTTAAAGTAAAGAACCCAAAGTCATCCCCACAAGAGTCATGGTATAATGAGCAAACGCCACCACAATCACAGTCTCGTGGACTTGAAGCTCGAGGAAAAGCGGTTTGGGGAAAAAGGCGCCGTCAAAACATGGCTATCGGCCGAGTTGTACTCCCGTAAGGGTATTCGAATTGCAATAGAGAGAAGTGATGATAACAAGATAATTTTTAAATGCAAGTACCGAGGAGGTGGTCCGCCGTGTTCGTTTCGTATCCGAGCAAATTATCTGATAAAGTTGAACGCATGGTCATTGGTGGTAATCAATGATAGCCATAACCATGAGTTGAATGAGTTTCCTGTGAAGATCCACAGGAGGCCACAACCCAAGTCCAAGATCGTAGACTCTGTTGCCAGGCAGATCGACCAGATCATAGATCGAAAAGTCATCAAGAACAACGGTTTATCTGAAGAGGAAAAGGCATCTATAATGGAATCCCTCACCCTAAAGTACTTCACGAATAACTCAAAGTACTTCTCCGATACTTTCATACAACAGTTGGGTAACAAGTCCGACAAGGTGATCAATTGGTCGTCTATCCCGTTGAGTCCGCTTTTGAATGATGACACCAACAATGACGCATCGTCGAATTCTATCGAAAACTTGATCCATTTACCAGGGTTGAACTTGGGGCAAAACATCATGCTACAGAATAACAACAACCACGCTAGTTTTGGCCAAAATGGCGTTAATGGCTACTCTACTCCGTCAAATCCTATCCAGAACCAAAATAACCAGCTTCCCAGCTTCAACTCTATACAAAATAAGCTTCCGTTATCTCCTACAAATTTGCCAGCCTTAGCCAACCCCACCACCACGCTAAACCCGTCGCATCTTTTGAAGAGTACAAAGCCGTATGGATCGTCTCTATACCTCAGTGACTTCAAGAATATCTACAATTATCCATTGAATAGCCTTAAGATAGGCAACATCAAGGACATCACGAAAAATAGTAATGGTGATACCTCATGGTGAATGGACGGCCACCAGCACTATTTTCTTATAGAAGTACTAATGAGGCTGGCTGCTACCATAAATGGTCTACGAGATGCAAGAAACATAATTTCGTCAAAGAGCATGAATGGGTCACTCTACTCTGGCAGTAGAGACAAAATCAACGAAACAAAACCACAGCTTCAGGTCCGACTATTCTGCACTCTAGACTTTTTCCTTTTACTGTTCAATATTACGCAGAAATCATTATTTATTGCTCATGATCTCGTCTGTTTCTCTCGAAAAGTCCATGTATCTCGCCCAATTGTTTGAAATTCGTCACTCTGAAACCACCATTGTAACCGCACAACTATCCTCTACGCAAATTCTCCATTACATCCTAATTTTGTCTAGCAAAAATACAACCTGAGCTTGTGCCCTTCTCGATTTCTGGCCACATTAATTCTTTGTGCGAGCTCATGAAAATTTAATGGCAAATCGAAGGCAAACCACCCAAGATAAAAGTCGACAAAAACTGCCATGTCTCTGGGTTCCGTGGACAAAGCCGACTTAGAAGGAACGACATTGATCCTTCCATCGATTTCTTTGGGGAACTTACCGCAATTGACCATAGATCTACTCATTCACACCTATAACCTAGACAAAATAGGGTGTCTTGATTCGACATATTTATACCCCTTCGTGTCACCACAAGACCACAGAGCTGACATAACAGAGAACAAGAAGCCGGGAATTAGTCATGGAGTCGAAGTTTACCACTCAAGTGTCAATAAGATTACCGTTATTCAGCAACGGTCCCCTATCATCACCAATTTCACTGAAAAGTATGTCACTGAGGCCATTTTGCCCTTCATCACGGCGAAAAAGTTTGCCAAAGTGTACTTGTTGGACTCTGGGGACGCGGGATTGTTGGAAAACCACCAGCAAATCGAGGTGTTGAAGGCCGAGGAGTTGTTGTCCCGGTCCCTTGCCAACATGAATTTACAAAACTCGCCAGAAACGCCATTTTCCAACTATACGACTCAAATATGCAAAAACACCACCGCCGATGTTGTTATCTCGTACATCTACGAGGGAGATAACTTTTACGATGCCCAATTGCAGGCGAAGAAAGTGGTTGACATTCTACAATTGGAACCCAAGCCGTGGGTAACACCCGTGAGTTGGCTCGGGGTGTATGGGGACAAAGAAGCCAGTAATGCCATGGAGGACGGATTATATGGTTGAGGGATGAGATGAAGTATGTAATGAATGAATTATGAGTGTCTATGTATCATGGCGAGTGAGGAACCCACTGCATTTGGTGCTACTACCTATAACCTCGATGAGTTTGGTGAAGTCAAACAAAAAAAAAGAAAGAAAAGAGCATCTTCATGCCAAAACATTCGTATCGTAGTGATTAGATCATGGTTTAATGTACATTTACACTTTGCGTACCAACTTTTGAAATCTATGACTTGAGCCAGGGCTTCGGTCCTGTGTCGTTTTAGTAGTTCAACGCATACTCAATGGCCGAAGTGTATCCATAAGCACCCAACCCAGCAATCACGGCAATGGCTTTATCGGACAAGTACGAGTGGTGTCTGAACGGTTCTCTTTGGTGGACGTTGGTGATATGGACCTCGATGAAGGGAATGGCCGTACCCAACAATGCGTCTCTAATTCCCACCGATGTGTGGGTATAAGCCCCAGCATTGATGACAACAAACCCCACCCCGTCTAACTTGGCCTGGTGAATTCTGTCTATTATGAACCCTTCGGTGTTGCTTTGGTATACTTGGACTTCAGACCCGTTCTTTTTCGAGGTGGCTTGCTCAATAGCTGCTTGTTCGATATCTTTGAGCGAGGTGGTACCATACTTTTCTGGCTCTCTTGTTCCCAAGAGATTCAAGTTTGGACCGTTGATTAATAACACTTTCTTCACCATGATTGTCTGTGTTAGACTATGTAGTTGAAGCGAAACCGCAAAATGAAAGTGTCGTGGTGAACTGGTGAATTCGTTGAAGGGAATTTTTCAGTGAGTCAGAAAATGTGTCGCACTTCTCCAGATTTTTGTCAAAATTGTCCGAAAAGTGTCTTGCGCGAAAATGGTTTTGGGGCCGGCTGCCTACAAGAGGCAGCAACAAGCAATTGTGTGTAGCAAGTATAGATTGTGGTTGTAGCAAAAGTTTGGAATCAACGATGTGATTTGATTAATGATAAGAATGGTGGGGCACGGATCTTCATAGACGTGCGTATCGTATTCTGGCTGTTGTCGTAACATTTCTGATGTTTTGAAGTAATTCTGGCTGTCGTAATGTTTCTGATGATTTGAAGTATAAATTGGTAAATAATGTGCGATACCGTGCAACGTACATAGTGCTTGGAAAAGCCATTTGTAACAAGTGCTATGGACACTCTTAGGTGGTGAATGGTGGGTCATGCCGGTAAATGTTCGTTATCCCGAGGTAGCTATAGTTTAGCTAACTTCCAATTTATACGACAGTTCATATCTTTTGTTTAATCATTGCTAGCTCAGTGTAAAGTTGTAGAGTTGTCTCCCAGGCCATAACAGAACAAGACTTGCGTCAAGACTTTCCATCAACTCAAAGAGAGCAAAACTTACACACCTCTCATCTTTACTTTCTTGCCTTTTTCAGATCGATTATCATCTAAGTGACTTAAAACCAGATTACGCTAAACTAAAGTAAACAGTAAGATAGCAGAGAAAAATAGTTGACCAATTCAAAAGCAAATAATTTCTTTACAATCGCTACGTTGGCTTGACACCACGGTAGGATGACTGTTGCACCCCGTGGAAAAATATTTGATAGTCATTTTGCAGCCAAAATCGTGATTTATCAGAGGCAAAAAATTAAGATTTCGGAATGGAATCAGAAAAGAAAATGGTCGGTATGACTTCCTCAAGGCTTATAGTTCAACATCATATATCATATGGCTAGGGACTAAGAGTTTCGTGACTACGGACAGTAACAAGAGGATAGACTAAAATGCACCGTATTCTCAGTTGCGTTATAGAAAAATAGGGTCCAAAAACAAACAATTAACAAGCACAAATCCAACATTAATGGCTAACCAACTGGAAACAATCCACTCTCCGTTCAAATCCGACACCAAATGGGTTTCCGTTGTGGAATCTGAGATCGAATATATGGCAAAAGAATCCAAACTGAACGAAATTAGACCAATACAACATGGCACTATTGTCGCTCTTCAGCTGATACTCTTCAGAGCCAAGCTTCGTCACTTTTATTCACATTCTCACCATCTTCTCATATGGACTCAGACTCATCTTTTTGCAGCCATACCGATCTCAACGAAAATACATGTTTTTAACACTCTGAAACCACAAACGACATTGCAAACACATCATATTCCATATCCGTACCTTTTAGAGTGCGCACACCTATTCCGTTGACGCAGAATGGGGATCTTTTTCTTGATAGCCATTTTGGTGATGATAACGTTTACACAGGTCTCATCTCATCACGAAAATTGAAATTTTTCATTTCACCATTAAATCGATTCCCCAGAATACCATGTCGGCTGTCGGGTCTTTGATCTTTTGTACATACTGCGGGAACCTCTTGGATTCCACCACCAATGATTCCACGATAAAATGTGAAGTTTGCACCGCCGACTACCCCAAGGCCAAGTTTGCCAACTTGAAGGTGGTGACGACGTCGTCAGAAGATGCGTTCCCTTCGAGCTTAAGGTTGAAGAAATCCGTGGTGAAGACATCGTTGAAGAAAGACGAGTTGGATGACGGGGCCACAATCAAGGAAAAGTGCCCCAAATGTGGGAATGAAGAAATGCAATATCATACCTTACAGTTGAGATCGGCAGATGAAGGGGCTACGGTGTTCTACACTTGCACCAACTGTGGTTACCGATTCAAAACAAACAACTGATCATTTGCAAATCGTGGTATTTGCCCTATTTGTCCTAGCATTGGCCCCAGGCTTACATTGTACTATAGTTAATATACGATAAAATCAATTTATTCAGTTCCAGAACACTTTTACACTCTTCTAATATACATCGAATCCCTGGTGAGTGCCACTACTCTGCTTTCACGGCAGCGTATTCCAACTCGCCAGAGTTTTCATACTCGTACATGTCCAATGCAACCACAGCAGAATCTCTGACAACTTCGTCCTTGTCGTTCAAGAAGCCTTGCAAAACAGGCAAGCATTCGTCGGTGGCAATGGACCCCAACGCCTCAGCAGCCTCGTGTCTTACCATAGGAGCTTCCGACTCGTTTTGTAACACCTTAATTAATGATGGCACGGTGACAGGGTTACACAACTGGCCGAAAACGTAGGCAATTTCGTGCTTGAACAACGCAGAAGAGTCAGCAAATCCCGATGCCAACGCAAGACATGCTTCATCTGAGCCCAAGTCTCTTAATCTGAACATGGCTCTGTATCTTTCGAAAATGGGTTTGGACTGGTCGTTCAAAATCGCTTGTAATTTGTCGATTTTAGTTTCCTTGGTGGATTCCATAGGTGGAGCTGGGTCGATGGAGGAGTACAACGACTTTTCCAATACCTCAGTGGTGGCATTTGCTGAGTGTTCCCATTTTATTCTTTCGATAGCCAATTCACAAGTCTGTCTGATTTCCTCCAAAGGATCATTCACAAGGTAGTGGTTCAAGAGCTCGAGTGATCCTTCGTCACCAATAGCCCCCAAAGCTTCGGCAGCCTCGTGTCTCACCATGCACTGCTGGTCGGTGCTCTTCAACACCAGTTGCAAATATGGAGCAGCGTACACGTTTTTGATTTGACCCAACACATAGGCAACCTCGTGCTTCAACAATTCAGAGCTGTCGTTGAAACACTCGGCAATGTAGTCGATTGCCGTTTCGGCTTCCTTATTAGATCCATCGGCACCTATGTTTTTCAAGTTGAACAACGCCCTGAAACGGTTGGCCAACGAGGTTTTCCCCGACTTGTTGACCAACACATCACGCAACTGCTCCAAAGTGGCAGTATCGATATCAATTTCGGTAGTCATGGCGTGGGTGATGGAAAAGATGCAAAATGAATTTTTTCGAGATGAGATAAAATCTTCTCAGAAAAAACCCTGGCCCATCACCACGAGAAATCATCCAAACAGTACTGAGAAAGCCGTAAAATGGAACTGTAGTGTCATTGTCGTAACAATAACAATGAAACCATTAATATGGTTGATTTGAGTCGGTAGAAAGCAGCGTTTTTGGATGTAAATGGTGACTTTGTCGTATTAGAAATTGGGTGTAGCCGTAGATGGAGGTACGAACGGTGCGAGCACGGCGGTACCACTGATGGGAGTTTTTTTGTGCGCGCACTGAAAAATCTTCAACATCAAACATATTCTTTACAACCAAAAAAGAGTACATTTCAACAACCATGGCACAACCACACATGCCAGACTTGTCCAACGCCATTGTGGCGCAGGACGAGATGGGGAGACCATTTATTATTGTTAGAGATCAAGGAAAGAAACAGAGAAAACACGGCCTCGAGGCCACCAAGTCCCATATTCTTGCCGCCAGATCGGTGGCTTCCATCATCAAGTCGTCGCTCGGGCCACGAGGAATGGACAAAATCTTGGTCAGTCAGGACGGAGAAATCACCATTACCAACGATGGGGCCACAATCTTGTCGCTGATGGACTTGGATAGCGAGATTGCCAAATTGTTAGTCGAGCTCTCTAAGTCTCAGGACAACGAAATTGGGGACGGTACCACCGGGGTGGTGGTGTTGGCAGGAGCATTGTTGGACCAGGCGTTAGAATTGATTGAAAAAGGTATTCATCCCATCAAAATCGCCAATGGGTTCGACGAAGCGTGCAAGATCGCCGTTGCCCACTTGGAGTCGGAGGCCGACGTGATCAATATCAGTAAAGAATCGGCGGATGCCAATCTTTTGAAGGCCGCCAGAACGTCTCTTGGGTCGAAAATCGTGTCGAAATCACATAGTCATTTTGCCCAAATGGCGGTGGATGCGGTATTAGCGGTGGCCGATTTCGAGAGAAAAGATGTTGATTTTGAGTTGATCAAGATGGAGTCCAAAGTGGGAGGATCCATTGAAGACTCATCGTTGATCAGAGGGGTTTTGCTCGACAAGGATTTTTCCCATCCTCAAATGACCAAATCGGTACAAGATTGTAAAATCGCCATTTTGACGTGTCCATTTGAACCTCCAAAGCCAAAAACTAAACATAAATTGGACATTTCCACGGTGGAGGAGTTTAAGGTGTTGCAAGAGTACGAACAAAACAAGTTTCAGGAAATGATTGATATGGTGAAGGCATCAGGGGCCAACGTGGTAGCCTGTCAATGGGGATTTGACGATGAAGCCAACCATTTGTTGTTATCTAACGGGTTGAATGCAATCAGATGGATTGGAGGATCAGAAATAGAATTGTTGGCCATTGCCACCAACGGGAGAATCGTTCCTCGGTTTGAGGATTTGACTAAGGAAAAGTTGGGTAGTGCTGGAAAGATCAGAGAATTGGAGTTTGGAACCACCAGAGATAGAATGTTGGTTATTGAGGAATGTTCCAACACCAAGGCCGTGACGTGTTTTATCCGAGGATCCAACG
The DNA here is from genome assembly GCA_030569175.1 of Suzukiozyma manassasensis. NCBI lineage: Eukaryota > Fungi > Ascomycota > Pichiomycetes > Serinales > Debaryomycetaceae > Suzukiozyma > Suzukiozyma manassasensis. Next base: position 1,363,903 of record JAJMKC010000001.1, on the reverse strand, counting down.
AAATGATTGTTGCCGAAGGAATCAGAGCATTACACGATTCTATTTGTGTGGTGAGAAACTTGATTAAAGACAACCGAGTTGTTTACGGGGGAGGAGCAGCCGAATTGACCTGTTCCATTGCGGTTTCTGAAGCTGCTGACAAGCAAAAGGGAATTGACCAGTACGCTTTCCGAGCATTTTCCGCTGCGTTGGATGTTATTCCTATGACGTTGGCCGAAAATTCTGGTTTGGACCCTATTGAGACATTATCCTCGTTAAAAGCCAAGCAAGTGCTTGAAAGTACCAGTCACATTGGAGTGGATGCTTTGGGTAAAGGGTCGAACGATATGAAGGAACTTTTTGTCATTGACCCATTGATTGGTAAGAAGCAACAGTTGTTGTTGGCTACCCAGTTGACGAGAATGATTTTGAAGATCAACGATGTCATTATTAGTGGGAAAGACGAGTACTAGCACCATAATAGATCAAGAAGTAGACAGAGCCGGTTGGACCACAATCCCATCACCACATTTGCGGAGCAGCAAAGGATAACACTGTAGTTAGTTACAATAATACAATACCAGAACTGGCGTAGAGACAATGTTGTGCACGATGATGGCACCACAAACAGTAAGAGATGGAGCAGCAGAAAATGAGAAGGAAGAATACGGTAATATCAGAGTTTGAAAAGGAAGAATATGAAAAACACAATACAACAAAGCAGAACGATATATCAGTAGCCTACGGCCCTCCATTTAGAGGAAATATCTCTTCTTGTCTTTGCTCAATTTGACTAACCTACCCAAGAGTTTGATACCAGCAAACGGTGCGGACGTGACGGAAAAATCAAGCCGCACCGTCCCAGTGCGCGCCAAAAGGATAAAACTGGACACGGAGCCGCCACCGACACCGCCACTCCCGCCCGGTACCAACACCACCAAAACTAGACGATTGAGATGGTAGCGCCACAGGGTGAGGAAATGTTCGGGTTCGTTCTGTGAGTAAACGGGCGATAGATTCCAACACTGTTTGATTGTGTCAATTGATCAACCACCAGGCTAATTGACGGTAATTTGCGCCATTGCACTACACCTGTATCTTGAATTTGCTATTTGATTAAAGAAAACCCACGAACCCCCGTCAAAATGTCGTCTATGACCAACCCTGCTGTTGTGATGGACAACGGTACTGGTTTGACCAAATTAGGGTACGCCGGTAACGATTCTCCATCATTTGTGTTTCCAACAGCCATTTCCACCGCCTCTGCTTCCGGGAAGTCTGCTAAAAGTTCGAGCAAGCTGTCGTTTTTGTCGTCGAAGCGAGGTTTAGAAGACTTGGATTTCTTCATTGGTGACGAAGCTCTTGCTGCCGCAAACGGCCCAAACTACAGTTTATCGTACCCAGTGAGACACGGACAGATTGAAGATTGGGACCACATGGAGAGATTCTGGGAAAACTCCATTTTCAAGTACTTGAGATGTGAACCTGAGGACCACTATTTCTTGTTGACCGAGCCACCATTGAACCCCCCAGAAAACAGAGAAAGCACCGCCGAAATCATGTTTGAGTCGTTCAATTGTGCCGGGTTGTATATTGCCGTGCAGGCTGTGTTGGCATTGGCTGCTTCGTGGACTTCTTCCAAGGTGCAAGATAGATCGTTGACCGGTACGGTGATCGACTCGGGGGACGGGGTGACTCACGTCATTCCTGTTGCTGAAGGGTATGTTATTGGTGGTGCCATCAAGAATATTCCATTAGCCGGAAGGGATATCACTCTTTTCATCCAGCAATTGTTGAGAGATAGAGGTGAACCAGATACAAGTTTACAAACCGCAGAAAAGATCAAACAGCAATTCTGTTATGTTTGTCCCGATATGGTGAAGGAATTTGCCAAATTCGACCAATATCCCCAAGAAAAGTTTGCTCAATATATTGTTGAGTACACCGACAGAAACAGACGTAATGTTGTTGACGTGGGGTACGAGAGATTCTTGGCCCCGGAGATGTTTTTCAACCCGGAAATCTGCTCGTCTGACTACTTGACCCCATTGCCTACCGTGGTAGACCAAGTTATTCAGGCTTCTCCCATTGATGTCCGTAAGAAGTTGTACAAAAACATTGTGTTATCAGGAGGGTCGACCATGTTTAAGGACTTTGGTAGAAGATTGCAGAGAGATTTAAAGGGCATGGTGAATGAAAGAATCGAGTTGAGCGAACGAGCATCGCACGTAAAGTCCACTGGAGTTGATGTCCAGGTCATATCACACAAGAGACAACGGAACGCGGTGTGGTTCGGAGGGTCGCTTTTGGCACAAACAGCCGAGTTTAAGAGCTACTGCTACACCAAAGCTGACTACGACGAGCACGGACCAAGCATTGTGAGAAACTTTTCGTTGTTTTCTGTGCCATGAGTCCTATGTTAACAAGGGTATGACGGAGCTTTCGACGAAAAGTTGACAAAAAGTCGACGAAAAAAAACCCGCCAAATTGCGCACAAAAGGTGGTCCCCACGAGCTAGCCATTACGAATCCGTTCTTCCCACCAGAGCCTCGGGCCCTGTTTCCCTTCCCTATTATATGTCAATAAACACCATTTACGTAGCACGAATAGTTAAGGCCGTCGTGCCCGGCCCATTTCTCAACCTCACATTTTCCATAAATCGAGAAATGCACCAGATAAGCCAAGCCGTAGCTTGAAAACACACCACCACACACCACCACCCTCGCACGATGTCGACGTCCCAAGTGCAGATCGTGGATGGCATTGCATTGGCCCAGATCTTCAATGGGTTGAGATCAACAAAAGAAGAGGTGCGAAACCGGTATGCCGCCGAACTTCGAAACCATTTGACATCGATAGCTAGAGACTTGTCGTCGGACCAATTTAACCGGTACAACAAGGACATCAATGCGGCAATCTTCGAGTTGATGTACAGTAAGGACGCTTCTGAGAAGCTCGGGGGGATTGCGGCGTTGAACGAGCTCATTGACTTGGACTCTGGGTCTGGCGCGGGGGAAGAGGCGTCGACCAATCTCGCTAGGTTCTCGAATTACTTGGGATCTTTGATTTTATCGAACGATTTACGGATTATGAAGCAGGCGACAAAGACTCTTGGGAAGTTAGCGATTCCGGGGGGGTCTCATACCGGTGATTTTGTTGATTTTGAGGCCAATACCGCTATAGAATGGCTACCCAGTGAAAACAAACTGCACGAAAATAGACGTCATGCTGCAATTTTGATTATAACGGCATTGGCCGATAATGCTCCCACGTTGTTATATCCTTATATCAATCAAATTCTCGATAATTTGTGGATTCCATTACGGGACCATAAGTTGATTATACGAACTGATGCCGCCATAACCCTTGAAAAATGTATGAAAATCATGTACGACAGAGATAGTGGTACCGGGAGTTTCTGGATCAAAAAATTGATGGATCTGGCGTCACTAGTGCTAAATGAAAACTCCAACGATACCGTAGATGGAGGCAACACGGTAACAGCAAATGGAAGCACCTACAATATGTTGGGTTCGTCATCGTCACAAACAAACGAAGCAATTCACGGATGTCTCCTAGTTTACAGAGCGTTACTCCCATACCACAAAGACCCCTATGTGGTCTCCAAATTTGACCAGATTTATGAAAACACCATGTTGTACAAAAACCACCGTTTGGCTATCATAAGACAAGAGTTAACAAACATTTTCCCATTGTTGTGCCGAGTAAATCCAACTGCATTTGTCGAAAAGTACTTACATAAGACACTCTACTATTATTTGTCCCAATTGAGGAAATACAGAAACCAGCATAATGAGACTGCAAATAACGATAAGAGTGCCATATTTACAAGCATAGGTTTGATATCACTCGAAGTGGGTAACCAAATGGCGACGTATTTGGATGCAATTCTCGACAATATCAGAGAAGGATTGACGTACGCAACTAACTCAAGTGTGCAAAATATTCTCGCAAATGCGGTGTCTAATAGAAACCAAGCCAATGCAACAGCAAACTTGAATGCCATTTCCACATCCACATCCAGTGTTTCGAAATACCGGGTGACGAGGAAAGAAACTGAACCGGCAATTTTCGATTGTATTGGCAAGTTGTCTATTGCCGTGGGACCAGCACTTACGAAGCATTTACAAAGAGATATATTGGACATGATGTTTACAAACTGTTCATTATCAACCCATATGCAACAAGTTTTACAAACCCTTATCACCAACATTCCAGCATTGACGAATACAATCGATCTGAAATTGTTGAACTTGTTGAGTTTGGTTTTATCAGGAAAGTCATTTCAGCCACCAGGGTCTCCATACGGAACAATAAAAATGAACGAATCACTTGCAAGAGACTATAGGTTAATCATGATATCAAGAGATACCGGCTTGAGTGTCAACAATATCCTTCTGAACCAGGAAGCATACGAGCAATATGATAGTGAGATCTTGATCCAAGCATTGAAAATTCTTGCATTTTTCAAGTTTGAAACTTTTCAGTTAAACGAGTTTGTCAGATATTGCACCATCACGTACTTGGAACACAGTAACGCTAAGGTCAGATTGACGGCAACAGTAACTTCGTGTGAAATATTTGTCAAAGACCCAATTTGCCAACAGACAAGTGTCAATGCATTGAATGCCGTCAACGAAGTTTTGATCAAATTGTTGTCTATTTCTGTGACAGACCCCAATCAAGAAATCAGACTTGAAGGGTTGAGCTGTTTAGCCAAAGCAGGAAATTTTGATCCCCAATTGTCGCAGCCCGAATCCGTGCAATTGCTTTTCATTGCGTTGAACGATGAAGTGTTTAATATTCGGAAAGTTGCCATAATAATTCTCGGAAGATTATCTTCTATCAATCCAGCATACATTGTACCATCACTACGGAAGACATTGATACAACTTTTGACAAGACTAGAATATTCCACAACCAGTAGAAGGAAAGAAGAAAGTGCGATATTATTGTCGTTATTGATTAGCAACTCAAAGGACTTGACAAAGCCATATGTGAAGCCAATTGTTGAAGCACTTATCGCCAAAGCTAAAGACCCCAGTTCTTCCGTTGCATCGAGTGCAATTGCATGCTTGGGCCAAATGTCTGTGGTTGGTGGAGAGGACATGAAACCATTTATCCCAGAATTGATGCCACTCATTTTGGATACTTTCCAAGATCAAAGTTCGTCGTATAAAAGAGATGCCGCATTAAAGACATTGGGACAACTTACAAGCTCGTCAGGCTATGTCATTCAACCATTACTTGAATATCCTCAACTTTTAGGTATGTTGGTGGGTATATTACGACTGGAAACTGCCCCATCGATAAGAAGAGAAACTGTGCGTCTTCTTGGTATTCTAGGTGCGTTGGATCCGTACAAGCATCGTGAGGTTGAGCAAACAGATAAAAGCATTCCTGCCGACCAAAATGCGCCCCCTGTAGATGTTGCTCTTCTCATGAATGGGATGTCTCCATCTAATGACGAATACTATCCAACAGTTGCAATAACCAACTTGTTGAAAATTTTGAAAGATCCATCCTTGACAGCACATCACGTTAAGGTAATTACGGCCATCAGGTATATATTTCAAACATTGGGGCTTAGATGTGTTTCATTCTTGCCACAAATCATTCCCGCAATTACCAATGTTATTCACACTTGTCAGCCGACACAATTGAACTTTTATTTTAAGTCGCTCGGGAGCTTGATCGGAATCGTTAAGCAACATATCCGACCATTTTTACCTGAAATTATTGACGTGATCAAAGAATTTTTCAGCATGAATAGTCATCTAAACGTTCAAGGAATTTTGATTGACCTAGTCGTATCAATAGCTCGGGCTCTCGAAGGTGAATTTAAGATGTATTTGCCAGAGGTGTTGACTTTAATGTTGAATTTTCTCGAGGAAGATAAATCGGAAAAACGAGAATCGTCTATTCAAGTATTACGTGCAATTGTGGTGTTTGGAAGCAACATTGAAGAATATGTTCATATCATTGTTCCAAATATCGTGAAAATGTTTGAAATGGGTCCATTACCCTTGAGACGTACCGCCATTGAAACAATCGGAAGAATTTCAAGAAACGTTTTACTTGCAGATATGGCGTCGCGAATCATTCATCCGTTATTGAGAGTTTTGCAAGAAGATAACGATGAGTTGAGAATAGCTTCATTGAACACTTTGAGTTATTTATTATTACAGCTTGGTACGGAATTCAGCGTGTTTGTTCCAGTGATCAAAAAGGTCCTACTTCAACAAAAAGTCCATGCCCCTAAATTTGAACAGCTAGTCGGAAAACTTGTGAGCGGTGATCCTTTACCTCCACACTTGGACATTTATAAAGATTTTGACACTCACCTGAGTCATTTTGATCTTCCAGACGTTGATGTGCCTTCGAAGAAATCCCCCGTGAATCAAGCAGCATTAAGAGCTGCGTGGGATTCGAGTCAAAGGAAAACTAAAGAAGATTGGGAAGATTGGATAAGTCGATTGAGTAAAGAACTTTTGAAGCAAAGTCCTTCGCATGCAATCAAAGCATGTGCCGGTATTGCAGCAGATTACTATCCGCTCGCAAAGGACCTCTTCAATGCAAGTTTTGCCAGTTGCTGGAGTGAATTATATTCTCAACACCAAGAAGAGCTTGTTCAGTCATTTTGTATTGCATTATCATCTCCCAATAATCCACCTGAAATCCATCAAATTCTTTTGAATTTGGCCGAGTTTATGGAACATGACGATAAATCTCTACCAATAGCGATCACAACTTTGGGTCAGTATGCCCAAAGATGTCACGCTTATGCCAAGGCGTTGCATTACAAAGAATTGGAGTTTTATGAGGAACCCACCACCCCAACTATTGAAGCACTTATCAGTATCAATAACCAGTTACAACAATCTGATGCCGCCGTTGGTATTCTTAAACACGCTCAATTGCATCATGATCTTCAATTGAAGGAAACTTGGTACGAGAAGTTGCAAAGATGGGACGATGCCTTACATGCGTATAACGAAAGAGAAAAGACTGAGCCTAATAATATGGAAATAACCATGGGTAAGATGAGATGTTTACATGCTCTTGCAGAATGGGAGCAATTATCAGAATTGGCCAGATCTAAATGGGATGATTCGTCAAGCGAGATCAAGCGAAGTGTTGCTCCTCTTGCTGCGGCAGCTGCCTGGGGTTTGGGGCAATGGGATAGAATGGACACATGTATCAAGGTGATGAAAGCAGAGTCTCCAGACAAGGCATTCTTTAATGCTATTCTTAGTCTTCATAGGAACAATTTTGATGCTGCGTCCGAATATATTCTTAAAGCAAGAGACTTGTTGATTACGGAAATGACTGCATTAGTAAGTGAAAGTTACACCAGAGCATATGGTGTAGTTGTCAGGGTGCAAATGCTTTCTGAATTGGAGGAAATCATTCACTATAAGAAGCTTCCACAAGGATCTGAAAAACGAGTCGTCATGAGAAAGACCTGGAACACAAGATTGCTTGGATGTCAAAGAAACGTGGATATATGGCAAAGAATGTTGAAGGTTCGTGCTCTTGTTATTAAGCCAAAACAAGACATGGAAATTTGGATTAAGTTTGCCAACTTGTGTAGAAAATCCGGAAGACTCAACTTGGCTGAAAAATCATTAAACGCATTACTCGAAGTTGGTAGTCTGGAAAAGCCTACGTGGGCACCACCACAAGTGGTCTATGCCCAAATGAAATACATGTGGGCAAAAGGTGAACAAAAGAAGGCCTTAGGGTATCTTGTGGATTTTGCAAGAAGAGTTTCACAAGGATTGGGCTTAAATCCCGAAGAACTGATTACCCAACCACTCCCATCGGCAGGTCCAGGATTGAGAAAGCATGTTCAAGAATACACCAAGTTGTTGGCAAGATGTTACTTAAAACAAGGTGAATGGTATATTGCACTAAATTCAAATTGGAAAACTGACACAAAAGTCTCAGAAACAATTTTGGGGGCTTATCTTTTGGCCACCCATTTTGATAGCTCATGGTATAAAGCATGGCATAATTGGGCTTTGGCCAATTTTGAAGTTATTTCGCTTTACACAAACCAGAGCAATGCCATAAACAACAAACAAGATGGAACCATCGAGCAAAACGAAAAAACCAAGAATGAACAGCTGGATGATGAGCTGTTGAAACAATCTCAATCACTGCAAATACAACAAACTAATGCCATCCCAATGGAAGCAATTCAGCGTCATGTAATTCCTTCGATTAAAGGCTTTTTCCATTCGATCGCCTTGTCAGAATCCAATTCGTTACAAGACACTTTACGTTTGTTAACGTTGTGGTTTAAATTTGGTGGTATACCAGAAGCCGCTCAAGCATTGACGGAAGGGTTCGACATGGTCAAGATAGATACTTGGTTGGAAGTTATTCCACAATTAATATCTCGAATTCACCAGCCTAATCAAATTGTGAGTAGCTTATTATTTGGGCTTTTGGCGGATCTAGGTAAAGCCCATCCACAGGCTTTGGTTTATCCTCTTGCTGTTGCGGTCACGTCAGAGTCCGTTAACCGTAAGAAGGCTGCTGAATCAATCATTGAGAAGATGCGTGCTCACTCGGCAAACCTTGTTGATCAGGCAGAGTTAGTCAGTCATGAATTGATCAGGGTGGCAGTATTATGGCTCGAACAATGGTATGAAGGCTTGGAAGATGCGTCAAGACTCTTTTTTGGTGAGCATAATGCTGACAAAATGTTTGAAGTATTGGAGCCACTACATCAAATGTTGCAAAAAGGACCAGAGACAATGAGAGAACAATCATTCACCAGTGCATTTGGACGAGAACTAGCTGATGCATACGAATGGGTATTGAATTACCGTCGTACCAAAGATATCACCAATCTCAATCAAGCATGGGATATCTATTACAGTGTTTTCCGTCGTATTAGTAGACAATTACCTCAATTGCAAAGTTTAGAATTGCAATATGTTTCTCCCAAATTAGAAGCCGCTCATGATTTGGACTTGGCAGTTCCCGGTACTTACAAAGCTGGAAAGACAGTTATTAGGATTGTCAAATTCGATTCCACCTTCTCTGTGATTTCTTCGAAACAAAGACCAAGAAAGGCTTCTTGTAGAGGAAGTGACGGAAAAGATTATCTGTACGCTCTTAAAGGGCATGAAGATATCAGACAAGACAATTTGGTTATGCAATTGTTCGGGTTAGTTAATACCCTTTTGAACAATGATCCAGAATGCTTTAAACGGCATTTAGACATTCAACGATTTCCCGCAATTCCATTGTCACCCAAAGTTGGTTTGTTAGGTTGGGTTCCTGATAGTGATACCTTCCATGTTTTGATTAAGGAATACAGAGAATCGCGAAAAATCTTGTTGAATATTGAGCATAGAATTATGCTACAGATGGCTCCTGATTATGACAGTCTAACATTATTACAAAAAGTTGAAGTATTTACGGGGGCTCTAGACAACACAAGAGGGCAGGATTTATACAAAGTATTGTGGCTCAAGTCCAAGTCCTCAGAAGCATGGCTAGATCGTCGTACGACATATACCCGGTCATTGGCAGTAATGTCGATGGTGGGTTACATTCTTGGATTGGGAGATCGTCATCCTTCGAATTTGATGCTTGACAGAACTACCGGTAAAGTTGTTCATATTGATTTTGGTGATTGTTTCGAGGCAGCAATATTGAGAGAGAAGTATCCTGAGAAAGTTCCTTTCAGATTGACTCGGATGTTGAACTATGCGATGGAGGTCAGTGGAATTGAAGGTTCATTCAGAATTACCTGTGAGCATGTCATGAGGGTACTAAGAGACAATAAGGAATCGTTGATGGCCATCCTTGAAGCATTTGCATACGATCCCTTGATCAACTGGGGATTTGATTTCCCCACAAAGGCAGTTACCGAAGCCACTGGAATCAAGGTTCCTCAGGTGAATATTGCTGAACTATTGAGAAGAGGACAGATTGATGAACAAGAGGCTGCAAGATTAGCCAAACGTAACGACGTGGAAATCAGAAACGCTCGTGCCGCATTAGTGTTGAAGAGAATCACCGATAAGTTAACTGGTAACGACATCAAACGGTTGACGGGACTCGGTGTTCCCACCCAAGTTGACAAGTTGATTCAACAAGCCACTAGTGTTGAGAATCTATGTCAACACTATATTGGATGGTGTTCTTTCTGGTGATATATTTTACATGTATGTTAGAAATAGTGGTATTATATTGATATCTATGGAATGCCTAATGGTTAATGAAATAATGTACAAACTAGAACCCTTGAATCTTCTTCGATGCACTGGTGAACCCAATACCCTTTATTGATGCCGTAATATATTGTTCTTCTTCTGGAACACCTTCGTCAGCCCCGTCTCTTAAGTACACCTCAGTACCAAAGACTGCTTTAATATCTCTCAAGTACTGGACGAAATGTTCATCGATTTGATGTTTATGGAACTTCAACCTCCCGACATCTTCCTTTCCGATAGTCATATAGACCAATGCAACTGGGATTTGATGATAGTCAACTAAGCATGCTTTAGATAATTGGTACAATAACTCATACGCTGATTTTTCCCCAATATCTTCGGGCAACACTCCAGCATCACCAACGTTTTCTGACAACATTCTCCATCCTTTCTTCAGCTCTGCCACCAACGTCATCCCGAACCCGGGTGATTTACCTGAGTTTTCTCCTCTCCACACATCAGCAGTAATATTGACTTCCACACCAGTTGGACGCAAGACTTTTCTCGCAGAATCAATCATTCTATTTACCATGGATGGTGATACCCGGGTGCAATAAGCAACCCCTCTGATAGCAGAGAACTTGGGAGTGTCCATTGCATGCAAAGTTAATGGATTTGCCAAAAGGGAATTACAAAGCAAATGGACTTCACCACCACCATTAGGAGCAGACCCTCGTTTTAAAATATGTAAGTTGACATCTCTCACGCCAAATTTCTCCATGATCGGCAATATCCCCCATTTGATGGCATCAACCCCAGAGCTGGTGCTCTTTGCTGAGTTCGTGAGCCCTTGGAACACAATGGAAAACTTGCTTTTTGAAAATGGGGCCAACATTAACATAGGTTCTATAAAGTAACCCACGGTTTCAGTATGGGGACAGACGTGAGTCAATTCTCCCCCAATCACCAACCCGGGACGATAAATCACCGTGGTACCAGTGTATGAGATCTCAATATGACTTCCGTTGGTGATAGCTTCTAAGAGTCTCAAAAACGACACTTCGTGGTCCCGAAGCCCTGGATTGAATTCCCCAGATCTAATCTTGCTGATCTTGATGGGTTTTCCAGATAACGTTGCCAAAACCAAGCGGAAGCAAAAGTTTTCGTGCCCTTCAAACGTGGCAATTGCTCCTTTCTTGTCAGACATTATGCCACTATTCGTTTTGACGTTGTTTGTGTATATGATTACACCTCATCTCATCGCACAGACAATCTCATCGAGGGCATAGATAGGAATTTTTCAAAATGCGACATTCTCATGAAGACGCACGTTTCAGGACATTGTCGTGAAACACCATCTGAAACAATTTTCCCTGGCACGACTACACCCATTTGCATCTTAACAGTCGCACACACAACAAGTGATAAAATCTACACACCACCACCATCACCACCACAAAACTATACTACCGGCCCCACAAAATGAGTGACCGAACAGAAAACGACAGCAAACGCAGTGCGGGCGACATAAGAGGAGGTGATTTCAAGCGGACAAAGTCCGGCACCAACGTCGATGGGCAATTGACCGACCTGTTCCCAGATGCCATGACATACAATAGTGGTGAAGTTAATAGTCGCCAAGGGGGTGATCCATTAGATTTCGACTTCAACAAGCTTCCTACAAACTACTTGGACTCCCAAATACCGACCAGCAATGTAGGAACCACGCAGAACGTTTCGAATTACGGTTCTGTACCACTTAAACAAGAACCCACAAACAAACGCCCCATATCACAATATCCCATATCATCGTCCATGTCGTCGTCAATGTTGACTGGGAATATAAATCCCAGCGAGAAGTTGACGGGAGACCAGAAATTACACACCAATGATCCCACCAAGTTGAATGATGCCATTGCTGCTGCTGGGGTGGACATTCAGCAGGAAGAAGAACTTTTGCTCCAGCAACAACAGCACCGGAATTTTGGTATAAGGCACAGCGGCAAGGTGGTGAAATCACCACCATTTTTGAACAGTTATCACGTAGCAGCATTTATGAATAAAGTGGCCAAAGAAAACGGAATTCAGCAGAATTTCTTGCAAGATGAAGAGTTAGTAGAGTTGGTATCTACAGCTTGTGAGTACTGGCTTTCCAACATTGTGAACAAAACTATCATTTTGTCACAGCATCGACGCAGGGGAATTCCCCAGAATTTAATAAAACGATCACAAGATAAGAAATCGTTACCTTCAGTCCCACGGTCGGAATTGTCAAAAGAGTTAAGGAATTTGGCGGTGAGGCAAAAGGAGTTGGAAGAAAAACGGGTGAATAAGCGGATAATGCTTGGATTGGAGAAAACTTCAAATGATCCTAACGATCCTGCTAATGGAGACGCTAAAGCTGGTGCGGAGGAAACTTTACACAGAGCAGCTAATGCCACTGCCGCAATGATGACAATGAACCCTGGTAGAAAAAAGTATTCATGGATGACGGCCGGAAGCTCACAAAATTCAGAATCAAAGCTTGGTGCTGAGACTCCAGCAAAAGGTAAGCAAAGCTCCATCATTACTGCTAGAGGAGATAATGGGTTAAGGTTCAGGGAAATCCGGTCGGGAAACTCTGTAAATATGAAGGATTTGCTAACGGCCATTGAAGATGAACGAATTGGAACGTTTAAGGCTGTCATGAAAGGGTATGCCAAATTAAAAGAATAGGTGTAATATGGTAAATAGTTCATAGAGAAAATCGTGTAGCAATTGCGAAAATGAAAGTTTACCGTGGTCGAACTAGGAGGTGGAACTTTGTAGATTTGTACCACGTTGGGAAAACTTGCACTCACCACTGTCCAGCTCGTTAAAGTTTGGTATCGTTGTGTTGTTGGTGGAAGTTTGATGATAATAGCGAAAGTGTAATCATTTTCCGTGGAACAGAGATCGAGGTGTCGCGGTAGCATGGGTCTGTTCGCAGTAAATTTACCCCCATTTCTCTCGCCGCCTACCACGAACGACCCATCTGCACACCAAGATATTTCATATCGCGAAGCGTAAACAAACGATTACCTTTCTTGCAACGTTATTTATCTTTTGATCCCCAACCGACGCGTCAAAGATTAACCATGGAGTTTAATCTCTCCACCTATTTCAATGGGTTTGATGCTGACGCCGAAAAAACAGTTGATTTTGACAACGTGGATCAAAAGTTACATGAGGTAACTAACTCTTTAGCTAATAATCCAGAAAGTCTACATTATCAAGACGAGTTGTTTGAAGAGGTGATTGAATTAACACATGGGTACCGCTCGTTGGACTCACGCCACCAGAAACAGTTGGTTTATCTTCTTACGTCGTCCTTCCATGCCGTGGGGGTGCTGATCAATGCTGCCATCGAGGCAGGCGACTTTGTTGAATCGATTGATTTATACAAACAATTACTAGAAAAGTACGGTTATTTGATGTTTGCATGCTTAAAGTTCCTCGGAAAGGAAGATTCGCCATCTGGATCCAAATCAAAGGCCATAAATAAGCAACCACATATAAATTGGAAAGCAAACTGTGTCCAAGTAGAAGATTGTCTTACTTCAATTTTATCGATTGTGAAAATTGATTTGGAGAAGATTTTTATCACCACTCCCGAAAGAGACTTGTTTATTGAATTGTTTACCAGACCAATCATAAATTTGATGGAAAGTTATGAAAGAATGAAAATTGTCGCCATTAAGTTACTCATATTCAAAATCATCGCGATCTCCGTAAAGCAGCATGGGCATGCCGCAATTATCCAGCATTCAATTATTCAGTGTCTTACATATTATGTTCATCTACCACAGTATATGGCTGAGCTACTCCATTTATTAGCAGACCAGTACGATTATATGGTGTTAACAGAAGAGGTATTACGTGAGCTTTCGCAAACTCAATTCAATTCGAACGATAGTAACGGGCCAAAAGCAGTGTCGCAGTTTTTGATCAAATTGTCCGAGTTAAGTCCAAGATTGATCTTGAAGCAGTTGTCTTGTGTTTCACAACTATTGGATAACAGTAACCCTACATTGAGATGTTCTGTGGTTGAGTCTTGTGGAAACATTGTGGTTGAAATCCTTAATGATAATGAATCCAATCTTGAGGAAAACCGTAACGGAAATCAGCAAGTAGAAGGGTTGCTAGACTTGCTTCAAGAGAGATTCTTGGATTCCAACCCGTACGTAAGAACCAAGGCATTTCAAGCGTTGACCAAAGTTGCGGGATTGAAAGCAAAGTTGACCAAAAGAAGGCAAATAATCATGCAACTATGTGTTAGGTCGTTGGATGATCGAAGCACCCTTGTGAGAAGAAATGCCATCAAGCTTATGTCGAAACTTCTATTGAATCATCAATTTACAAATATTCAAGAGGCACAATTGGGACTTACATTTTGGAACAATCAACTCGTCCTGGCCGAAAAGGAGCTTGAAAAGTTGTTACCTCCTTCACCAAAGAAGAAAGCAATTCCTTCTGATGATGACGATTCTGATATCGAAATGGAAGATGCAGAGGAGAAGGAAGTGGGCGATGAGAACATAGAAGATGAAGAAGAAGATGATGATAATGATGACCCACAAAGTGAAGCAGACAAAGACGAGAATGCTTCTGATCCCGACAACTTCTCAAGTCAAAATATAGACACGAATGAGCTCATAAAGGCAAAGTTAAAAGTAGCATATTACGAAGATGCCGTTCATTTCATTCATGCTGTTCATAGAGGTACTGAAGTGGTGTCGAATCTACTTTTTTCTAAGAATAGGAATGAGACGTTGGATTCTATGGACTTTTTGGTACTTGCGGATGCGTATGGGATAGAAAACTCCAAGAAAGGTATTCGTCGAATGCTTCACTTGGTATGGATAAAAGGTTCTTCGGATGAAGGTAAATCAGTGAGATCACATTTGATTGACTGTTACAAGAACCTATTCTTGACGGCTCCTTCCAACTCATCCTCCATTGATCGAGCTGCACACATTGCAAAGAATCTAATTGGCTTGACTATTGGAGCATCTGTTGCTGATCTTGCATCGTTGGAAAAGCTTCTTGGACTTATGTATGCTGAGAACTTGATCAACCAAGAAGTTATTGCAGTGTTATGGCAAATTTACAGTTACAATGTTGTAAATGAAAAAACCTTGCAACAAAGACATGGTGCAATTATAATTGCTGGGATGCTTGCCTTGGAGAACTGTCAAATTGTCATAAAGGGGTTGGATTCGTTGCTCAATATCGGTTTGGGTGAAGTTGGTCGAAAAGATTTGGTACTTTCCAAGTATACCTGTGTTGCATTACAACGTATCGCTCCATCCAATGCTAGCATTACCAACACTCCTGTTTCAATACCTCGAGAAGATGAGATTGTCGACAAGCTAAAATCGATCTTGCTTTTTTGTAGTGAAAACACAGAATGGTATTCTGTGGCCGAGCAAGCGATTGCTGCTATTTTCAAGGCATGTCCATCACCAGACAAGATCTGTTCCGATGTGATCATAGAAAAATCAAAAAGCATCTTTCAAGACACAAATACAACCCATACGAAAATCATTAGCCTTTCTCAATTGCTATTCATAGTTGGGCATGTTGCGATAAAGGCGATTGTCTATCTTGAAAAATTAGAAGCTCAATTCAAAAAGAAAAAGCACGATGCCGAAGGAAACAAGAACAAGACAGACGGTGCAGAAGGACAGCAAAATGAATTGGAACTAATTGGTGGTACTTCCGAAGATGATTTTGCCGATGCCATAGCTCACGTAAAAGAACGAGAACTATTGTATGGGGAAAACTCTATCTTGGTTCGATTCGGACCACTAGTGAAAGAAATATGTGCAAACAACAAGAATTATGACGACAAGATATTACAACGATCAGCAGTACTTTGTCTAGCAAAATTAATGTGTGTTTCGTCGATTTACTGTGAGGAAAACTTACCATTATTGATTACAATTATGGAAAAGTCCGACGATCCTGTCATACGATGCAACTGTGTATTAGGATTAGGTGATATGGCAGTGTGTTTCAACAACATTGTTGATGAAAGTACAGATTTCATCTACAGAAGACTTACGGACGACAACATCATGGTGCAAAGAACTTGTCTCATGACGGTGACATTTTTGATTTTGGCAGGACAAGTAAAGGTTAAAGGTCAATTATCGGCGATGGCTAAATGCTTGGAGAATGAAGATCAAGGCATAAGCGATATGTGCCGGCTATTCTTTGCCGAGTTGGCCACGAAAGACAATGCCATCTACAATGGGTTCATTGATATTTTCAGTGGGTTATCGTCTGACGAAACCCTTGATAAGGATGCATTAAAGAGAATTGTCAAATTCTTGATTTCCTTTATTGACAAAGAGAAGCACCAGAAACAGTTGGCAGAGAAGCTAGTCGCGAGATTGATCAAATGTACTACCGAGCAACAGTGGAACGATGTTGCGTTTGTGTTGAATTCGATTCCGTACAAAAACGACAATATCAATTCCGTGCTCGAAGAAGGATTCAAGTTGGTTCTGTCCAGGCAGTAGATGTTGCATCAAACGAACATCGGATTGGAAAGATAGAATTCAGCCCCACCAGTGACGTCACGTTAGCACGGCAACATCTGAGGGCCGTTATCAGGAGCTTCAAACACATTTGTCGGTGCTACCATTCACGGCATCAAAAATGTATATAGCAAACCAAAAACCAAGTAAAGGTTGTGAATTTAATCGATCACCTGAAGCAGAGCTGGATTGACGATGGTGGTTGCAGTTGTTCAGGACGCATTGACCCAGCTACTGGATGTGGTTGGTCTCGACGAGGCCAATTTGAAAATCTTGGTTTGCACCTTGTTATCTTTCCCATTTAGTTGGATCTTCAAAAGATTACCTGATCACCAGTACTCGGTGAAAAACCTGTACAACATTTTGGTGTCGGCATTCTACGTGTTTGTGATTCTTGACGTGCATTCCGGGGTTGGACAATTACTATTCTCTGCCATTGGGTGCTATTTCATCACCAGGTATGTGAGATCGCTGACGATGCCGTGGATCAACTTTTTGTTCTTGATGGGACATTTATTTTACGAACACATTCATATGCAATTCTTCAACGTGTATGATCCCACCCAAATCGATTTGACGGGGGCTCAGATGGTCATGGTGATGAAGTTGTCTGCCTTTGGGTGGAATATTCATGATGGGAAAGAGGCACCAGAAAAATTAACTGAATACAACAAAACCCGGAGAATCAAGCAGCATCCCAATTTGTTGCCATACTTTGGGTATGTGTTTTTTTATGCATCTTTGTTGACTGGTCCAGCGTTCGATTTCGTGGATTATGACCGGTTTATTCACGGAACGTTATTTGAAGATGTTCCTGACGAAAAGCGTCCTGGTAGAAGAAAGAGAACGATTCCTAGAAGTGGTAAGCAGTCGTTGATGAAGACGCTCGAAGGGTTTTTCTGGGCCTTTTGTTTTGCAAACATCGGGCGATTTGTCACTTTGGAGTATCTGATGAGCAAATCGTTTGTTCTTGATCACGGGTTCATCTATCGGATATTTTATTTCTGGATTTTGCTGTTTTCTCATCGTCTCAAGTATTATGCCGTGTGGTCAATTGCAGAAGGAGCTTGCATCTTGAGTGGAATAGGATACAATGGGTACGATCAGAAAACTGACACGTTCAAATGGAACCGAGTTCAAAATATCGATGCTGTGGCATTCGAAAAGGGACAAAATGTTCATGCTTGTTTAGAAGCCTGGAACATGAACACCAACAAATGGCTTAAGCATTACATCTATTTACGGGTAGCCAAGAGCAGTAAGAAGCCAGGATTCAAATCCACTCTTTTCACTTTCGCGACTAGTGCAGCATGGCATGGAACCAGACCCGGGTACTACTTGACATTTGTATCTGGAGCATTGATGCAAAGCTGCGGAAAGATCTACAGAAAGAATCTCCGGCCAATATTCTTGCAAGCAGATGGGAAGACTGCCAAGTCCACCAAGATCATTTATGACATCATTTGTTATTTTGTTACCCAGTTGACTTTTGGACAAGCCACCCAACCGTTTGTTATTCTTGACTTCAAGCAGTCGTTATATGTGTGGTCGACGTGTTACTACTTCATCCATGTTGGCATGATAATCACGCTATTTTTGTTCAAAGGGCCATTTGCCAAACAAGTTATCAAGACGTGCAAGTCACTCCAACCAAGTGCCAATGCCGTTCCTAGTTCCAAACCTGTTCCAAGTACCAGATTTAATGAGCAGGAAGCTGATATTGTCAAATCCAGTGCTATGAAGACAAAAGTGGACAAGGACAACGTATACTACACATATGCTACATTGGGATTACCCTCGATCGATATGCTCGAATCGGTTGACAAGGAGGACGTTGATGACCAAGTCAAGCAATTGCGTAAGGCATGGCTGACTTTCAAGGCAAGATCGGTCATGGAAAATCTTGAAGACACTTTCCACAACTTCACTGAGGAAGTGCAAGAGATTTACGCTAAGTCAGTGCCCAAGACTGTTAAATACGAGTAATGAGCTCTGGAAGATGAAAACGACGAATTTGGTACCATGGCGCTTTTTTGGCACATGGTGAATAACCACCCAGTTTGTCTCTTCAGCATTCACGCTAGATAACGTGGGACAAGGGGAATATGCAGTGGTTAGATATTTACTTGAAAATACTACAGCTTGTCAGAGACAGGGCATTGAAGTAGTGTTATAAACGCACGATTTACGAAGTTGAACACACCAAGGTATGCCGCATGAAACACAGTACCTAAGTACGATGTGGTGCGATGTAGCTGTTGCAGCGAGATGCAACTACACCCACCACCATGGTTTTCGGTGTCTTTACAAGAAAGTGATGTGGTGAGGTGGCTGTGGAAGTGTTCCAGAAAATGTAGTATTACCACTACAACGTAGCACGTAGCACTACCGCGGAGGTAGCAGGTTTACGTAGTACATCATTGCTGTTACTACTAACAACATCACTTGCACATGAACATCCCTGGCACTCGTATTACAGTCACTAGCACGTGTGTTACTAACAGTATTACTAACAGTCTCAAACCCTGCAGTTCTAGACTATGTGGAAGGAAGACAAAATTTTTCATCAAACTGACTAGCCAACAGTGTGCGAACTCTACCACAATCAATGGGTGAATTCCCCAATCCACCACACGACATGACACTAATCATCATCCCTAACTATGACACATTCTTTATTTCCCAAATAGTAATATGGTTTTGTGTCACAATCACTTGCATGTGGTTTTGTGTTACAACGGTCTGATTTTTTTCCACTCTTGGCTTTGTCATAATTACATCATAGATTTGAACACGAAACTATCAGCACACCAATTGTTGCCACCATCTCCGTCGCGGAAAACCACCGCAACTACACTGTATACCGTAATCGCCACCGTAACATTGCTTCTCGCTTAGTAGCAGCAATCATATGACATATGCTTGCCTGTAGACAATTACTGGTCGAATTACGTACCTCGTGGTACTGCGGTAGTGCCGTGGTAGCACTACGCATCGCTAGCACCGCGAAATCCGCGCCAGCGTTCCCAGTACTACTCATCCCAAGTAGGGCCACTAATTGAATTGTTAAATTTCATTACCATTTGATTTTTTTCATCTTGGAGAAACTACAATGTCGGCCAGATTCAGTATGAGGACGTCGCTATTTCGCCGTTTTGTGCGGTACAACTCGACTGCCACCCCCATAAAGGCCACCAATGGTGCCACTGGAGTGGTGTTCATGAATATGGGAGGGCCTTCCACCGTTAAAGAGACATATGATTTCTTATACAGATTATTCAGCGATGGCGATTTGATTCCTTTTGGCATCTTCCAGAAACCACTTGCAAAGTTCATTGCCACCAGGAGAACCCCATCAATCGAGAAAAACTACACCGACATTGGCGGAGGGTCGCCCATCAGAAAATGGTCCGAGTACCAGTGTAAGAAGGTGTGTGAAATCTTGGACAAAACCAGTCCCGACACTGCTCCCCACAAGCCGTACGTTGCTTTCAGATACGCCAACCCCTTGACTGAGCATACGTTGCAAAAAATGCTTGACGACGGCGTCCGTCGTGCCGTGGCCTTCTCGCAGTACCCCCAGTTCTCTTACTCTACTACAGGATCGTCAATTAATGAATTGTACAGAAAAACGTTGGAACTTGATCCCCACCGTAAAATCCAGTGGTCTACTATTGACAGATGGCCCAAGCATAAGGGTTTGGTTAATGCATTTTCCAACCACATCAAACAAAAGTTGGCTGAGTTCCCCCAAGATATCAGAAAAGACGTGGTGGTGATGTTCTCGGCCCACTCGTTGCCCATGGAAATCGTCAACAAAGGTGACTCCTACCCTGCCGAGGTAGCTGCCACGGTGTTTGCCATTATGGAAAACTTGGAATTCTCCAATCCTTACAGATTAGTATGGCAATCACAAGTGGGGCCAAAGCCATGGTTGGGGGGCCAGACAGCAAAGATCGTGGACAAGCTCGAGAAAAAGGACGAGATTCCCGGGATTGTGTTGGTCCCTGTAGCATTTACCTCGGACCACATTGAGACTTTGCACGAACTAGACATCGAATTGCAACACGAGTTGTCGAACCCAGAAAAGGTGAAGCGGGCAGATTCGCTCAACGGAAATGAAGAGTTCATTGCTGGTTTAGCAGATCTTGTCAAGGAGCATCTTCAGTCGGGAGCACTTTACTCGAACCAGTTGGAGTTGGACTGTATTTTAGGTGGTGACAGGGCCACAGGGACGTTCAAACACCCTCGGGAAATGTTTGGCGACCACAGCAAACAGTAAGTAGCAAGCACCTTGAATGGTGTGGAAAGTTGTGCTATTATTCCATGAAAAGTTGTGCTTGCTTCAAACTTGATTTATACTATGAAAAGTTAACCTTGCTTTCATCACCCAAAACCACGATGATACCACGAAAATCACACCCGGGAAGTTAACAGAACCCATTATTCAATCACCCTAGATTTACATTTACCGTATCCACTTCATGCCAATAAATAACGATCCATATGTCCTGGTGTAGTTCTCTATAGTCATACAGAATTAGTCCGAAAACTCATCGTCGGGATCAAACAAGTCTAGGTCGATTGGCTGGTCGTCCTCCTTCTTTTCGTTTGCAGTGAATCCCCCGTAGTCTCCAAACGAGCCCTTGCGTTCTTTCTCCACCGTCTTGTCTTGTTCTTGGGGTGTAGTGGCAGCTTGAACTATCTCGTCTGTTGCTGTGCCTAGTTCTGAATTTATGATCTCGTCGGGCTGTAGCGAGCATTGCGCTAGCATTCCTCGACGGAGAGCGTCTTCTGCGGGCCACACATAGTTGTTGGGGTGGATTTGGTACGGCTGGGAAATGGTGGGGGGAGCTTTGGTGAACTTGGCAAGCTTCATGGCGTACTTCAATGCATCCTCGGTAGAAAAGGGGTTTGACTTTGCTGGAGTTTTCGACTCAGATGGTTTTTTGGGCAATTTTTTTAGGTCATTTCGACATGCTATTAACTCCTTCAATATGAACCGGAACTTGTTGTCGAAACTTGCCCCGGTAGACTGTAGCTGTTTGATTTCCTTGCCTAGCTGTTGGTGAGTGTCCAATTCGCTTGTTTTGGTTTTCAACTCGTCGTTGATCTTGATGAGGTTGTTGACCAACGTGTCGAGGCCGTCCTCTTTGAACGACGTGATCTTGGTTGACAATTCTTGAAGATTTTGCTCAAATTCGGTGATCTGCTCCACAATGGGCAAGTTGTCAAAGTTCACAGAGTCAGAATTGTCGGCCACGTTCGGCGACACGGTGTTGGTGGGGACATTTCGTCCTGGATTAAGTGACGAGGTGGCATAGGGCTGAGGTGTAACTGCTCGCGATGGAAGATTTGCCTGGCCCAAATGGGTCAATCTTTGTGAGGAACTGGTGCGTGACACCGGTTCCGATCGAAAGTACGCCTCTGATTGACTCTTGTGTGGTAGCATTGTATGGAACCGCGACGTATGAGTAGAAGGCGATTGTGGTAATTTGGTTGTAGTGGTTTGGTAGAGGTTGAGTAGGGTAATTTTTCATCATTTCGCGTGTGCAGTTGTTGTGTGCGCCCACAACAGCTACCACGACGGCCCGCCTAAGGTTACCGTCTCATGGCAGTATTACTCACTCACTACATTCGCTAATTATGTCTTATAATTAATGCTACACTAGTATGAGTCTTCCAACACCGTGTCTCGGTACACTTTCGACTTCACGTACAACTCGTTGGTCACCGGCAAGAGTTCGCTGCTGTCGACTATCTGGCTATCAAGTTTGGTTTCCGACAAATTGACAGGGTAGGGACTAAATTCTCCATACACTAATGGTGATGGCACAGACTTCTTGTACAAAGATGATTCCTGATCACCTCTGCCCCAAGTGACTTTTAGTTGGCACATGTTTATTGTAGCACCGTGTAACGACATAATGGCGGTTTCTGCCGATGTACGCAAGTAGTATTTGACATGAGCAGTATCTCTATTTTGAGATAGTCTACAGAACACCAAGTCTCCAAATGGCAAAAATGTCATTTCGAGATCCTTTTTCGTGAGCTTTTGATTGAGGTTTCGCACTAGTAGAGTGGTGTTGTTGCTGTCGGTAAACTGCGTCAATGCTGGCTGGCTTTGTGCTATTTGAACGTGGGATTCTGTTTTTGTTGGCTGAGTTGCTGCAGCAGTGGAATGCGAAGGCAAGTCAACTTTGATGGCATGAGACCCTATTATTACTCCGTTCATTTCGAGAGCCTTTTTGGCTATTTCTTGTGAGTTAAACTTGACAAACCCGTACCCCTTCGAGGCCCGCGTTACAGGATCGTACATGATTTTGACTTGTCTGACTTGATTGGGGTATTGGTCGTTGAACCGCTCAAAAATAAGGGTTTCTGTAGTATCCGAAGGAAGATCGCCAATAAAGCACGACGTGTTGTCTGCTTTGTTGCTGGGGATTTTATCAAAATGGTTGTTATGACTGGAATCGTTTTGGTGACGAGAGTTGGTGTTCCCATTCTGGTTGTTCCCACTGCCACTGGCCCAGTTCAACTTGAAATTCTTTCTGTACCCGGGGATTTGTTGGCCATTTTTCTGAATGGCAGATGCGATTTGATTTTCATCACTAAACGAAACAAAACAGTACGGTGGCTTGGTACCAGACTTATCCTTCAAAATCTTTACTCCTATGGGTGATTCGCCCACTGAAACCCAAATCTTCATCACCGTTGCTTCGTCCCACGCAAGATCTAAATCGCCCATCCAGATCTGGAAAGGATCATGCTTTTTATCTTGATGATACCCGGCTGAATTGTATTTGTTTTGGTACAGCTGACTAGACTTTTGTTGATAGTTGGCATTCTGGTACTGGTTGTTTTGGTATTGGTTATTTTTGTACTGGTTTTGGTAATTATTTCTGCCACCTTGATATTGATTTTGGTGATGGCTAGGCCCACTAGGAGAATATTTGACGGGATTTTTTGAGCTATATCGATTATTTCTGTGGGCGCTCGGCTTGAACTGACCACCTCGCTGTGACTGGTGGCCATTGTAGTAGTTACCACCGCCTCTATATGACATAATCTCGGAGTGGAAGAAAACGGTGTTTGTGCTATTCTTCATCTCATATAGTGGGTGGTGGTATACAGGATTCACCATCACCAATGAAGATAATGATGAGTAGAAGGCAAAATTTGCACGAAACTGAGCAAATAAATGGCGTGTAGACAGTGGCGGGTTTCGCAATAATGCAATTTTTCATTCTCCAGAAAGTTTTTCCTTCTTCAACATCGATTTAGACTAAACCGTGTAGTAGTTACTTGAGATGACGAAGAAGTAATTGGTTTCGACAGTTAGTGGTGACAATCGACTTGGCTAACTATTCATATGCATACTAGGGTGCAAATTGGTTACTCAAAATTGCAATTGTTGCGTTTGAGGAGCCATCCTTTGACAGTGGCGGCTTGTATTGCAAAATAGATACAACAGTAGTAGGGTCATGAATTTGAACCTTCCAGTTGATGTTAGTGTGCTTGAAAGTAATCGAAATCTCATGAGCCTGGGAGCTTCCTGTAGTGCCCATTGGCACACAAAATAAATTCTAGCGAACTGAATGGCAAATAATTTTGTATTGTTTTTATATTTCGCAACCTTTTTGAAAATTATTCAAAAATTGCAACCATCTAAGAATTTGCACCCAATTTGTGTTTTATTAGTAGGCATCAAAAGACTCCCAAATCTTGATTGCTTGATGCTCAAGGGGCTAAGAGTAAAGAATTTCTATGTTGTTTTGGGGTGTGTTGCTTCCTGCGTTGAATGACGTGGTATACATAAATTGCCATAAGCATTCCAATCATTTTATTACCGATTAAGCTTGGCCCCTATCTACGTCACAGAGTTAATTCCTTGTTAGTGTTAATGATTGGGAATTGTTGGTGTGACGTCCTACAAGTCTGAGAGATTATTGTTAACGCTACTGGTATGTCGTGGTTTGGCACTACTGATATGTGGATGTCGGCAGTCAAAGTGTCGTGGCATATCAACTAACAAGAAATGGTGACGATTTATGTAATATCGGGCTAAAGATAGGATACATGAGTAAATACAAACTCCGATATCTTGGTTGCATTTCCGTTATCTACTCATGGTAATTCCCAAAACAGGTTGTTCTGAGTGCTAGGCAAATTGCACGCAAACTATCTATCAAAAGACAAACCAGGCACTTACCAAAGAAGACAAAGCGTGAGAACGTTCTGTACCACTGCATGCACTTGAATTACTGGTTGTTCATTAATACCTTCTCCTTTAAAGTATCATGGTAGCGCAATAGTTTAATTCGACGGTTGCACAGCTTGTAAGGTGAATCTAATCGAAAGTATAGCATGGACCAGCAGCGACAGTCAAATATTGACAAGGACCACATATGGCTTCATTCAAGTCGATTTCTTAACTGTTTGTCACGACAAAAGCTGAATAAACCAGCAATAAAGCGGCGCTACCATCTAGAATACACCCCGTACGTAACTCCAATCCACATTAACAGCCGAGTAAAAACAACCAATTTCGACTACGTTGCTGTCAACACGTGGCGCTCTGAACTACTTGTGGCAGCCTCATCGCACCCACCACCGCGACTTTCACTGCGGCGACCTCCATCAAAACAACTCGCTAAGTTCTAGTGGTAGTGCACATCACGCACCAATAAAAGAATGAAAAATCAATTTACTAACAATCTACAACCATCATGTTGAGAACAGTCAAATTGCACACACAGGTGGCCGGCCGTAGGTTTGCATCGTCCGCGTCGTCATCCTCCAAGGCAGCCAACTTCTCCAACAAATTCAACTTCAACATCAACCCTCCTCCAGTACATGAATACTGGAATGCTCGCAATGCCTCAGTGTTGATTGGATTTGTTCCATTATACTTTGCTGTGGGCTACGTCAGCAAGTACATCGGTACCCACATTGGAGGTTTCGATGGGTTGTTGGAGTTTGCAGACTCAGACAAGTCTCCATTGAAGGAGTTTGAGTTTGGCCAACCTCAAAAGTAGGTTGGTGTTTAGTCATGTACTTTCTTAGAAACAATGGGATTTTTATCCCAAATTGCACAGCACCCACGACACCAGTCTACAGTGCCCCTTCATCAATACACGCTTTGCCCTTTACCTTGTCCCGTTTGTAGCTCCCATCGACCCAGCTCGATTAGTGTAAACCTCAGGTGGATGCTTACGTAATCACGATTTCAAAGTTTTTTCTCTGATAGTTTTATTGGCTAATGAACAATTTCGTTTCTAGTATTGTTTTCCACAGCAAAGTAACGACACAATGATTAGTAGAGTTGGGATTGCTTGCGGGAGACTTGCAGGCGCCAGAGGAGTTGCTGGCGGTGTCCGTTTGGGCGCCCTCAGAACCGTGTCCACCGTTCCACACACCACTGTTGACAGCATTATTGAGCACACCACTGGCAGAGTAATCAAGTTAACCGATGTCAACCGTCCTGAACTTGGTGATTATCCTAATCCGCCACCAGAATTAGCTCAATTGAAAGACCCTTACGCCAAATATGATGATCCACAGAACAGAAGAAATCTCAACGACCCAGTGAACATCGATGATGATTACTACGACATGTGGTCTCCTGATTACTTCCAGCCAGTTTCCGACGAAACGGCGTTATTACACAACGGGATCTTCTTTTCGTTGATTTTCGGGTTTGGTGCTGTCATTTGGTTCTTCCAATTGAACCCTGAAAAACCAGCTATGCCTAGATCGTATCCATTTGGAGGTTTAGCCAAGGAATTGGGTTCTGCTTCAGAAGACACCGACAGATTCTACAGAGTAAAGCCTGATACCACCGCGGAACTGCAATTAGGGTTCTTGCCAGGAGACTCTCAGATTGCTCACGCCAAACAAGCATACGAAGCTGAAAACGCCGAGTTCATCAAAGCTTAAACAGGAGGCACCACCACTCCCATCCATGTACTACATCCATTTTTAAAGCAACTTTCGCCCTACACGGTGTTGAAAGCCACCACCACCACGACGAATATCGCACAAAACCGGGTTTTCACCGCGATTCACCGGGAAATAATTACATTTATAGCTTTCTAAGTATCTTTCATATACATTCAACTGAGTCAAGTCATTCTTCAGTGCCATTTGGGGGTTTGAAGCCATTTTCAAGGGGCATTTGAGTCGTGGTTCTCGTAGTGATGAATTTCGTGTACTGCAGGTAGACATATCACCAAAATTGAACTTTTCAAGCACGAAAACGCTACAAACTTACATAAAAGATCACATTCGTAGAGCCACAAAATTGCGGTGAAGAATTGTTCTTAGGCGAAAAGTGGAATATAAAGCCGCCAATTCGTCATCATGGCTAAAAAAAAGGGCAAAAGCACCCCCAATCTGTCGAGCATTGCCTCCACAAACAGAGGCAAACGATCGACTTCTGGTGATTCCCATGAAGGTGGCGATTCAAAGAGAAGAAAAGAATCCAATAACGTTCCAAATGACAACAAGGTGGAGAAATTGGCGGAAATCCTTGTGAACTTTAATTTGTGTGTCAATGAATTGTTTCAACTACACGAGTACAAGACGATATATAACTGGAATCCCAGAGACTTCTCGCGTGCTAGCAATGGCCAGATTCCCGAACTTTACGAGACGTTCTTGAAGGACACGAAATACATAATACCGTGGGACGAATCAGAACTCGAAAAACACGACGACATTCCGTTACGATTGCAGAAGAAAGTCATCGCAGAAATGGAACAACGCATTCTCGAGAAGTATCCATTCAAACCACAAGTCATAGAGGAGAGCAAGGTTCTCGAGCAGAACTTGATTGACTCGCTAGATGTCAACACGACCCCTATTCCAGCAGGTAAATCTGCCAAAGTCAGCAACAACAAACGACGTCTACCACAAACCTCGAAACCGTCATCATCCTCAGTCACACACCAAGATGAAATAGACACTCATTACAAGCTTAAGGGGGTCAAATACTCATTGAATCCGCCATTAGTCACCCACCCATCGCATATTCCATCCTGGAGACCAGAATACACTACGGAGAATGTCATGAGTGGTTCCAACGGAGAAATCATCCCATTTAATCCTGATGTCATATCTGTATTGCGAACCAAGAAAGATACGGTCATTTTCCCTGACATCCAACAAAAAATACGAAAGTACATCACTGACCACTACAAGTCTGCTATCATTGACGAGTCCACCATGCCCGATTACGACAGTTCCATCGAAGAATACGAGAAAATAACATCACAACAAGAAGAACTTTTCAAAAAGTTATCGCAAAAAGTGAATGAAAAGGTGTTTGAGTTGAAAGGAGATAAAATTGAAAAACGGAAAATTGTTCTACCTCAAACTACCAGCCTCCGGCAAGCATCAGATCCCCTACGCCAAAATGGAAACGTAGTTCCGAAAATACAGGGAGCACCAAACAACCACACATACCAAGACCATTTCTTGGAGCAAGCCGTAAACTTTTCTCGATTGCACCAAAGTATGCGAAAGCAACATCAAGCCAAAACGAGGAAAGTGGCACAAATGATTGAAGCCCACTTCAAGAAAAAGGCGGGAGAAAAAGAACGTTTGGCCCGAGAACAAGAGCAAAACTTGAGACGTATTAGTAGGCTTGCAATGCAAGCAGTGAAAAAAAGATGGGCTCAAGCTAACAAGGTTTATAGTTTCATGCAACAGGAGAAAGAAGAAGAACTCAAGAAGATCAAGGGACGAGAACACTTGAGTCAAATGTTGGAACATTCTACTCTGTTGCTAGAGGCCCAGTTGAATAGGTCATCACGGGACGTCACTGAGGCAGAAACGTCAGACCAAGTGGATGGTTCAGATTCAGACGACGAGGCCGAAGATAAAAACGATTCCGAGAATTTCAGTTCGTCTGACGAAAGTGAGGGTGATGAAATTCAAGAAAAGGCAGCCGAGAACGAGGATTTGACCATGTCAGTTGATGAATTGCGTAAAAAGTATGCCAATATTGAATCTTCTGATCAGGAGATGTATTCTACTGTTAACGAAACGAACGACGAAGGAGACTATTCTGAAATAGCAGACGGAAGCAGTGTCACATCACAGACATCTGTGAATGGTGATAAGATGAAGACAGGTCCTCAAAAACTGTCATTGTCTGCGTTGTTGGGTGGAGCTATAGACGACAATGAAGCTGAAGATTCCGGCGTAGAGCTGTATGTATCAGATGAAGATGGCGACATGTCCTCTTCTGATGACGAGAATATGACAACTACAGACGAGGAGGATGAACCTGAAACACCAGGTCCAGAACAAAATGGAAATGGGGTACTTAAGACCAAAGAAAACGAAGGAAAAGACGAAGGAAACGAAGTAGAAATCAATGGGACAATGGTGAAAGACGTACCTGTGCCATCTTTATTGAGGGGGACCTTAAGACCTTATCAAAAACAAGGGTTGAATTGGCTTGCAAGTTTGTACAATAACTCCACTAATGGTATTTTGGCAGATGAGATGGGTCTTGGTAAAACAATTCAGACAATTTCGTTATTGTCATATTTAGCATGCGAGCACCATGTTTGGGGACCACATTTGATTGTTGTTCCCACATCGGTGATGTTGAACTGGGAAATGGAATTCAAGAAGTTTGCCCCAGGGTTCAAGGTTTTGACATATTACGGTTCGCCCCAGCAGAGAGCGCAGAAAAGAAAAGGGTGGAACAAGCCAGACGCATTCCACGTGTGTATCACATCGTATCAGTTGGTTGTTCATGATCATCTGTCGTTCAAAAGAAGGAGATGGAAGTATATGATTTTGGATGAAGCACACAATATCAAAAACTTCAGATCGACTCGTTGGAAAGCTTTGTTAAATTTCAATACTGAGAACAGATTGTTGTTGACTGGTACCCCATTACAAAACAATTTGATGGAATTGTGGTCGTTGCTATATTTCCTTATGCCTTCTTCCAGAGCAACTCAAGCCATGCCTGAAGGATTCGCAAACCTCGAAGATTTTCAACAATGGTTTGGAAAACCAGTGGACAAGATTTTGGAGCAAACGACAATGGCTGGTGGAAGTGATGTAATCGATGAAAATGAGAAAACAACGCAAAACATGGATGCAGAAACTAAGAATACAGTCTCCAGATTACATCAAGTGTTGAGACCGTACATTCTTAGAAGATTGAAAAAGGATGTGGAAAAGCAAATGCCTGGGAAATATGAGCACATTGTTTACTGTCGTTTGTCCAAAAGACAAAGATTTTTGTATGACGATTTCATGACCAGAGCAAAGACCAAAGAGACGTTACTTTCTGGAAATTTCTTGTCCATCGTGAATTGTTTGATGCAATTGAGGAAAGTGTGTAACCATCCGGATTTGTTTGAAGTTCGTCCAATTGTCACATCGTACGTTATGCCCAAGTCTGTTGCTCAGTTGTTTAAGCCACTAGAGGACGTTGTAAGACGGAAATTGTATGATGACAACATCATTAACAAGATTAACTACAGCGTTTTGAATTTGGATTTGATCAATACAAACGAGCTCAATTATTTTGTTTCCAAATCAACTAACTCATTGAAATCGTCAGCACAATTAGGCGAGCAAATTGAAAACTTAGAAAAGTTGATCAATAACGAATCTGACATTCAAAAGCCAGATGTCAATGATTGCTTGAGTTATCACCGATATATGAGATTAATGGAGCAAATCGATGCGAAGGAGAAGTTGAAACACATCAAATACTTGAACACGTTGAGATGTGAAAGATCTCCCATATACGGCGATTCGCTACTCAAGAAATTGAGGATCGTGAAGGACTTCGAATTGGAAACGGCAAAAGACTTGGTTCGTAATGTTTCAGAACAAGCAGAAAACATGGGGGGGATCGTCGAGAAGTTTTCTGTAGCAACACCAGTGGTTGTTGCGTTGGATATGAAAGACCAATTGATCCCCATTTCGACGCAATACAAAATCATGGACGAGGTTTTTAGCAATAAAATCGAAAACCCATTCCATAAAGCACAGGTTAAATTGTCGGTAGCATTTCCAGATAAGCAATTGTTACAATTCGACTGTGGTAAGTTACAGAAGCTTGCTACTCTCTTACAACAGTTGACAAGTGAAGGACACCGGGCACTTATTTTCACCCAAATGACCAAAGTGTTGGATATTTTAGAGCAGTTTTTGAATATTCATGGCTACAGATATATGAGATTAGATGGGGCCACGAAGATTGAAGATAGACAGTTATTAACAGAAAAGTTCAACCGAGACAACAGGATCCCGGTGTTCATTTTGTCGACAAGATCTGGTGGGTTAGGTATCAATTTAACTGGTGCTGACACTGTCATCTTTTATGATTCTGATTGGAATCCAGCCATGGATAAGCAATGTCAAGATAGATGTCATCGTATTGGACAAACAAGAGATGTTCACATCTATCGGTTTGTTTCAGAATATACCATCGAATCGAATATTTTGAAGAAAGCCAACCAGAAGAGACAGTTGGATAATGTTGTTATTCAAGAAGGTGACTTTACCACGGATTATTTCTCCAAGTTTTCCGTTAGAGATCTTGTGAATGATACTAGCATCGCGAGCGATATTCCCGATAAACCATTAGAAATAGAGGGAAATGTCAATAATGTTCTTGCGCAAGCAGAGGACGAAGAAGATCGTGCTGCTGCCAGCGAGGCCATGAAAGAAGTTGCTATTGATGACGAGGATTTCAATGAAGACAGCAAGCCTGATGGATCAGCGTCGGCGACTCCGAATCCCGAGGCTGGACCTAGAGGCTCAGCTACAGACGGGGACGAGTACCTCGATGTCGATTACAACGAGGGTGTTGGTCACATTGACGAGTACATGATTCGGTTTATCTCTGCTGGGTTGTTGTAGAGGGTACAAGATGAAAAGGGGTGGTTTACTGGCCACCATATACTCTCTTTTACTATAATCAATTTACAGGGTACGAATGGCACCCAAGGATGCGACATTCAGACTATTACAGAAGTGTTCAACATTGAACCCATTACAATACTACATTTAGAGTGCATTCTATCAATACAGAATGTAAACTTCTAATTAAGTCGAGATGTCACTACTGATAAGGTTTGAAGCAAAAACAGTCAAATTTCCTCAGAACGAATCCTAACCAAAATGCAATGCAACACAACAGTGACAACTCAACCCCCCACCTGACGTCTTTGGAGCAGCATCAACGTCACACCGCAACAAACATAGTATATAAATGTATAATCTTGTAATTATAGAAGGGTGTCGTGTCGGGGCCAAATGTCTCATTTCGTGTAATTTCAACAGGACGATATCATCAACGATTTGGTGAGCATTCGACCACGGACACCACACCACCAAAACCACCAACAAGAATGTCATCGGGAATCCAATCGTTATTGAAGACGGAGAAAGAAGCTGCAGCCATTGAGAGCGAGGCTAGAAAGTACAGAACCACCCGGTTGAAGGCAGCCAAGGCTGATGCCCAACAGGAGATTGACGAATACAAGAAATTGAAGGAGAGCGAATTGGCTGCCTACGAAGCAGAAAACGCTGGTTTAAATGAAAGCATCGATAAAGAAGCCGACGTTGCTGTGGAAAAGGAGTTGAAAGCTATCAAATCCAAGTTTGCTGATAAGAAGACTAGTGTCATTGCCCAGCTTGTTGAGGCTACTATCTCGCCTAAGCCAGAAATCCACATCAATGCTCAATGATTTGCATCGTGGTGGTGGGCAGTACGATAGGTCGGGCTTGATCCTGAGGGGATGCCAATTTTTTTTAGTTCATGAATCTGAATCACCATTTTCTAATATACTTAATATATACATCGTTATTTGCTAGTGTGTCTATCCTCCTTGGGCGAGCTTTTTGAACGCTTTGAGCATCTCCCATAGTCTATTATCATATCCGGCAATATTCAAGTGTTTCACAAACCCCCATGCCCGTTTGTCATCGGCAATAGGATAATCGATCGGTGGTGGTATCGACGTACTGATGCCCAATATCCGAAAAATGTACTTGTCCATGATGACCGATTTGGCAACACACAACCCCGTCAACCCTTCTTCTCCACCGAATTTACCGTAACCGGACTTTTTTATTCCTCCAAACGGTAATTGCGCCACGTAGAAGGTAGCAAAGTCATTGATAGCGACATTCCCACTCTGTAATCTGTTGGCGATGTCGTTGAGCACGGCAAAGTTACCGCCAAAGACCGAGTTTCCTAACCCGTACGTGGTGGCATTGGCCAAATCGACGGCATCGTCGATATCGTTAGCTTTGATCAAGGTCATTATGGGCCCAAAAACTTCTTCGTGGAAAATGTCCATGGTCTTGTCAACATCAATCAACAACGTGGGCTCAAAGTAGTGGCCCTGAGGATAGTTGGGATGTTGGTATTGTTTACCTCCATGGACCAATTTGGCCCCTTTACTCACGGCATCGTCTATAAGCTTTTCGAACATGGAGAACCGGTTATCGGAAATCATTGCTCCCACGTCGATTTCGTCAAGTTGATCAATATCTGATCCTAGACGCAACGATTTGATTCTCTGAGTGAAAATTTCCACGAGACTTTCGTAGGATTTTGGTAGACAAATGATCCGTTCAATGCCAATACAGTTCTGGCCAGCACTCTGGAACGTGCCTCGTAATAACACCGAACTCAATGCCTTGATGTCCTTGACGTCATCTAGCACGATAGCCGAGTCTTTACCTCCCAACTCCACCACGACGGGGGTCAACTCTCTGGCAGCACTCTGCAACACCTTGTGGGCTACTGGCTTGGATCCAATGAAGGTGATATGGGACAAATCGGGGTGGGACGTGAGATAGTCGGCATCTTCAGGGAAGCAACAGACAAACTGCACCAAGTTTTCGTCGATATCAAGTTGTTTCAAGGTGGTTTTCACCAAGTCCATAAACCATTTAGAAGACCAAATTACTTGTTCAGAACATTTGACGACAATCGCATTTCCCGTGAACAACGACGCCACAATGGGTCCCATGAGGTTGTGGAATGGGTAATTCCACGAGATGAATGCTGAAACGACCCCCAATGGCTCGTACCGCACTTCTGCTGATTTCATGAGATCAATCAAAAAGTTGGAAGGACCCGGTCTGGGAGACGGTTTCAATGTCCTTTCACCATGAGAAATGATCCAGTTGATCTTTTCAAGGGTGACCATGATTTCTCCCATAGACGCGTCCAATCTCGTTTTCCCCGAATCTCTGCAAGCAACTCTGGCAATGTCTTCTTGGTTAGAAAGAATGAACCGAGATAATGTTCGTAACAACTTTCTTCTTACGGTGAAAGACGAATTCCTCCATTGGTTCTGTGCTGCCTTGGCCAACCGAATCTGCTCGTCCATTTCGTCTCTTGTGGTGACGGGGAATGTCCCCAAGTACAGCCCAGTAGCAGGACAATAGCTTTGGATTTTAGAGGAATCTCCTGGGATGCGGATGCCAAGATTGGGCGGGTGCAACCTCTTACCCTTCCAGTGCGGTTTGGCTTCGTCAGGAATGGGCATTACCAATTTCACCGGCTCTTCCAACTTGTTGTACTTGTTGGGGGAGGTGGAAATATATCGTGCCCATACGTAGTAAAGCAGGGGGAAAATCACCCCAATTAAGAACGTGGTGGATATTTGGTACTGCCACTGCCACTTCAGAAACTCTAGCTCGATAGCAATCATCACAGCAGGGTGGTTTTCGGGCAGGGTGGTGCGGTAGAAAAATATATTTCACGCAATTAGTGTGCTTTATGTTTTCGCGAAATGTTTCTACATCTTACTGTATGAACGATTATCAAGTGACAATTGCTCACTTTCTACAAAACTTTATATGGACAATATTGTATATTGTGACGTATGTATGGATAGTAGATGTGGAGGAGCATTTTGGCGGTTTCAGATCAAAATTAGCGTTATTCGTCGTGGTGTTCCTCCGCCTGTAATTGGGCAAGTATATCTTCGAACCCTGAGGCGTCGGTGTTCTGCTGAACAATCGTTCCCAAGAGGTTTTGATCAACGTAGTCTATCAACGAGTCCACGATAATCGACCCTGTCACCCCTTTGTGCACATTGTAGTTGACCAAATTCGATTTGGGAGGGAGTATGTCATATTCCAACACATCGTCTCGGGAGAACACAGACTCGGGCACCTTGGCAAGAATACGGTTTTCCCCAGAAAGTATTGCAAACCGAATCAAGTTGTAAGGCAATGCCGGCACTTCTTGCTTGCTTTCTCCGAACCCAAACATGTTGTATATTGACGAGGTTATGCCTCCAGCCTTTTTCGGAACAGTAGTGAGAATCTCAGTCAAGTTGTCACTGAGGAACTGTCTTGCCTTACTATCATTCCAGGTGGCTCCTGCTCGCACGAGATACGTTTCAGTTTCAATGAGAACATCGTCTGTGTGGGGTACGTCGGTTTCTTTGACAGATACTTGGCCCGTTAACCCGATTAGTTCAAGCAATTTCAACGCGGTGTAGGGATGGTTCGACACCGCAGTTTCCAACAGTCTCTTGGCCAAGTCTTCCTTACCGAGCTTGAAGTATGCAAGTACGGTCGAGAATGCTATTCCAGGAGTCAACCATCTAGCATAGGTAGTACATAATGGAGATTGGGACAACTTGGTCAAAAAAGAATATTCCTCGCTCATGATGGCGTAATGATCTATGAAGTATCTCACTCCAAGCGGATCCTCTGCTGGACTCAACGACAACAAGAATTTACAGTACGAAAATGCCGTGGAGTAGGTGGATCTTTCTCCCAAAGCAATGATGTTTCGGAAAAGGCACAAGTAAAATTGTCTGTTCATAAAACCTTCATAAGGCAACCGAACATACCCAATCTTGCCCTGACTTAGCAACTCATGGAAGTTCTTGTGCAACGATCGATCAAACGTAAACAAGCATTTCTCCAATAATGCGTAGCTGACAGATTTATCACCACCTTGTCTTAAAAGTACCATGACAACTTGCAATAACGTTTCTGTGTGGTAGGGATACTGCTGAAGCATCGACATCAACGATTCAGGGTCGGGGGTCATGACAACAGAGGCATAAAACCGAGTATTTGCTACCCTCTCTTGAATGCTAGGAACTTTTCCAAATCGGAAATACTTGACTCCAGCAGCCAATTCTTTCTTGTACTTGATTTTCAATTCCTCGGGTTCTAGTAATTCTTCCTTGTAATCGAAATATTCAATCAAAGTATCGGAGTTTATTTCGTCCATGGTCATGGGCTTTTGAGCAGTAGGTAGCCAATCGTCCCGAATCTTGGTGAGAAGTAGTTTTCTGGACGTTCCGGGAACACCACGACGGTCCTTTCCACACCACCCTCTTGTCATTCTTGCCAATTTCTTGAATTGTTGTAGTATCTCGGGGGTTGTAGCCAACGAGGTGGTGGCATTGGCATCCTCAATAGACTCAAGGGACAAATTGCCAAACAAGTTCCTCAACTCAGTGTCAGGATCAAGACTCTTCACAGAAGGCAAGTTCAATAACAGAATCGATTGCAAAAGTCGACTTGTGGTGAAATACTTGAAGTTGGAGTCATAGTCAGCTTGAGGTGAGATCTCCAGATCAAATTCCTGTTCAAAGTCGTAGTCAGCAAAATCGTCTTCCATATCAACTTTTTCGCCCTTTTCTCGCGTGACTGCTTGGTCTCGCTGGCGGGCCTCTGCCAAAATTCTGTCTAATTCTTCATCACTATCCATGTCTTTTGCTGCTGAGGATTTGGGCTCTTTGGAAGCTTTTCTCCTTGATTTTGATGGTTTTTGGTTCTGAATAGCAGCATTCTGTGATTGAGATTTGTGTTCCGTGACGGCGTTGTCATCCTCCTTGTCCAGATCTTCGCTGGGCTCTTCCAGGTCTTCTAAGAGGGCAAACGCATTGAATTTAGGCTGGACATTTGCCACAGGTTCTTCTTCAGATTCCGACTCGCCTAGTCCTGCCAGCTCGAGCTTGAGCTTTTCCAACCGTTTCAACGCCCTAGAACTCATGTACTGTGTGACTGATGCTTCTGCTGGTAAACTAAAAAGTAATCTAGTTGCCAAATAGAGTGAATGGTAGCGCAGAGATGACTTTTTTTTGTGGTTGCAAATGTTTGATTGTTGCAAAAGCTATAATCTACACTCTTTTGCCCTCAAAGCTGGTTCAACCAATAAAACTGACACAAATCTTGTGAGTATGCATTGTAAGCGTGCTAAGAAAGGCCACAGTAAAGAAAAGATCACTCCTTACCAACATATTCTGCGGATAGTGAGTCACACTAAGGATTTTGCAGCCATCATTTGCAATAGATTTAGCAATGGATATACCTTCAGAACAACGTCGCGACAAAGTAGAATCAATAGGAGCAAGAAGCCAACGAGCACGGAAATATCCGACTCTGTTACATCATCCTGCCAATCAGAAACTTTGACAAGAGTTTACCAGCCATGCCTTGTGCACACTGTTACGGAACCAACTTGTTGCACAGATCCGTTATCGCCTATATCGCCACCAAAGTCATTTACCGTGCAATATAAATCGAGTTTTGAACCAAATACACTGATGTCACCAAAATCGACAAGTTCGCCATTGGAGCTTGCTTCTCCGTTCCCGTTGTTCTCATACTCTCCCGATCAAAGGGCCACAAAAAGTCAACTCAAATTGAAGCAAATAATAGATGAATTGATACATAGTGAAGAGAGTTATATTTGTGGCTTGAAGCTTGCCAAAAATTACTATTTTGAGCCGTTGTTTGTTGACAAGATGGCCGTCATTCCCTTGCCTCTTCACTCAATGTACCAATGTTTGAGTACATTAATCAAGATGCACATCATGATGCTCAACAGAATCTCTACAGCGTCAAATCATCCAAGTATACACAAATACGTTCTTGAAACTTGTCGGATAATTGTCAGCTCAATTCGGCCCTATTACTACGAAGAATATTTGAAAACGTATAGCATCACGTTAAAGATCATTGAATCAGAACAATTCATCAGCCGCAGAACCTCAAACACCACTTGGATAAAAGGATGGAGAAATTATTTGGAGTACACCCAGCCGGAGTTTACGAGAACAGACTTGTCTCTATTCTCATTGCTACAACGACCCATATCTCGTGTAAGCAAATATCGATTGATAATTGAGCTCTTAATGAGGCTTTGTCCTGATATCTACAAACCTGAATTGACGAAATCGCTCGACACAATAAAAGGAAAGTTGGTTTTGATCAATGAAAGCTCACAATCATTTAGTATCCAAGTACTAAATTCAAAGATCAACGAATTAATAGATTTCAAATTGAAAGGTATTGACATCAAACTTTCGCTGGAATTCTTTGGGACCCCAATACGAATAGGATCAATATTTTACGCTTACATAGACCTGGGAAGTGCAAAGATAGTGTCATTTCCATCCATACTTTACAAGAGTCATTTGATTCTAGCGAGCCCCAAACTAGTCAGAGGAAAACTCGAAATCATATTCATCATTGACTTGTCAAAATGCTCCATGATAAAAGACCCCGAAAGTAATCGCGGTGGACTCTACATGGACTACCAGTTATGTCTCAAGCTTGAATTTGAGCATGGTACGTGTCAGATGGAATTGTTGCTCGTGTTCTTGACCACTTTCGAGTATCAAGAATGGCTTGAGGTATTTGATATTTTAATTAACTTTCTGAACGGACCTTATAGTATGAACTATAGCAGAATTGACGAGAGAACGCTAATGATGTACCCGGAAACCATATCCAAATCTGATATGTTTATTGAAAAAAACAACCTTGTTGATTTCGGAAATTGCTATTTTGGGGCCCTTAGACCCATTCAAATTGACAATTTAAACAAAAGATCTACGACAAACAATTCAGCAAAAAAGTTGACACTCAACATGAAAGAACGGTATTCAACTGAAATGCTACTTAAGTCAAAGTTCACTAGTTTCTTAAATCCACAAACGGTTTCTAGCTACGAAAACCTGGACAAATTTTACATTTCCAAATTCCGACTGAGATTAGATTACGGAAAATATAAACAGGAATGTCCAAGGGGGTGATACCCTCACACACTACACAAGTGAAAACTAATGTCATTGTTTAGACTATACACCTACATGTCGTGAGACTCATGCAACACATTTTGCACCCAATCATTCTGCCCCTAAAACCCTTAAAACAGATTGAATAAATACAGTCAAAATGGAGAAATACTGGTAGAAAAATGCATTGTTGTGATTGTCATCAATGTAAAATATACAGAATATGACGAGATTTCATTGGGACAAAGAAAGGATATAAGGGTATGCTTTGAAACTGATTAAGTTGCCTAGGTAGCAAACTTTACAACCAGAATAACGCTGATTCTCAAATAAGAAACCCAAGCTTAGGCCCTTACACCTCTTGAGTCATTTGGTGAGGTATGCGAGTGAGGAGCTGAGGCTTTTGCTTTATCTGATCCATTTAATAAAATGGTCCTGATTATGTCTTCGATGGACTTGTCTCCGAACTCGTTGGTTACTTCACTCTTTGATGCCTCATCCAAGAGACCTTCAGATCCCCCGGTGCGACTAGTGTACACTGTGAAAACTGACACCACGTCTACTAGTGGAATGTTGGAGTCACCTTTTCTGAATTTTTCAAGCAATTCAAGATTGTCAACAAACACAATGAAATCGTTGTCGGAGCCTTTGTAAAAGATCTTACGAGGAGCCATGTTGGAGAAATAGGTATGAGGAAATTATAATTGTTCAGCAAGTCTACAAAACTGTGATGAAAATGGGGGGTCTTATATAGTTGTTGATTGCTCCTGCAGTAGCTTGACCCCCGAATCTCGAACTATACAATAAGCCATGAATACTCGCACGCTCTTCCAAGACAAATCACGGTAAACGCTGGATCACGGTATACGCTCCGCAGTTGTGATATTTTCATGTTTCTAATTGCTTTTAGTTGATTCGTGGTACCATTTAGGTTACTGAAAAAGCTATGGTTAGGTATAAGCTAGTCACAAAGATTGCGGTACAAGACACCATGTATGTTTGAACCACAATTGTGAAAATTGGCAGGGTTGGAATGGTGAGGTCACAGTGCAGAATCGAAGAAATTGTTGCGGTCCACCACAAGAAAGTGGTGGTGCAACACCATGCTAGGGACAGATACATCATACAGTTGCGTTACACAGTTGCGTTACACAATTAAGTTTATGCAGTTCCAAACGTAATCAGAGGACTACAACAACCACGGTGAACCTGTTGCTGTGGACGAGGAAAGCGACTTCCCAATCACAGACCCACAGTGAAGAATGCTGATCAAACAAACAAATACAAGCTACATTGCAATTTTCTCTCTTTCATTACACAACCAGACATCACTGCCACGTATTTATGCACGTTTACGTCGTTTCCAGCAACTACAATAGCGTTGCATATATCTGACAATCAACAGTCCCTTAGCACACACCTGTTGTGCCTGTTTGTATTAGTCTCACTACTAGTTCTTGTATCTTTTCAATTTTTGGTGAAAACCATTATTGAATCATCACAAGTAACCAGTTTCACCCACACAATGATAACGCATGCACTCTTCTCGGATGGTCCCAGGTGCTCATTTATACCACTGCCTTATTGTCATATATATATCAACTCGCTCCGATCTCACTCCCATACTCAATTGTCTTGAGGTTTCAAGGGCTTCTGTTGGTTTGTTGTCTTGTGTCTTATGTCGCATTCTTCGATTGTCGTACTACTCTTTAGTCGTGGTGACACTCATGCCGCGTTCTACATACTGGCGATCTCTCACTACAGTTTCTATGACCGACACAGTCGCATTCCATAGATGCCGAAAATCCTAATGTACACAAGGCTTCTTCTTCTTCGTCTACTGCCGTTTGCAATTGCTGTTCGCAATGGACAAGATAAAGCAGAGCGGCGTTTTGGATATGCAGAAGATAAAGCAAGGGGCTAGTGCCGCTGGGAGCAAGTCGTTCCAGTTGGCAAAGGGAGCGGGCCATGGTATAATGAAGACTGGCGAGGGAATCAAAAATATACCCGACAGTTACAACCAATTCGCCGAGAAGTTCCACAGTCACAAGTTCAATCCCGACGAGGAGTTGATCTCCCAGTACAAAAACGACCTCAAACAAGCAGTGGCGGGGTTGAAACATATCCGACGCCAATTGAAGAAATTGTCCTATGATCATTGGAGACTAGTGTTCAAGATCAACTTGAAGGTGGTGGATTATCTTCTTGCCATCATTGGACCAAACTCATTGGCGTTCAAGGGGATCGAGCAGTACTACCACGATTGGGATGAGTACCAAGCGTCGCAACCGATTCCCCTGGTACATCCGCTAGATCGGAGATTTTTGATTGATTCCGTCAACATTCAGTTGAATGATTACTTGTGCACGGTTACTGCATTGCAATCGGAGATTGTGAACGACTGGCAGGTACAATATGATCGGTTGTCGGTGCAAATAGACGAGGCTATCACTTACTGTCAGCAAGCGTTGAAATTGGTAAAATTGTGGTTTAAGAAGAAAGTAGTGACGGACAAGTTGACGAGGAAAATCGATAAAATTAACGCTAATGCCACAGTAACAGAAGCCCAGCAGTTGCAGCTAACCGAGTTGGAATTGAAGTTGTCACACGCAAATGATGAATTCTCCAGAGTTACAAATAAGAACAAAGCGGTGTTACCAAATCTCGTATCATTTTTGGATGAATTCATTGATAGCATTACGAAATTGATTTTCAGCAAGCAAATTCAAACGTATGAAATTATCCGAAGCTCATTCATGAACTTTGCTACGTTCTTTGGCCATGTCAATCTGGAAATTCAAAACAGTGACAGCTCCGAACATCAAGTTGAAGGTACAAGTAAACCAGTAGATGATGCCTATATTCAGAGCTATCAGCAGATAATTGAAGAGTGGGAATCACGCTCTACACCAGCAAGATTGCAAATCGAGTCATTCATATCCTTGATCTATAATAAAAAGCCAGAATTGTTGGATAATCAAATCAACGATCAAGACCAATCGACTAAGGCATCGAAAATTGTTGGGGGAATTACGAAAAAAGTTACCACTAGAAAGTTCACCTTCAAAGGAAAAGATCTCCAAAATGGTCTTTTTGTCGATTACTTGGAATCTGATCCGCTTCAGTCATTCACCAAGTATTATGATGAGGCATTAAATAGGTCAGAAACTTATCACCCAAGAAAGCTTATTAGCTACACAGATGTTGTGGTAACACCTCCTAATGTCAACAAGCCAGTGCCTCCGTTACCCCCCAGGTCGAATATCATCGAGAACAAGCCATACATACCGTTACCACAGGAAATCAAATCACCAAGTAGTGCGACGAAATCGCCTTTTGTTTCTCCACCATCCACCCCATATTCTGCTCAAAGAAACTTCACCACCGATACTATTGACACGACTGCCAGTAGCGGTGACGATGATGACACATCATCAGTGATATCAGAAGCCTCTGACGTGTCATCATTGGTATCCAACGATGTCATTGAACGATCTGGGGATGATGGTATACAGAGACAGCTACAGAAGTTGTACAATTCACAAAAGAATGATATCAAAATCGCTCCCATCGATCGTAGCGGCCACTATCAAATTCATCCTCATTCAAGTGACACATTTAATTGGCCATCTACAATGACTAGGAAACTCGACGAGTTCAACAAATTATTTGATCAGATTATAGCCAGCACCAAGAACTCGACATCACCACCCAAGCACGTTAAAGCAAAGTACGATTTCAAAGGCGATATGCCAGGGGACTTGTCGTTTAAGGCCGATGACGACATTGAGATATTGTTGGACTTTCAGTCAATCAATACTTTGTACGACAAAGACGATTCCAACTGGCTGATTGGCCTAATCAGATCGTCAGAATCAAACTATAGAGTGGGTTTTGTTCCGAACAATTATTTATTACTATAGATAGTATTACGAATGAAGAAGTTATGGTTGGTAGCAAGCTGTAGCCAGAAAACATTGTTGGTAAAAAGACGAAACCCACATAAAGCAAATGGTGGCTTACTTTTGTCTCTAGCATACTGTAGCAATCATTATCTCAGTAGATCCATGCGGGCTTGTAGTAAGTTCACTTCGAGGTTTGGTAGTAGCGCGCACAGGATTCAGTTTTTTGAGATGCAAACGCGTATCACTATTTATCTTTCGCAATCAACTTATACACGAAGTGTTAGTAGAAATAAAACATGATGGGTCGCAAGAGTTCCAAAACCAAGGATGATGATCTTGCCTTGGTGAATACAAATATCATTTCTACAGTCAAAGATCCCATCTCCACAAAGGATTTACTATCTCGTTTAAGCCAGTTGCAAAATCACCTCAGCGGTATAGATCAAGACAGCGTTGATTTGAAGCAACTCAAGTCGGTAAGCGCTGACTTGGTAAATGTTAAACTACTACGTCATGCCAATGTTGGAGTACAAGCATACGTGTGCTGTTGCATTTGTGACATTTTACGTCTCCATGCCCCAGATGCCCCATACGATGACGGACAATTAAATGAGTTCTTTAAAGCAATATTTCGACAGTTCTCCAAGTTGAGTAATACGGAGAATCCATATTACATGCAACAAGTGTACATATTGAAGAAAGTTTGTGAAATCAGATCGATCATTTTGATTACGGATTTGTCCACCTCCACGCAATTGATTGAGCAATTATTTGATTTATTTTACGTCTTATCTAATAGCACTATAGATGCCAAGTTGCAACCATTGATATGCGATATGCTTTCTGAAGTCATTGGAGAATGCGAGATCATTCCTCATAATGTGTTAAAGTTGATTCTCGATAAGTTTTTGTCGTCAAACCTAAGTTCTAATTTGACGAATGTATCGAATCCTGGCCTCAACTTTTCATTGCATATTTGTGAAGCAAACGTAGATCGGATGCAACGATTGGTTGCTCAATATTTCTCAGAAATCTTGTACACACAAACAAACCAAGCTAATATCTCAAATGAAGAGTCAAGCATCACAAAGAAGATGAAAAATAATGCCGCTTATGCAATTGAGAGTTTGAATAAAATACATCGACTTTCTGTTCAAATTTGGAGATTTGTTCCCGAAATTTTGGCTTCTGTTATGAGCTTGTTTGATGACGAATTGAATGCTGATGACGAAAAGATCAGAATATTGGCGACAGAAACTATAGGAAAGATCATTGCCTCGCAAAATGTCGTTTCATCTACTATGATCACTAAGGTAAACTTCTTCATTGCTCATAAGACTACCTGGCAAAACTGGTTGAAGAAAACTACAGATATATCTCCAGCAGTCAGAGTGAAGTGGGTAGAGCAATTTGCAAGTATCATCAAGTTGTGCAATACGTCCCTGTTAGAGGTAAGTACCGCTTTGAACAAATGCTTATATAAATGTTTGATTGATTCACACGATAGCGTTCGGAGTGCTGCCTGCAAGGTGTTTGAAGAAATTGAGTTTGAGATATTCACAAATCGAGTGTGTAACCCCGATGTCATGACAGCTTTGATGCATTGTACGAGGGAAAAAAATGCAACAATCAGAAATC
Source organism: Suzukiozyma manassasensis (assembly GCA_030569175.1). Taxonomy (NCBI): domain Eukaryota; kingdom Fungi; phylum Ascomycota; class Pichiomycetes; order Serinales; family Debaryomycetaceae; genus Suzukiozyma; species Suzukiozyma manassasensis. The sequence continues at coordinate 1,319,570 of JAJMKC010000001.1, read as the reverse complement.
AAGCAATAAAGACTCTTGGAACTTTGTACAATAACTATTATAAGGCTTGTTCCAAGAACAACGTGATTGATTTTGGTACATTTAATGAGGAGCAAAGCGAGGCGTTGGAGAAACAGATTTCTCAAGGGATCCCCAATGATTTGTTGCACTTGTACTACATCAATGACAAAGCAATTAATGCCATTGTTGATACCACTATCTTTGACAGCTTGCTACCAATATCAGAAAGTATTGCCACATCTAGAACAACTCGTTTGGTGCAATTTTATGGAAGTTTATCTACAAAAGCAAAAGATTCTTTCAATGCCATGAACAAAAGACAAATCCAAATAGCAAATGTTCTCCAGTCATTTATAGGGCTTGCTGAAGAATATGCTCGTTTAACGGGAACAATTGACAACAAAGAAAATGCTCAAGTAGAAAAATCTGCCGACAAACAAACCATTATGGCCAAGCTAGATAAGATGATCAAGTGGTTGAGTGAGCCCTTTCCCGAAGATTGGAACGCACAGAATTGTATCGAAAGATTTTACAAACTAAAAAATAGTAGGTTTTTCTACTTGTTGAAGTGTTGCATCTCGTCTGATTCAGATTATAATACCGTGAGGAATTCAATGAAAGAACTCCTACGGAAACTCAGTGACAACAAGAATATTTCAATTGAAGGTGAACCAAATACGGTAAGCTCTGGTATAATGGTTACCATCTTCAAATTGTTGCTTATCAGATCCTCAAATATTAATTTTAACAAGTCAAATGTTCATGAACTAATAAATTATTCAAAGGATGTTCTGAACGAATGGTGTAAGGTCGCCAATGATCTTTTGGAATCAATTTCAAACATACTGCCTGACCTGTTAAAGACTCACGTCAAGGAATTGACAGATCTTATCCTCAATGAAACCCCAAGTACAACTTGCTCCAAGTCTCACACGCTAAGAACCATCTACCATTTCATTAAACGATATCCAGATCTCTTTCCATCGGAGCACCGTTTTGTTAAAGTATTAGAAGCATTTGCAGTGAATGGGTCACCTAGAGAAGCAAAATACGCTGTCAAAATATTGGGGTATTATGAAAATAAATTGGCATCGACAAGCTCAATTTTTAGTCAAATTTACCCTCTTGATCTTGAAAGCAAGAAATTTGGTACACATCTTTCAACCATTGCAGAAATTCTTTTAGTAGATCCAGATGCCATACAAGACGAAGTTGGGGAGTTGACCCAATTACTCATAAAAGAGGTATTTCTTAAAAACAGAAACATTAACCTGGAACTTGTCAAGGATGACACTGTGTGGATTAGTGACAATATTTTAGAAGAAAACTTTGAAGAACACTCCACGTTATACGAAAAACTTCTTGCTTTGAGAATCTTGATTAACAGACTCAAATCTTTGGCAATGCTGCAAGACGATGAAAACAAAGAGGATATTACGACAAGTGCGCAACCAGTCTTGAAATTGTTGGTTTCACTAATAGGAAATGGGGGTGAAATTATCAACAAAACCTCTCCCACATGGCCAACACCTGAGATATACAAGCTGAAAATTAGACTTGTTGCTGGTTTACTTTTGCTCAAAGTTGCGAAATACGATGTGTATGATGAAATGGTGCATCCAACAACAATTAGAAGATTGACTTTCTTATTGTCAGATTCTAACGAAAATGTCAGAAGTCAGTTTTTGGACAAATTGAACTCCAAGTTAGTAAACAATTTGGTGTCAGATCGTTTTGTACCCATAATATTCTATAGCGCATTGGAACCCAACCAACAAGCTAAAAAGGAGGCGAAAATGTGGATTAACACTCTATTCAAGAGACAAGATAATGCAGCATTGACTTTCGAGAAGTCATTAGTGAGATTGATTCACCTTATCACTCATGATGATTACATCTCAGAGTTGACAGAAGATGGTATGGCTGAAAGCACGAATGTCGATAAGAACTATGTCAAGGCATTTACCTATGCCATCAAGTTATTGACTTACTATCTTGATTCGATTGCCAAACCTGAAAATATTTCTCTCTTGTATTATCTTGCTAGCAGGGTGAAACAACATAGAGATGCGATTGTTGACTCTGAGGAGTACGAAAAAGATCCCCCACCAAAGACAGTGGTTAATCTATATCGAATTGCTGAACTTGCCCAGTTTGCCATAAAAGAGTACAGTGACAATAAAAATTGGATACTACAAACTTGGCCGGGAAAACTTAAACTTCCGAGTGATGACTACGTACAAATGGGAAGTATCAATGAAGTGCAAAATGTTATAACGAAAGTTTTCATTCCAGAACGAATTCAAGTCGAATTGAGATCAGCCATGAAGAAAAGGTTGTCAGGCTCAACAAGAAACAAAGGTAGCCGGGACTCAAGTGTTCCCAAGAAACGTGCACAACAAGCACCAAGGAAATACAAAGCGAAGAAACCTAAGAAAGCTGAAGAATATCACGAGCCCACGAGAAAAAGTACCAGGGTAAAGAGCACCGTGCAATATAATGAAGAGGGTTCGCAATCTGAACTTGAAAGTGAGAGTGATTACAGTGATTATTAAAGAATCTAAGATGTATGTTTATATGGATATGTATGCTAAAGTGTCAATTCTCCATTTCTTTGAGCGACTCTATTTTGTTATGATTCATCCAGTCTTCTCCCAAGATTAAAAGTCGAGCAGCAGCTGGAAATTTTTTATCGGCAACAGAAAGTGGCCAGTCCTGGATCACAGAACGTAAAAGCTTTTGACTTTGTTTCCCATACTTTGGCAAAAAGTTGCTAGCAGCACCGTCCCACCAGTTAGCAGCAATAGAAAAATGTGTGTTTGTTAGCAAGGTATTATCAGTATTCAAAAGCCTGGCCAAAAATGACCACGATGCTTCAAAAGAGTACATTGGATGTTGGGGAAATTCCGTGAGTCTGGACATCACTGCCCAAACAGTACATATTCCCGAAACTCTTTCATCGTACTTGACTGGATCTTCCCATTGATTGTCTTTCCGTTTGTACCCCATTCTCAATCTACCCTCTTCTGTGTCAATAGTGCACGAGTAACCTATTAAATAAGGACATTTCTTGACGAATCTTGCGGTTAGGTAATATTCAAATTCTGGAAACGTCAACAACAATTGATACGCTAATCTCGCTAACGGCAATGCTGCGGTCGGCTTGACAATCACCTCAGTTTCTGCTTGGTCTATTATAGCTTTCGCCACAAAATTCATAATCCATTTGTATGCCAACGGGTTTCCCTGAGCCATCTTCATATACTGTACCACCTCATCGGTGATTTTCTTCAACTGAGAATATGAATTTGATAGTTGACCAAATTTGGGGTTGATTTTCCTCTTTAATTGACTGACATGTTTCTTTACATCTGGAGACTCTTTCAATTTTTCCACCACATTCTGCTTGATATCGGCAATGTTCTGCTTGTACTTTAAAAACAATTTTTCTATACTAGCAAAGTTTGTTTGCGAACTTGCCTGTTTGGCCTTCAATTCTTCTTGCTTGGCTTTCTCCAACTCCGCTTGCTTCTTTTGCACTTCCAATTCTTGCTTTCGTGTGGCTTCCAACTCCTTCTCCTTAGCTAATGCTTCCAACCGGTTCTTCTCCATCAACTCTTTTTCCTTTTGAATTCGTATCTTTTCCTGTTTTTCCTCTTCTATCTTTTTCCTCCTGGCTTCTTCTTCTGCTTCTTTCCGTTTCTTTTCCTCTAGCAATTTCTGCTGTTTTTCTAGCTCTTGCTGTCGGAGCAACTCCTGTTCCTTTCGTATTCTTTCTTGTTCATTATGTATTGCTGTTTTGACACGTTCATTTTGCGCATCAAGCGATTGTTTCTCCACGGAGATGAGTCTATTTATGTTGGATTTGGCGGTGGTTTCGTAGATGGTGAAGTTCTGTTTATAATGGACTAAGTGGGAGTTCTCGAATGCTTGGTGGTCTATTTGTTCAATTGCCGCACGTAAGTCGTCAAACTTCAGAAAAGCAGATTCGAATTTGCTGAAACTGTATTCCATGCCAACCAAGTCCGCAAGATGGTTGTGATAGGCGTCCAAAGATGCTGTTGAGAACTTGGGTTTGTTTTCATTGTACAGTAACTTTGGCTGCGATGGAGGTAGCGTTATCAAAGTTTCTCCAATTACCGGTGGCTTCTTCACCACCACCTCAAAGTCTTCAGGAATACCGAATCGCATGACGATGATGGACGGTTGGGGGTAGTTTTGTCGTAGAGCAGTAGAAACAAGATTGTGAATTTTTAAACAAACCTTCATGTATGCACGACTGGAATTTCCTCATACTAAAAATTTTTCAAGATTCAAGACAGTTATACATTCGCAATTGTACAGCGAAATACCGTGGTTTTTGTGATAATCGCTGTTTTTACGTGGTAGAAAGGGATATTTCGACCAACCTGTATCACTGTGCACTTTTTTTCTGGAAAAATATGAGATTTATCCGTCAGTTTTCCCACACAGCAGTGGGGATGAAGCCAGGGTACTCCACTGTCCAGCCAGTGCACCATTTAGTTCCTATTTCTAAATCAGCATTGAAACCAGGATACAAGGAGCTTCTTGTGCCCAAGGACGACATCACTTCTGTGGGGTTTAAGCCAAGTGAGACCCGTCAGGACCGAGTAGCAGAGTACTTCGAAAACAGTGTCAAGTCGGACTTGATGTTGCACTTTTACGACCATAATGCCGAAGTTGTCGAGGGTAACAAGAGACGGTCGTGGGGTACTGACTCGCCATATAAGCTATACAGAAATTTGAAAAAACCCAAGGGAGTTTCAAGACCCACTAGAGATGTCCACCCTATTATTAACAAAAACATTCCTCAAATCACATCGGTGGTGATCCAAGCATTCGAAAAGAATGCTTTGGAAGAACCATGGTTAAACATCTCAACTAGATTGCAACTTGCCCAGATCACCAACGTCAAGCCCAAACAAATCTTTGCCAGAGCCAATATCTTACCGTGGAGATTAAGAGAAGGAAAACCCTGTGGGGCCAAAGTAGAGCTTTTCAACGGAGACATGAACCAGTTCATTTCGACGTTGACGGAGATCGTGTTGCCCAGAATTAGAACATTCAGAGGAATCAAGAATACAAGTGGTGATAATGGAGGTAATATCACCTTTGGGTTGGACCCAGAAGATGTCAAGAACTTTCCCGAAATTGAAAACTTCCAAGAGTTGTTTCCAAACTTGACCGGGATGCACATCACATTCAAGACTACTGCCAGAACCGACGAGCAAGCAAGAACCTTGGTTTCCACCCTTGGTTTCCCATTCTACAACCCATGATTGTCACGTAGTATATATTCTGTATAGTACACTGTAAATAGATATAGAAAACTAACTCCAGTTTCTTTTACTCAATTTGTTCCTTCTTCTTGATGAGGCATGGAAAATCCTTATAGTCATTCTGTTGTTCACGAGTTCTCCATCTTATTCACCAGTCGGGTTTCTCAGAAGAAAAAGTGTTGGTTTGATGGCACGCTTCGGTACTTTGAAGTGAATGGAAAAGTCGAGGTTTTCAACGAAGAAGGGTCAGTGATCTCCATTGATTTCCTTAACAAACCTCCAAGTGTAGTGTTGCAGTCGGTGTTGGTTCCAGGCAAGCTGTTTAAACTTTCAAATAATGCGTTGCTTCTAGAGATCATCGCCCATACAAACAGAGTTGAACGCGATGTGTCATGCATTAACACCAAACCCTTGGTGCGGGCAGTAGTGGAGACACCTCAACTGGTCCAGGAAGAGGCAGAAAAGCCGTCCAATGGCGTAGCCATCAAGAAATCTACTGTGGTCCTAAACGGGAAGTTTGATAACTACAAGGTAAACACGCTAGAAACCTTGTCAGCGAATTCCACCACCACGAACCCCAGTTATACGCCAGTGACTAATGGAGAATTAGTTTCAGTTGGAAAGAGCGATTTTCAGTATACCAAGAAAGCTTCTCCTGATGTTTCACGTCCATTACTATCAAAATCCAAGAAACAGGTGTACAGAAGCCATCTTTCTAAAAGACGTAAATGCACTGATGTGGCCAAGTCAGAAAAAACGACAGAGAAACATGTGTCGCCATCTCCGTCAAAAGTTGGTAAATCGTACGGGTTACCTCGTTTTTCTCGAGTCCCCGTAGGGTCCTCGAAGTATTTTCAATACTTACACAAGACTTGAAGTTAAAGAGTCCCTTAATTGAAGAGTCTTGAGATAATACGATTTCACTAGTGTCATATATTGAAGCTATTTACCTTTTGCTTTTGGACGTGGTCTTCTGGTCTCTTGCTACCAAAATCGGCACAAAGTTGGACATGAAGATCTTGATAACAGGAAAGGACGAAACTAAACCATTTAAAGCAGCAAGGGCAGGTTTGTTGGACATTTTTGCAACATACGCTTGTGCTGGCAATTCAGAGTACTCAAATGATCCATAGGCAGTCATTTTGGAGTGAGCAATATAAAAAAGTGGTATGAAGTTATACTAAACTTTTCACGGGGTTTTGTAAACTAGACGAGAATTTTTGTTGCCTGATCAAAACTTGCAAGCATGCTCAGAAACGCCTGTTCAGGAAAAGCTTTTGAAAGTAATAAGAACTTCGTATTAGAGGCTATTGATAATTTCAGGAGGGGAAGCTTTGACTTGCTGTTCAACTTGAGCTTTTCATTCAAAGTTGCAGAAAACTTGCTAAGGGAAGACTGAAACGATTTGAGCGTGTTTCGCTTGTACTTGTATGATTCAGTAATGGAAACTTTTGTGTCCCAATGGTCTAGCTGCTGGTGATTCTTGTCATCAATATTAGGAGTACTCATTATTGGAACGTGCAATATGAAATCCAATTTATAAGTCACTTCTAACCAGTTTTGTAGAAAGTTGTCTGCCAATAAAGGGAATGAAGCCTTTGGAGTTCCTTCGTGAAACAACGCTCCAATCAAGGAATTCGGTACGTACAATGGTGTTTTTCGAAGTGCGTATGTTTTGGATCGTGAAAGAATCAATTGATTGAGATGTGAGCTGGTCTTGTTTCCCGAGAATACAATCTTTTCCGTCCAAGGGATTGTATCATTCAAAGATAAGTCATACAACAAATAATTGTCTTGACAACTCACCAAGTGATATTCACATTTCCCGGTTCTAAGCTCCATTCTACATTCTATTCTATATCCACTGTAAGGTGTAGAAAATGAGTTGTAGCACACTCGACTTTGGATAGGTTCTAGTCCAACTACTATTGAAATCCAACACAAGAAAATAACAAACCAAGCCATATTTGAGTTTAGTCTTACTGTCTTTTATGGTTTTGTAGACCCTTTGTAAACGAATTTTGCAGCCAATGTGTGTCCTGCAGTTGGGCTTCTTCAAAGCCGTTATGAAGAATTACGGGGCAACGGTCTGGTCATGTAAGGTAGTGGAATGAAACGATATGTACTTGATAGCTGGTATTCGGTGGTGTATTACATTGATATATTCTGACACTTATTTAGAAGCGTAGTTTAGGTACGAACTCTATCAATTGACTGTGTCCGCACAGCTTTGCATCTCATGTCTAGCTAAAAGCATCTGCAATGTTTTGAGTTAAAGCTGTGGTGGGATGTTTTTTGCAGTCTATCAAAGAATTGTGCACCTCAATATGAAAGGGGCCAGAACTTGGTTAAGATCATTCTCGTTGAAGCATGAATAATTATGCTGGTCAACCTAGGCGATACTTCAACGGCCAAGTAAGTGCTCGTGATAGATCAAAGAGGTATGAACTACATCAAAGGAAAGAGGAACAAGGCAAGTTGAAATGGTTAAGATTTCAATCTGTGAAGCTATAGTTTGGCATTGGCATTCACTTCGGATTTTTATTGTATACGTCGATCTCACACGTATGCGCAACAAAAATGAATATTTCCCCATATTCCAGCCTAGAATAAAGTACGAAAGCATGTCGTTCTTGTGCTTCAATAGTTTCAATTGTGCCAAATGTGTCAGTCTGTCAGGTAAGCCACCTGTAATGCGTCTGTATGATCTGAGATATTTTCTACAAATGCAGGTACATGCATTTGTAGCAATCCTTATAGCACAGATGTATAAAATAATACGTCCAACGAACTCAACAGCAACGTAGTGAATTCTACAGCAACTTTATGATGAGCCAAAGTGTAGAATTATGGAAGCCGTTCAAATACGTGCATTTTTAACTTCATCAAAATTAATTATGCACAACTCCCCTGTAGTACCCAAGTGCCATGCAAACGATTCGAAACAATAACACCACTCAAATATAATAAAATCACACAGTAGGCACAACCCATAAAATCCGTTAATAGTTTACGTGTCTGGTGCTATATCTGGGAGCCTACACTACAGATATGTCTTGGCCATTCTTGTGTTGGTGGGTTTCATTAAATCGTTCCGGTGTGGAAAATTCAAATCATGCGCATTCCAGGTTAAGGAACATGTTTCATCGCGGTAAATTTTTAGATCAACTCCTCTTCTTTATCACGAATCATCTCTACTACAATTTTGTGAACAAGTGAGATGGATACCAGGCATTTGGAGGAGCTCTCTCCCATGATTGAGCAAAGTGATGACATTACGCAAAACTATTGTCCCAATTCGCGTCAAACATTGCGCATAGCCGTGAACTTGAAATTGGTGATTGATAGGGTTATTCCAATTGTCTACGATGTGAAAGAAGTTACAAAGGAAGGCTCATCAATTCTTAACGAGTCGGTGATTTCCTTAGTATACAAGGCTGCTGGAGGCAAAGGTGGGGGAAAGGTTGGCACGTCGTCGCACAAATTCCAGTCATGTTTGGTGTTCTGTCTTTTAAAGGTTTGTGGGTGGTACTGGCAACAGAGTGAGTTGGAATTGACCAACAACTCTTTGTACCAGTTGAGAGCTATTGTGGCTCAGAAATTGGCGGTGATCGTCATTGAAAGATGCCAAGACGACAAGCATTTGTTCTTGTCGTTGTTGTGTCACCGGTACGTGATTAATCTTTGTGAGCAAGATGCTGAACCTGTTAGTGCGTTAGAACTCGCAGTGGATATGCATTCCACCATTGTCATTGGCTCGTCTGGCTACCAGAGATGTGTAAAGTGGCTTTGGAGAGGATGGATTGTTCAGTCGTCCAACAATCCTCACGCATACGTGTTGTACAAAGGGGTTTCGTCGCAGGCCATAAGCACTCATTTCAATCCTGCTAGAATCAAGACTCCATTCTACCAAAACATCTTGGAGATCTTCTTTTCTATTGTCTATCTCGCGCTCTTCACCATCGTGTTGAATGCTCATCAGCTTACTACCCAAAGTCTCGATGGGTTTGAAATTCTGTTCCATTTGATTACCTTTTCTTACATTTTTGACGAATTGTTCAAATGCTATCATGTGGGTTGGAACTATCTCGGGTTTATAAACATCTTCAACGATGTGATGTATCTGGTTATAATGATTTCAATTGGGTTTAGATACGCCAGTTTTGACCACCACAATCCTCAACGAGCAAGGTTGGACGAGATTTCGTTCAGAGTTCTTTCATGTGCTGCTCCGTTCATGTGGACAAGGTTTTTGCTCTACTTGGATGCTCAGAAATTCGTTGGGGCTATGATTGTAGTCATTAAAGTCATGATGAGGGAATCTATTTTATTTTTCTTCTTGCTCTCGGTGATCATTGTTGGGTTTTTGCAAGGTTTCTTGGGTCTCGATGCTAGTGATGGAGAAAGCAGTGCTACTCTAGTCATTTTAATCTCTCTTATCAAGAGTGTGGTTGGTGATTCCAGCTTCGATGACTTTTCCAACTTTGTCCCCCCATATGCATCGGTTCTCTACTACACATACTCGTTTTTACTTACTGTCATTTTGATGAATATTCTTATTGCATTATACTCGTCAGCATACGCCAATATTGTTGATAATGCCACAGATGAGTATTTGGCATTGGTTGCCCAAAAGACATTGAGATACATTCGTGCCCCCGACGAGGATCTTTACGTTCCACCATTGAACTTGATTGAGATCTTCATTACACCATTGTCATGGCTTTTGTCAAAAAAGACGTACAAGACCATCAATTACTTCATCATGCTTGTATTGTATGCTCCATTATTGACATACATCACTGTGTATGAGTTGGGTAATGCTAGAAGAATCCAATACAACCGCTACAAAAAGTTACCTGACGATGCCAATGAGCTTGACACTGAATGGGACCTATCGGATGGTTTCGACGACTCTGAAACCGGCGAAGATGCTATTGTGCAACGTAACATAGAAGTGGAAGAAGCATTGAGAAATCAGCGGGAAGGAGAAGACCAAGATCCTGAATTCAGAATCAATGTCAAAAGTTTCAAGAAAGAAATTGATCGAATTGTGCAGCCGGTCGAGATTGCTAGCAAACTAGGAGTTCCTTGGGAGCTCTATACGTTGCACTCGAAGATCGACAAGTTGACGCAACTTGTCGAAAGCGTCGTGACGGAAAACATCGACTTGAAAAAGAAGATCAAAGAATTGGACGCCAAATCTAAGTAACTGTCACATTGGTTATGACAACACATTGAACGAGATCAATGCCCTATCAAAAATTAGTAAAAATCAAACTTCATGTTGACAGCTCTTATTACTAGCTATTCAATATGTGTTCCTAAAAGTAACAATACAGTTTCGAAATTTACAAAATAACCAATTGCAACTGCAGTATCATATAGTGCAATTGCTGTAGACATGAAACTCGACAGTCGTTGTAATTTGCGTGATAATTGGCGATTTGTTAAAAGCACCGTTTTTGTAGTGTGTATTGTAACATTTAACCATTCTCAGAAAAAAATTTGAAGACATAGTCGGGTACTACTAAGGTCAAAGATAACGGTGACGCAGCACCACCACCAACGTTCTAATTGACTCGTTGTATTTTGACATATACGGTGCCGAAGATTTGTGGCCAAGTTTTCTCAAAATCAAGATTTGTGGATTTCGCTCAATAACTACCACTAGACCGTTCCCCATATGTCGCAACAAGAGGACAGTTCCCTTGGTGTAGAGGAGCCGTTGGTGAATGGTTCTGATATTCATTTTTACTACAACAACTCCAGCGAGACGGGTCCCGGCTTGAACAATTATGCCAATGGCTCACAAACAGATATTCATGAAGTACGAGACCATGGATCAAGTTCGAGCAAGAAGAAGAAAAAGAAAAAGTCTAAAAGCAAACAAACTCAACCCGGTGCACCAGTCCATGCCACGTTAAACAATCCTCATGATGACTACCCGGTATCGCGAGTGATCAAACAGGCACCCAATGGGGACGTCATTGTAGAGAGCCTTGATGACGAGCATAGTCACCATCATCACCCTCAGAACAACCGTTATCACAATATCTGGGATAGCGCATCGATAGAAGAACAAGAGAATTTGAAACTGTTCTGGGAGTCGTTGGGACACGAGCAAAAAATGGACTTGGTTCGTATCGATAAGAAGTCAATCATGGACCTATTCCGGCAAGAAAACCGAGCCAAACACAATCACTCAGGCAACGATTCGAATTCCAATGGCAACAACAACGTCAATAACTCAGCCCAAGACCATTGTGCATGTAAATATTGTGGAAGAAGGAGCAACATCATTGAGGACGAGTTGGATAATATTTACGATAATCATTTTGACGACATCATCGACTTCATCCATGAAGTACGAGATATAAACGATTTGAATGATTTACCGGGTCTTTTATTTGGGGGATTTCATGTGCTCGAAGAAGAGTATAAATTACAAAAACGACAACATCGATTGAAGCAGACTGCTGAAAATCAAACATCCGTGCAATTAAGCCAACTGGCATTGTCTGACGATTCACACCACATGTCTCAACATCATGAACCAGCTGTTGAATCAAGTGAACTACCAACAGTAGCGCAAGCCACGACTCATGAGCCTGAACAACTTGAAAGCAACACACCTGAAACAACCCTTCACAATCAACGAATAACTGAGGTTTCTCCTGCAACAAATGAAGAAAAAGCACTAGATGCAAAGGTTTTAAATCCAAAGTTGCTAGGGTCGCTGCTATTCAGTGCAATACAGAATTTGGATTATGAACAACTAGAAAAATTAAGAGATACATCGAACTTGACGGACATTCTTGAAGAGTACAACAAGTCTGTTGAGTTGCGATCGGAACAAAAAACTTTTATCCAAAACATGACCAACGTGCTTTCAGGTGTGAATATTAGCGACAAGGACCGACAAAATCTCTTAAACAGCAAGTTCAATGACCAATTTTCGCAGGGATTATCGAACTTTGCTGAGGATCTTTTGAAAAATGATGGCAACTCTTTTATTGAGATGATGGAAACTCTTTCTGAGTCAAGAACAGCAAGGGAAGATCTACTACGAGAAAAGACTACTTTGAATCACAAATTCCAAGAGCTACGATCCAATGAGTTAAACGGTGAAGATTCTGAGCACAAAGTACAAACTATTTCGCAAATCTCTGATATCAACGACGAAGGTACCGCATCGTTGGGAGCAATTCACAATGAAGATCATTACATCGAAACTGACGTGGACCATAACTTTCCACACGATCACGATCACGATCACGAGCATGAGCACGAGCATGACGTCCTTGAAGGGCATTACGATGAAGATGAGGAAGAAGACACCAGTGATACTGAGTCAGAAATTTCTGAGGAAGAAAAAATGCAAGAAATTCGGAGATTATTCCTCATTCAAGTCATAAAGATTTTCCAAGAAAGATTGAAATGTGCCTATAAGGAAAAGCTTGCGGAAGACAGAACTCAAAAGTTAATTGAAGAGCTAGAAGCCGAAGAGAATGCGAAAAAAGAAAGAGAATTGAAAAAATTGAAACAGAAAGAAAAGGCTAAAGAGAAGAAAAAGTTGTTGCAACAAGCAAAGGAAGAAGAACGTAAAAGGAAAGAGGAAGAAGACCGGGCAAAGGAAGAAGAATTGAGGGAGAAACAACTTGCATTGAAGGCTGAGCAAAAGAGAAGGAAAGAAGAGGCTCGACTTAAGCGAGAAGAAGAAAAACAGAAGCGAATCGAAGAGTTGAAGAGAAAAGAAGAACAGCAAAAAAAGAAGCTTGAAGCGCAACGAAAAAAACAAGAGGAGAGTAGGAAGTTAAAGGAGGAAAAGAAGCGTTTAGCAGAGGAAGAGCGCAAGAGGAAGGAAGAAGAGAAAAAGATGAAAGAGGAGGAAAGAAGGAAACGTGAGCAGGAAAGTGAACAATTGAGACTTGAGAAAGAAATATCGGCTGCTCAAGATGAAGCAATTCAACAACAAGAGGCACAAGTGCTTGCACAAGAAACAACGATCTCGCAGCATCAACTTCACGATAAAAAGCCTACAGCAACCAACCATTTGCTCGATCAGTTGTACCATGCTAAACCAAGATCTAATTCAAGTACCCCTATTTCAACTCAAATCATAGCATCTGACACCAATCTCGGTTCGTGTGTTTCAAACTTTGGCACAAGCTTGACCCCATCACCACCAGCACTATTGGCTAACCCAGTTTCGGACGCAGTCAACATGTCGCCAAATACACGGTATGCATCGTGCATCAATAGCAACATGAATGGTAATACTGCTGGCATATCGCCTTGGGCCAACCCTGCCAATTTATCATCAACGCCCCAGATCGGTGGGACTACCCTTATGCAACCATCGATGGCCAATAATACATTCAATTTGTTTAGTTCTGACCCATTGAATCCACTAGGCCCTAATCCAATAGGAAATAGTACCCGAGGACAGAGTATGTGGAGCCAAAACTCCACGTCACGAAACAATTCGATTTGGAGCAATGCCATCAGCAATAATACCATGGCATCTAACACTCCCAACTTGACCAATAATTCGCTTTGGGGAAATGGAGTCACCCCCATGTCCACCATGTCTGGTAGTCTTGGAAACATGCCACAGGCCAATGAAATGATGCCAGAGAAGGATCTAGTTGAGACGGCCACGTACCAAGCATTCCAAGTGTTACAAAGTTCGAACCAACTTGAATATGGAGTGGCCCCATTATTGCCATTATTTCAAAATACCAAGTCGATTTTGAACAACCAAACCATCACGTTAAACCAGTTTTTGAGTTTGATTCGTTCCTCTAACTTGTACCAGATCGACTTCATCTACGACGACTTTGGCACAGTTACCCATGTGAAGATTGCATTACCTGCGGCCATGATGACCCAACCTGTGATGCCAGTGGGACCATCTCCATCAGCGGGATTAGCGACAAATTTCAGTCTTGGTTCCAACGACAATTTTCTCAATACTAGTGCAAATGGGTATACACGAGGGCTCTGGAATTAGTAAAAGTTTTATACTATAATGAAACATGTCACCATGGTAATCGCAGTAGAATCAATATGGTACATTATTCTGGCATAATAGGTAGCGTTTGTGGAAATTTCAACTTGTGGTCAAAATATGGTGATTCTGCCGTACCAGGAATGTCCATCATGAAGAATTGTGAAAAGTTAACATTCTAGTTTTTTCTGTATTAACAGCTTTATTATAGACATTTCAGTACGCTGCTTCTGGTTCCGTGATACCATATATTTCATCCGAGCATCCTCTTTTGCCAGAAGGGTAAGAATTGACCCACCGTGTTGTGATCGATAGAGGCTAGTCATCATGGTTGAACCTATCAAAAGAAAGTTGGTGATTGTGGGCGATGGAGCATGCGGCAAGACATCGTTGCTTTACGTTTTCACATTGGGAGAGTTCCCTACCGAGTATCATCCTACAGTATTTGAGAACTACGTTACCGCTTGTCGAGTTGATGGTAAGCCTGTTCAGTTGGCACTATGGGATACTGCTGGACAAGAAGAATATGAACGGTTACGTCCGTTGAGCTACTCCAATTCCCATGTGATTCTAATAGGATTTGCCATAGACACTCTAGACTCGCTAGATAATGCCCAAACGAAATGGGTCGCTGAAGTCAAACGGTATTGTCCTCAAACGCCATACTTACTAGTGGGGTTGAAGAAAGATTTGCGAGTGTCGCTGGACCCGCACCGTTTTGTTCAGTTTGATCGTGCCCAAGCGGTGGCACGAGACATGGGAGCAAAGACGTACTTGGAATCAAGTGCGTTGACCGGCGAAGGGGTTGATGATATATTCGAGTTCGCCACAAGAACTAGTTTGTTGGTGAACGATTCTCCGAAAAATTCATGCTGCATTATTCTTTAGTGTACCTCTAATGAGTATCCGTCATTTGTCATTGGTTTTTCTACGCTTTACTTTGGTTCTGCTAATTACTTATTAATATTTTCAGTGTAATACATGGTCCACATTTTAAAACGATGGTGAAACTAGTGACCAAGCATCCATTCCGTACAGGGCAGTGGTTGTTTACGAAGCAAGCTTTCTTCATAGAGCAGGATGGTGAACGTGTTTTAGTGTGTTTCTCGGTAATTGCCCAGCATCGTTCGAAAACGTCAAGGAAAAATGGTTTCCTGAAGTGCACCACCTTTGCCCTGGGGTACCATGTTTGGTGTGGGTGGTATTTCCCAAGTGTGTGCTAGAATGTCAGGGGTTGTTGTAGTGACATACAAATCAGAGATGCCTCAAGGTTTCCTCTCAAAAAAACATGGCTAACGAATATCCCAGCAAACAAGGCGATATTGCAATGCTCTGGCGAACCTCACCATGAGCATCAACAAGAACAAATACTTGGCTGCAATACTCAAGTATCAATATCAATTTTTGAAAACAAGACCAAAACACTTTCGAATACAGAATCTACGATTGGATAAAATAATAAAAGAACTTGAAGCTATCTACAGTGTGTTGCACGAGATGAAACAAGTTGACAACATGCAACTTTTTCCACTGCAGAATTCATGAATTCAGAACGAAACCAGGTTCATTATCTTCCAGCCTTTTGTACATTTCTCGATTGAAAGTTGGTGAAACTCGGTAAATTCGTGCCACGGTGGTTGTTTGACTTGGGGTATGGCTCCTTTCA
The DNA here is from genome assembly GCA_030569175.1 of Suzukiozyma manassasensis. Lineage (NCBI taxonomy): Eukaryota > Fungi > Ascomycota > Pichiomycetes > Serinales > Debaryomycetaceae > Suzukiozyma > Suzukiozyma manassasensis. The sequence continues at coordinate 1,303,591 of JAJMKC010000001.1, read as the reverse complement.
GATGTGTAGGGTTCGAATTTCAGTGAAAACTCAGGCTGAGCTAAAAGTGCCTTCACCAATGTCTCATGCCGCAAACGTTGATGAGCCAATAATGCTCTCAAATTTAGCAGAAATGCCGCAACCTGATAAATTGTTTTGTTCTTTCGTGCTATATTTAGATTGGTACTGCCTGTCATTGACACAAGTGCAATTGGGTTATTTTTAGCTTGACACCCCCTAGACCAATTTTTACAATCAACAAACACCCGCTAGGTATATAGCAACAATGACCCATCAGGTGACGTGGGTTGTCAAATTAGATTCGTGGATTATTTTTCGTTTTTTGAAATCTTGAGCAGCTAGTGGTTTTGTCCGATCTTTAGTCGCTAATAATGTACATTTGCATCTCTGCAGAGATTTGCTTTACCCTATTTCAAATTGACACAATTTTTCACTTGTGTCACATGTGGTAAAGTCACCAGTACCTGGCTTAAGTGGATGCAACTCATGGTTTTGGACAACAAAATCAAGACATATAAAATTTTCTTCTTAGCGCAGCAATAAATGCAATATAATTCGTTGTAGAAGGAAATAGATTTTACAACTTGCTTGTGCTCTACTTTGCTCTTGTCCATGCATCAAAACTCACCTACTTCTTGAACATTTTTTCATACTCTTGATCTGATAGAAAATATCAACATGTCAGCCCGACATATAACATGGTCTCGCTACTCTTAGTCATGTGAAACGGAAGCCAATCAAGAAGAAAAGCGCCGTGGCGCAGTGGAAGCGCGCAGGGCTCATAACCCTGATGTCCCCGGATCGAAACCGGGCGGCGCTAGCTTTTCTTTTTGTTTTCTTGCTGTGCAACTGAAGCTCACACCAAGTCAAGCTTGGGAGTGAAAGAAACTCAGTTTTTGTGTAGCCATTGTGATTCAGGCAATTGACTCACGTAATCACAGTTAAATGTTTTTTGTTGGCCAACTAATATCGGTTCAAGTATAGGCTCTCTTCACTGTTTTAGACTCCGTCATTGCACTAGTTTTTGGACCCAAAACTAAACGGTCTTAGACAACTCAATCCGTACGCGAGGCAAAATCTATCACATTCATGCGGCTGTACGTTGGTGCTACCACCACTAATGCAACAGGTTTTATTAGTACTTCTTACCTTCGTTCGACCAAATCGGGAAGGTGGCCACGTGCGGTAATATCCAGAGATGAGCTTAATAGAATATAAGATGCCTACCGTCTACATGATGTCGAATCGCCCTCATTGTGTGTGTGTGTGTTTGAGATGGTTAAGCAAGTACCATTGAACTTGAATGTCCCTTTGGATGTCAATGCTGAGTCGACCCTCACCAAAACTGCCTTGACTCCAGAACTTGCTACTGCCTCCACAGTGTTGATTGGAGACTATTATGTCCAACAGCAGGGCAAGTTGAACAAGTACATTTTGTTGCACAGAATTACGGTTTCTGGAACTCTTACTCTTATTTTGTCACTCGTGACCTACAAGATATGGGACTACATTGTTGTTTCTGACAGTTTGAGAGAGTTCTTACGGTTCTTTTTTGTACGAGACTTCATTTTCGAAATCGTCTCCAGCCTTCCAGCACTTTTATTTATCTCTGCCATTGTGGGGATAGTGACTTACTTGATATCCGATGACTTGAAGGAAGTGTCGAAAAAGTTGGTGGATGACAATTATGTGGGAGATATATTTGGATTTGATTTGGTCAAGTTTGCTAAGATTGACAAGGAAAAGAAATTATCACCTGCCGAGAACGAAACCTTGAAACAGGGTGAAAACACCCTGATTCTTATCTACCGTAACTCGCCTATTGCGATTGCAACTGTGGTAGTTGCATCTCTAACTGATACATCGTCGACTTTTGTTGTCAAGATCTCTTGTCTCCATGTAAGGAAGGTTTTCCAAAAAGTTGAATTTGATCAATTATTGCTTGATTGGTGTGTTTCGAGATCAAACCTGTTGTTCGGTGAATATGTCAAGTCTAAGAAGATCAAGGATGTTTCAGATTCCAAAATACAAGTTTTGATCGATGCTTATAACTGGGATACCAAATATGTGAAAACATTGGAAAGGAACAAATTTACTCCAGTAAGCGAGTCGTGGAAAATGAACCCATTTTCAATCAAAGGGGTGCAATGGTGGCAATTGTTAGCGAGTAAGTTATTTGTGGTCAAGCGTATCACATATGGCTTGACTGTTATCCCAGAATCTCTGCAAAATGTCATTGAGCCTGTCACTCAACAAAAGAAGGAAAGTTCTATCAGAAAGAGACATTGATAATCCCATCATGTGCATTTCAAGAATACGATGAGACCTTTATTTTTTGAACCATTTGGAAGTCAATTTTGTATTTATTTCACGGTCTTAACTAGAGGTACTCTTTTCCCAATATTTTATCACAAAACGCTTAATGATCTTTTCGTTTCAGTTCATATGTTTATAGCAAACTTCGTCATTTTTAATGTATTAATTTAATTCATTTTAAGTATACAGCCATGTAATTTTTAACTAGTCTAATAATCCCGCCACCTTGGACTTCCTTTTTTGGCGTTGGACTCTGTAAATTGTCCACAATACCCAGCCGACAATACCAGCCACGATGGTATACGACGTGTATTTGAAAAAGGTCACAATTTTCTTCACTGTTCTTCTCACAAACGTGGCATCAGGGTCACCGTACTTTGCCAATCTCAATTGACGATCACGCTCTATGATACGTTTTTCTGCTGCCCTCAATCTATGCAATGTTTTTCTTTTCTTTTTCTTTCCCTTGTCATTATTGGTGGTTGTACGAGCTCCTTCAGTTGAGATTAATGCCTCCAATTCTTGCAATGATCCAACGTAGGTGTTTTCTGCCGTCATCAAGCCGTAGATCTTGTTTTCAATAATATCGACATTCTCCGACAAATCTCCTGTTTCAGCAGATAACCCCAAGAAGACATTTTTAGGCAAATGTACGTCAGTTAATGTGACACAATTTTGCCAGTCTTCATGCTTGCCTTGCCAATTGAAATCGATCGAGATGTAGCCGTCCTTAATATACACCAATCTCATCTTGGTCTCTTTGCTAGGAGGGTTTAACACCTTGGCAGCAGAACATCCTGCTAATCTAGTGTCGTAACCATCTACTGCCTTGTCGTACTTTGTTTTTCCATCCCCGAGCATGATGTTCACATAAGGAAACTTGCCTCGTTTTCCGTTCTTGTACGTATCGATAAATATCCCCAACCCATTAAATAAATTTCTGGCACCAAAAACATCACCAATTGGTGATGGTTCGTCAAGCAACCAAATGGCAAGCCCATCGCCTACAAGTCCCCCGGTGGAAGATTCCCTGGCGGAAATGTGGAAAGTCAACTCCAATTCGAACGACTCGGCGCCAATTGCACTCTTGGAAAACATGGTGCCAACTTGGTGTTGAGAGTCCGACGTTAATCTGATGAATTCATTGTTACGCACAAGGGTGTTACCTTGTAAATCCCAATCTGACATCCGCAAATTCCCTGGATTCAAGTAAGGTTTGTGGATCGCATGACTGGTAAGTTCCTTCTTGTTGATGGAAACCACCGATTGCTCCTTATTTTGCAAAATGGAGTTTAATTCTTCTGGGGTAAAGGACACATTTGATGGAAATATCACATAATAACCAAAGATGAACAATGCAACCACCCCGAGAAAAAACGCGGCGATCCGCTTATTTGCCTTGACTGCCATGTTTGACTAGTTGTCTGCGTGGGACCTTACAATTCTGGTGCGCTAATTGGTGTGCAAAAGAGGTATTTATGTACGAATTCATGGGGGCTGTTTGACACCGCCGCATGGTACAAAATTTTCACACTGAAAACGATACTACTAGCAAGAACTTGCACTCAGTGCCATGGATGTGTAGAGATGATGTACGTTAGATTGTACATATGTGTTGTGGATGTGAGATTGTGCGGTATGGCGAAGTTTCGGTACATTTAGGTGCCGTTTAGTGCCGTTTTGATGCCGTTGTATTCTTTTGGGCGAGATTTAGTCTACAATGACAACGTGTGCTGCAGCCCCATCGGATATCTTGATCTTTGAGTAATTTCTACGGCCGTCTCAACTGGGGATGTTGTGACATTTTTCGTGGTGGATTGAGAGGGTTTTGGAATGGGTTTCCGTAGCTATTTTGCATGAATTACTTAGTCTCTTCTCGTTTAGTTAACCGAATCGGATTTATGGCGCGATGGCCAAACAAAGTGCAATCATCTCACAACGAAGACGGTTGTTCGTGCAAAATCGAAAGGCACCTGTGGCACTGAGACTGAGGAATGCAACAGCCGTAGGACCGTCAACTCCAGTGTGTAAACTACGCTCGCAGTGACCCCCAATCGCACAAAGCTTTCGAAAGGTTGCGTCTTGGTACAAGAAATGTCCATTTATTCTGTTCTATTTACACATTTTCATTACAATGACCCAACTATTTACCCAAAATGACGGTTCTGATGGCAGTGAAAAACGACTCCTTTTTCTCTCCTTTCAACTCGTCCAAAAGACGGGTGTAGTACTCGGGATTGCCCTTTGGCTTCAACAACTTGTCGTCTAATTTGTAGTAATTTTTGTACTTATCGTTGACCAAGTCCCGAAGAGAAATGTACTGCAACTTTAAGTCTTTCTCGGAGATGGAGGCAAGCAACTTATCGTTGGAGAACCTCTCCATCTGAGTGTCCTTGAACGATGCGTAGTGCTTTATTCTGTCCTTGGGCAAGGTTTTTAACAAGTTGATGATGTTTTCTTTTAACTGAGTTGACATGGTGAAGCCGGAAAATAACTGTAAAAAAATATACACCGATGGATTTGTTGATATCCAACAAGCGAGACGTTACTGTAATGTGCGACTAGCAGTAGGGGGTTTGGTGAAACAACTAACTAAATGTCAAAAGGAAGTTTTTTCCACCACTGTTGTGTACAAGAGATCCAGTAGATAAGCCGTGGCACAATCGCGAATACGTCTCCCTTTGCCCCAGTAGCACCTAGTTCCAACCAAGCCAACATACAGCAAGTACCAGCAAGTATAGACGTAGATTCACATTCAAATGCTGTGTCAGTTGGCAGCAAACGTGGAAGATTGTCGTTGCATTTAATAACGCATTACTAACTTGGGCATAATTGGCTAATCCATGTAGTACACATATGTTTGGAATGTAGCAATAAAACGTGTCGCTGGGGAAAGCAGTAATGAAAGCGCCATTTCCAAGAGTCATCCTTGTTCGTCACAGTCAGACGGCATGGTCCAAGTCAGGCCAGCACACTTCCACCACCGATTTGCCATTGACAGATTTTGGTATTAAGCAAGCTATCAACACGGGGAAATATCTTGTTGGCCATGAAGATTTCCAAATGGTCAAGCCCGAAAACATAAGCGCCATCATGGTCAGTCCCAGAGCCAGATGTAAGCAAACGCTAGAGTTGATTTTGGGAGACAATAAAGTCGACGTTCCCGTAGAAATCGTTCCCGATTTACAAGAATGGGATTATGGTGAATACGAAGGGAAGACGTCTCAAGACATCACCAAAGATAGAATCCGCCGCGGGCTAACCAAGCCCAACGAAAAATGGGACATTTGGCGTGACGGGTGCGAAGGTGGTGAGGACCACCTTCAAGTTACCGCAAGACTCGACCGGTTGATTGCAAAAATTAGAGACATTCATAGAGCTGCCATTGAGAAACACGCATGTTGCGATATCTTGATTGTTGCCCATGGGCACATTCTACGTTCATTTGTTGCTAGATGGGTCGGTAGACCCATCAACGTTGACCCACAGTTGATTCTCGATGCCGCCGGGGTTGGTGTGTTGTCGTACCAGCATTCCAACATTGATGAGCCTGCCATTATGCTTCCGGGAGCTTTTGTTATCCCTGTAGAAGAAGAATCAGAAGGCATTTAAGACAGAATATGTTAGGTTTACGGTATTAGCAATGCATGACATTGAGGTGCTTGAGTGTGGACTTGAAAGTGGTTTATGCGTATAGGTTTGTGCTTACTGGTCATCGTCTATTGTCTGTCATGGTATTCCATTAATTACTTACAATTTCTAACGATTTCCATTACTACATACATAGAGTTGTTACTGTTTTCATCACCACATCTTGTATTGCTGATTTCAATTGCCAAATACTCAAAGATCACATTGGGTTAGTAGTTCCTATTGGTTTTGAAGCTCATGTTGGGTTTCACTCATTGATCTCTTTACTCCAAATTCGGTTTCTTTTGATTTTTATTACTACTTGATACAAATTACATATCAACCACACTTGTAGTTGCAGCTGTTTTATAGGCCCCTCTTTTAACATTGGCTTCTGCCAACTCTAATACATGCAATAACTCGTTCCAGAATTTCGTCGAGTCCACCGTCTTGCCAATAAATATTTCCTGACCTCCTTCGGCATCAGTGACCAACATCCCTTCCTGAGGGCCGGAAACTACCACATCTGCCTTAGTCCCAATGCACTCGTAACCATATTTGTCGAAATCATGGTCCACAAATGGTAATAAAGAATACACTGCCACAGGATCATGTACCGGAGGACCGTCAGTAATGCCGTATTTATCAACGTATGCTTGGTTGAAAAACATAAGAATGCTGTAAAAGAAAAACCGTAGGTCGGTCGATCTAATCTTATCGTCTTTATTGTAAATACGGTTTCTTACCTGTTCAGTAGCTCTGACTTGATGAGTCAAATTGAGTGGTGCTAAAATCACCTTTTTCGCACACACAGTAGACAACACATGGTGTGCTGCGTGGGGGTCTGCGTTGAAGTTGAATTCTGCGTATTTGGTGATGTTTCCAATACCAACGCCACCTCCCATTACTGACACATATTTGATCTTGTCGTCGATACCAGGATATGTCGTCAACAATTTGGAAAAGTTTGTCAAGGTACCAGTACAAACGACACAAATCAACCCTTGGTAGGTGTCGATTGCCTGTTTCATTGCCTCCAAATACGTCAAATCGGTGGCAATACCCAGCACTGTGCTCTGTGGAACTACCACTCCACCTAAACCTTGGGCCCCGTGAATCTCCCCCGCAAACTTCGCACTGTTGACCAACGGATGCGACTCGCCAGGATAAACGTTGCAGCTCACTCTCGTCATGTCCAACACTGCCAACGTGTTGTGGGTGGTATTTTGCAATGAGGCATTACCATGTACCGTGGAAATCCCTAGCAACTTGATGCGTGGATGGAACGCAGCAAACAAGATGGCAAACACGTCGTCGTTGCCGGTGTCGCAGTCTAACCAAACAGGAATCTGGTCGTCGTCAATCGTCATGGTTGACTACTCCAATATATTACCACGTCATTCTCATCGGGTATTTATTTCCATTTGTGGAGGGTTCGGAGTTCTCGAAAAAATCCCATACGGCAACCGGAAAACATCCACGCCGCAATACAACGTGTGGTTAAACACCACCACAATACTAGTTTGTGACGTCATTGCAACCAGACTGGCCATCACAGCCAAACACCTACTTCACACCTCAATTGGCACGCGTGGGTGCAACTTGGGGGTCTTCTCTATGGGCTGCATCATTGACTGCTTCTGCTGAAACAGCTGCAGTTGCACTGTCTTTTCAGAGTCCAGCACCACTTCTTTTCCAGGTAATTGGGTCAACTTATCAGAGATAACCATTCCAACACGGCCAATGACATCTTCTGACCATAATGCGTCCAAGTGCGAGTAATCGGCGAGTTCGATGTAGTCAAAGTTGTCACCCTGGGTGTATCCTGGCTCGAAGTGGGTCATATGAGCAGTGAGCCGTTTTCCATCTACAAGATGGTCCAAGTCACAAGTGAAAATCAACATGGGGACTGTTACGTCGCACTGATCAAACCATGATCTTTTGAATGGAAAATATGCTTTGGAATCGTCTACCTGGTATGACGAATCTGGATTGGGTTCGTAGTGAGCTGACGAATCATACGATTTTCGAGGCAACAATTGGTTTGAGAATCCCTGCTCGACATGATGACTGAGCCACCATTTCATGAGCTTGGCTGAAACATAACTGCAGTTGAAAACAAAGTTGAAGTGCCAGATTTTTTTTGTTTGGTCCCATTTGTTTCCATTCCATCCAAATAGGTACTTGAACATCATGTACGAGATCTTCCCAAAAATCTTGGTTTCACCGAGAATGGCTCTTCCGACGCCTAAAGCCCGGATAAAGCAGTATATTCCCATAAGCAGCTTATACATCTTGGGGCCCAAGTGGTGAAGAAACTTGATGAATTTCCGCTCGTGGAAAAGTTTTCCAGGAAAGATTGCTGGTGCCAATGCAAAGAAGTATTCGATCTTTTCGTGGTACTTGGTCAAGTTCCCGTTTCTTAGCATAAGAAACGACTGAGTGCACCCTTGAGAATGGCCCACGTATATCAACTTTTCGTGGTTTGGTTTGTGAGAAAGAACATTCTCGATGATACAGGGCAAGTCGTAGTACGCCAATTCCCTGATATCCCAATCCCAGTACTTTTCACTGTGCATCAAGTTTCCCGAATATTCCTTATGTCTTGGTTCGAACCCAGATCTGTTGTTTCCCAACCATACATCGTAGCCCGACTCCACAAAATAGTACGCCAATGAGTTGAATCCTCCTGATATCCACGCTCCAGAACTTGCTAACAATCCATGTTGCAACAACACCGGTTTCTTGGAGTCTCTTTCATCGTCTTTCGGTATAACCAACCGATGCAACGTCAACACAAAGCCATCGTGTGTGGTGATGATGTATTCTTGTAGCTCAAGACCCATTTGCAACGCATAGTACTTGACATCTTTACTCAATTTCATGGACTTTACATTTGGATACGGTTTCCGGGGCATGTACCCACTATTCGGGGTGGTCGGAATAGGTTGATTGAACTTTTCTCTTCCAGAAATAACATCGTACAAGTGATGGAAAAGGGCACCTAATATCAATGTGTTCAAAAACACGAGCGATCCAATCCAGCCAATAAATAGATAGTAGTATTGGGCTATCCTGGAATGGGAGTTCTTCTTTTCTGGGGGAGTGAATTCTTCAAACATTAATTCTGGGATCGAATTGGGTGTATGTTGTAATTTTGTGATGAGTTGGTCGTGATTGTTTACTTTTATTTACTTTTATTGCTATGGGGAAACAAGGCATTATACCAACTTAGCCACTCGTAAAAAGTACCCAGAGCGGATCAATTTCCAGAATAGGAAAGGAAATAAGCACTGCTAAAACAAATATTCTGGTACGGTGACTGCGAATGTTTTTGCCTCTATGAGATCATGGTGCTTTACCACAAACCACTTGTTTCTTTAATTTTGTTTTAAGTCGCACCCTTGATTATAGTTATAATGATATGTACGTGCTCTAATTAGTCAATTTTGGCAGATTTTTGCAAAATTAGTACGAATCCGTTATTTTGGGAACTTGGGAATTAGGAATTTGAAACCAATTTACGGATCCAAACATGAATGAATGTATGGCTCTTCTTTTTCAAACTCAATACAACTATAAATAATCTTGGATGAAAATAGTCGAATACTTGCATGATTGTTCATCAAAAGTGGTTTAGCTAAAACCACAGAACTAAAGTAAAATGCATAAAATCAAAACAATAGTCAATTGCCACGTTTGTAGGGACCCCATAAAACCGTTTTTACTTGTAATTAATGACTATATCGTTAAGGGGGCGTGGTCCCGACTACGATGGGAAGCGGTATTGATTTTGTATGGCTGCGAAAAATAGTATGTTAAGCTTACGAACTACAAGATTGAAACCATCTCTCACCAATTGCGTACAGCGAGATTGAAGAGACATATTTATTCGATATGACCAATTAGTAGCGAAGCAGACTGTAGTTTCGTAGCCCAGCTGCCACTCTTGTTAACCTGGCTACCTCCTAACAAGTTGCACTCCACCTAATTTTTTCTAAACACACAACAGCTTTAGTGAGCAATTCATGAACAGCATATTGTAACATTTAAAGTCAACTGCTTTGCCAAACACACCAGTAACTACTTGTTTACTTGCTTCCCAAGACTCTGTATGAGTTAAGGTTTAGGGCTCGTGCCCTAAATATTGCTTGATTACATAATCTGAACAAATCACGTGCCTCTTTTGTGTCAGAAAATTTGTGGAAAATTTTCATTTTCACTATGCTGAAAAGGTTTAACCAAACGTAATTAGGTTAAATTAACGAAAGTATAATAAAATGGGTAAATCTAGAGGTTACAGATCCGGTACTCGTTACGCTTTCCAACGTGACTTCAAGAAACATGGTATTATTCCATTGTCCACCTACTTAAAAACCTACAAGGTCGGAGATATTGTTGATATCAAGGCCAACGGTTCCATCCAAAAAGGTATGCCACACAAATACTACCATGGTAAAACAGGTATCGTCTACAACGTTACCAAATCATCGGTTGGTGTTATTGTCAACAAGATTGTTGGCCACAGATACATTGAAAAGAGAGTTAACTTGAGAGTTGAGCACGTCAAACACTCTGCTTGTAGACAAGAATTCTTGAACAGAGTTAAGGCCAACGCTCAAGCTAAGAAGGAAGCCAAAGAAAAAGGTGAAAAAGTCGTTTTGAAAAGACAACCAGCTAAGCCAAGAGGTGCCAGAGTTATCTCCACCGAAGGTAACGTTCCTCAAACCTTAGCTCCAGTTCCTTATGAAACCTTCATTTAAATTAATATACTATTTGCGAAAGTTCGATATTTTTCAATATTAAGTTTTCATATAGATTCGGTCTGGTTCGGGTTTTAAAATTTAATGTGTATAATTAGTTTGGGAATAAATACCCTTATGTTAAAGTTCATTTCAGCATTCGTTTATCACGAGCGAAAAGGCACGCACACCAATCGTAATACAATGTGAGAATGAAAATGAGTAAGCTCAAGGGTTTCGACAGATGGAAGAGGATGGGTCGGTCCGATTGATGAACCGCATCCAAAAGATGTAGGTAGGATGTAGAAAGTTTGGTAACAGAAATTTAAGACAAACAAATCAAAAGTTTACTACATTGTATGGCCAAAGTTTGAGGGTCAGAAGTTCTTCAAGCGTCTGTAATTTGTTGTAACAAGAATTGTTGCGCCAAACACCTTCACCACAAAAACCCAACTTTTTCGTAAGAAAAAGCATTCCAAAGGAATCATTCAAAGAACGACTCAACTCCAGGGGAATTGTCATGCAATAACGCGAGCTTTCATCATATGAGTATAAAACTTGGAAGGTCATACAAAGAACAAAAGTGTTTTTTAATGGCGCGCCAAATGTTGCTTTTATATCAACAAAGTATATCCGGGTAACCAACGTAAAAGGCCAAAAATTATATGCCAGCGCTCATCTCATTTTCACGATTTTTAGGGTACGGAATAGTTTAGCTGCAAAACAAATTGGAGAACATATTGAACCTTATAGATAAGATGGCGAAGCGTAAGAACCAAGATACAAAGCTGGATAATAAAAAGTCAAAGAAGTCCATTGTCACTTCTAGCATTGATTCTTCAGAGATCACGCGCTTGACTTCAGAATTAATTGAGTCTGCCAAAGTGAATAACTTAGTTACCTTATTGAATGAACTCCAAAATGTTAAATCAAAGTTGATTTCTTCAGTTGACGAACAAACCGAACAGATTGGCCGTGAGTTAGCGGTAGCATTATTCAAATCTTTCCAGTACTTTTTGAAGCAGGGTAAATTGAGGTTTAGTGCTAGTGATGATGAAAAGAAACAACTAGTTTCAAAATGGTTGGAAGATAAATATTGTAGGTTCAAACAAATAATCAATGAATTTATAGTGGCGAAATTGAGTACTGAAACATCACTCCAATTGGATTTATTGCAAATTGGATTAAACTTGGTAAAACTCGAGTCTATCTACTTGAACTCAAAACCTAAAGATCCATATTTTCCAATTCAAACTTACAAGGAATTGGTACATGCATTATTAGCTAGTGAGTGTGGTGAAGTTTTATCGGATGGATCAAACGATAATTTCATCGTACTTGAGTTTGTCGACACATTTGAAAAACATTGGGATTTGCAATTCTACTTCTTCAATAACCTTTTTGAGTCATTGAACGGTTTAAAACAAGAGAAAACTGCCGAGCAGTTACAATCTATCTTTTCCATTTTCTACACTATTATCAAAAATAAACTACTCTTCACCAATGGCGTCGAACAACAACAAGAACTCGCATCCACGAAATGGGTCTCGAGCAAATTACCCTCCATAGCATCCAAACCATCACACTTTAAAGCACAATATCAAAAAGCAATCGTTGCAATTTTGTCATATCCATTACTAAACTCGCAATACAAATCAGTATTGCTAATTTTGCACAAACGAATCATGCCATACATGCAACAGCCACAATCATTATTGGATTTCTTGACCGATTCCTACGACATAGAAGACGATATCATACCATTATTGACACTTAATTCATTGTACGAATTGATGAGATCGTACAATCTAGAATACCCAGATTTCTATACCAAATTATATTCACTCTTGACTCCCAATTTAATGCAATCGAGGTACAGATCAAGGTTTTTCCGGTTAGTGGATTTATTTTTGACTTCTACCCATTTATCAGCTAACTTGGTTGCATCGTTTATCAAGAGATTGGCAAGATTATCCATAGCCAGTGGTAGTCCAAGTACTGTCATTGTTATTCCATTCATTTACAATCTATTAAAGAGACATCCTACATGCATGATTATGATCCATAACACCAATGAAGCCAGCAAGGAGAGTTCATATGAAGATCCTTTTGACTCCGAAGAACAAGATCCAATGAAGACTCAGGCCATTAACTCGTCTTTATGGGAAGTTGATACGTTAATGTCTCACTACCACCCTAACATTGCGACATTGGCAAAGATTTTTGGAGAACCTTTCAGAAAGCACTCTTACAACATGGAAGACTTTTTGGACTGGAACTTCCAAACATTACTCGACGCCGAAAAAACAAGAAAATATAAAGGTGTTGCTGCACTTGAGTTCGAGACCTTTGACAAGGTATTTGACACAAAGGATGCCACCTCAGTGTACGCTCAAGGATGGACTTTATAAGTAGCAGCTAGAAGCATAGCAAATTTATAATATACGGTACAAGATGAAATTGCAAAACGAAGTAGCCTGATTTCTGAACTTTGAACGAGTAAATTGAAACATAACAGCATTGTGTATACTGGTACGCAGTTTGTGATATTAACCACTACATTGTGTATGTCCTCATCGCACCCGTGCTAGTAGAAGGAAATTATCGCGTACTAACTTTACAACTACAACCACTAGAACCACGCGAACTTCGCAATGTACACATTAAATGACTATATACCAAGTAGGTGCACTACAATTCTCCACGAGTACTGGCGTAGTTGATATAATCTCTTGTTCTCAAAGTGCGTAGTGAAAAATGCCATTTGTCCCAATTGGGTTAATTACATACATACACAATTTCGCTCATTAACGCGCTATCAAAATTATTTAATAAATCAACTCTTTATTCACTGTCGCTACAAACCACTATTTTCATTATGGATGACACTCTTTTAGGCGAGCAACCCATAGATGCTGTGTTTGGTGACCGGGTCAGGAGATTTCAGGAATTTCTCGATAGAATTGACGGTACAGACTACCGTCAAAAAATTCGTGACATGCTTTCCAAAGGAAAGTTTCGTTTGACGGTAAGCATCGACGATGTACGCGATTTCGACAAGCAGTTCTGGTCTGGGCTTTTGAATACCCCTGCTGATTACTTACCTGCGTGCGAAAGAGCACTCCGTGACACGGTGTTGACGTTGTACGATCCTCTGGATTTTCAACAGTACGACTTTGACCAAAACCAGCAGTTCTATCTTTCGTTCAAAGGTGCTTTTGGAAGCCACAGTATTACTCCTAGATCTATTGACTCGGCACTCTTATCGCAAATGGTGTCAATTGAAGGCATCGTCACCCGAGTATCGTTGGTGCGACCAAAAGTTATTCGGTCTGTTCATTTTGCTGAAAAGACGCAAAAGTTTTATGCCAGAGAATACCGTGACCAAACCACCTCGTTTGATCCAATCTCAACACCTGCTATTTATCCAACGGAAGATATGGACGGGAACAAGTTGATCACGGAATACGGGTACTCTACGTACCGTGATCACCAAAAGATCTCTGTTCAAGAAATGCCAGAATTGGCCCCAGCAGGTCAATTACCTCGGTCCGTAGATGTGATTTTGGACGATGACTTAGTGGATTTGGCCAAACCAGGAGATCGTGTTCAGATTGTTGGGGTATACCGTGCTCTCGGAGGAGGTGCTAATAATTCTACATCGTTCAAAACCGTGATTTTGGGTAATTCTGTGTATCCACTTCATGCCAGATCGACTGGGGTGGCACAACAAGAAAAGTTGTCCGATCAAGATATTAGGAAAATCAACAAGTTGGCTAAGACGAAGGGGATTTTTGACATCTTGTCGAGTTCTTTAGCCCCATCGATTTATGGGTACGAATACATAAAAAAAGCCGTGCTTCTTATGTTGCTCGGTGGGGTCGAGAAGAATTTGGACAATGGTACACACTTGAGAGGGGATATCAATCTTTTGATGGTTGGTGATCCTTCCACTGCCAAGTCGCAAATCTTGAGATTTGTGTTGAATACTGCTTCTTTAGCCATTGCGACTACCGGTAGAGGTTCGTCGGGGGTTGGTTTGACAGCAGCAGTCACATCAGATAAGGAAACTGGAGAAAGACGGTTGGAAGCAGGGGCCATGGTTTTGGCCGATAGGGGAGTTGTTTGTATCGATGAGTTCGACAAGATGTCGGACATCGATAGAGTGGCTATCCACGAAGTCATGGAACAGCAAACAGTAACCATTGCAAAAGCAGGAATTCACACCACATTGAATGCTCGTTGCTCAGTGATCGCAGCCGCAAATCCTGTTTTTGGGCAGTACGATATCCATAAAGACCCCCACAAAAATATAGCTCTTCCTGACTCGTTATTATCTCGTTTTGATTTATTGTTTGTTGTTACTGATGATGTTAATCAAACGAAAGATAGAATCATTTCTGAGCATGTCTTGAGAATGCATCAGTTCGTTCCCCCAGGTCTAACAGAAGGTGAACCAATAAGGGAAAGATCTAACATCACTTTGGCTGTTGGAGACGATGATACCAATGAAAAAGAAATGCTTGAACAACCAATATTCGAAAAGTTCAATGTGTTATTGCATGCTGGGATTAGTCAGTCCAAAAAAACACCCACAATCATCTCTATTCCATTTTTGAAAAAGTATATTCAATATGCTAAACAGAGAGTGAAACCAGTCCTTACAAAGAAAGCCAGTGATTATATTGTCAACACATATTCATCGTTGAGAAATGACTTAATTAACTCGAACCAAAGACACACCGCACCTATCACAGCCCGTACTCTTGAAACTTTAATTCGTCTAGCTACTGCCCATGCCAAGCTGAGATTATCCAAAACAGTTGACTCCAAAGATGCCAAAGTTGCCGAGCAGCTTTTGAGATTTGCCCTTTTCCGGGATGTTCCAAAGAAGACCAGAAAGAAGAAGCAAAGACTTGATCTTAGTGATGACGAAGAAGAAGAGGAAGAAGAGGAGGAAGAAGATGACGACCAAGATGCAAGTGAGTCTGAAGAAGAAGTTATGCCCAGACCTAGTACAACAAGAACTAGAATGAGATCGAACATAGCAAATGAAGATGAAGAGGCAGAAAACATGGAGGAAACCATGGAAAACTTACACATCACAAATGCATCAAACGCTGGTCAGGTTCCATTGGGCGAGAGTGGTAGATCAAACACCACTTCATCCAGTATTAGTGGTGAACGATACGGAGCTATATTAAAGATAATGGCGAGAATAATGCAAACCGAATTATTTGATAATGATGCCGCGCCAATATCACAGGTGATTGAAGCTGTTAACGAAGATCTTGCACAAGAAGAGGTATTTTCAGAGACAGAAATCATGACGGCATTTGAAAGAATGCAAGATGACAACAATATAATGATTAGCGATGGTAAAATATGGAAGATTTAGGAGGTTCTTGAGTCGATGATTGTTGGAGAAAAATTTGGAGGGACAAACTTATCAATAATTAGGAACAAGATTGTCTAAGGGTACAAGTATGGACCCCACTTTGTATATTAATTTATATTGTATTATGTAGTTTTATCTAAGATTGACAAAAGACCCTGTAGGCTATTAATTTTTTCATTTTCATTCCACGATAGTCTCTTTGCTAACGTTTAGATAAGCCAAACCGAGTCCATAGATTGAGTTAATACGTTGTGCAACACGTCTTAGCATAAATGGCTGCAAAAACGGTTGCAATCGATGCGATGAGGTCTATGCAGTACCACAACATTTCAAGAATTCTACAAATTGTAACAATTAGATGGAATCAAGGTGTCAGCCGGAGGACAACAAGCTTATATTTTGGTGTCTGGGTAACTTAAGGAGGAGGAAATCAATCGAGAGTGGAGATAGGGTAGTTTTCTTGACGTTAGCCAATAACCAAATTAGTACATATATCTTGTGAGATGTCGAGCTCAAGTGACGAACAATTTGACGTGAGTGACGAGGATGAATTGCTCATGCACAATGAATTCACGTTACCAGAGAACTGCAAGAAGTACTGGAAGAAGCGATACGATTTGTTTTCTAAATTTGACAATGGGATTTACATGTCGTCTGAGCTCTGGTTCTCAGTCACTCCAGAACCAGTGGCCAAGTTTACTAGTCAGTTCATAAAAGAATTGTTGCCCCAGGCTACTACCATAGTAGACTTATGTTGCGGTGGTGGAGGAAATACGATTCAATTTGCGTCAACCTTCGATTCAGTGGGTGCTATTGATATCAACCCTGTCAATGTCAAATGTACAATGCACAATGCCAATATTTATGGCGTTTACGATAAAATATGGCCAGTAACAGGCGACTGGAACTTCATATCACGAAAAGGCGATAAAGATTGGATACCGTCTGACGTATCACACATCGATTTAATGTTTTGCTCGCCACCATGGGGTGGTCCAAAATACAGTAAAAATGATAACGAGTTTGATTTGTTAGAGATGACACCATTTCCATTAGACGAACTACTACTACAAATGTCACAATATTCACGTAACCTCGCAGTGTTTTTGCCTCGCAGTCTGAATTTAGACCAACTACGGTCAACAACAACTAAGCTTTTTGGTCCTCAGGCAAAATGTCGAATTGTGTATTTGTACCTTCGCAACCATTGTCCTGGGTTGATCGCGCTCTTTGGAGAAGAGGTTGCAGGTAAATATATAGTTTACACGGAAGATATCGTGGGAGAAGGTTATTATGGGTAGCATAGAGACAATTCGGGGATTGCAGCATTACAGGGTGTTTACTTGTTTATTTTCGTGTATCATAGTTTTGTATTATAATATCTGGTATCATATTATTTGGATATTTTCTACGAAATATCAAACACATTCAATGCGCACGAAATTACAATCAATTACAACTACTTGGAACGTACAACCAAATACAAGAATGACCCCTCACCGACACGACTCAACGTGATATTTTGTAGCATTGACAAATGTCTTGTAAAGGCTCTAACGTCAAATATAGAGACACTGTTTGAAAAATGAAAATTCGGCCAAATCCACCGGGAAAAAAAGGGAAACCCATCAAACCATCACTTCATGATCCCTAGGAGTGTTTGATGATAGCTAATACAGCCACGACTTGTGGTTGGTGATAACAACAATCATCTTCTTGATGTGGGGACTGTCCCTGGTGCAGGACAGTGACACTCGTGAAACGGACAAAAAAAACAAAAAAAACGACAACGACAGCGACATTTGGACATTATTAGCTGCAAAATATCATGGAGGGAATCAACCAAGATGACATTCAAACCGGGAAAATAGACATCCTTGAACAGCATGGGGGTGAAGGAGATGTTGCTACGGTGTCCGGGTTAGAGGATAGTCAGATCCAGCGAACGTTTGAGCGGTTCAATGAGTTGAATGAGCAAGTGAATAAAATCGATCTTGAAAAGATCGGAAATATCCACCAAGAAGTGAGCTATTTACGACAAATAATTGAATTTCAAAACTCCAAGATAGAATTGCAAAACTCCAAGATCGACAAGCTTTCGTCGTTGATAAGTGAGTTTATTGAAAACAAAAACCATGACTCGATCATTTCTTCGATCCAGCACATTCACGACCATAACCTTCATCATGATCAGCAAGTTTCCCAAGACACATTGACTACCTCTGTGCAGTTGGACAGTAATATGGATCCTGCGTTACATCAGGTGGCAGTAGCAGCCGTTGCGGCTGCTACAGAGCGGGAAAAGCCCAAAAGGAAACGCAAGTTGAGCGACAATAGTGCTAGTGGAATCATTGGTAATCTGGCCAATGGTAGTAATAACTCAGGTACAAATGGAAGCACAGGACCCAATCAGCGAAGTCCGGCTGACTACGAATCAAAAAAACCAAAAATAGAGGTCAATTTCCTTCACAACCCAACTACCGTCAAGGAGATTCACGACGAGTTCACCAAGGGATTCAAGGGACAACCCCCCTTATGTGACTTGGATGCCAAATTTGGAAAACACGAATGGAGAGGAGATTCGCGGTCCAAGGAATCAAAGAGGTACCAGAGAAGAAAGAAGTTATGTGATGCTATTGAACGAGGAATGATAAAGTATGGCAAACCTGCCGACGAAATAATAAGGTACATTGAAGAGTTTCGAGGAGACAAAAGCTTAACGTGGGTGATGAATGGCAATCTCCCCCATGATTTGATGAGTTGATAGGGAGGTGCTTTTTTGGGTATTTTTTCTACATGAATGTGGTCCCTTATTATTATGTATATTACTGTTTTTAATAAATATTATTAAAGAATCCCTATAAGGTATGGATGACGTGCGGATGAAGGTAGTATTTGGATGTACTTAGGCAACAACATTCCAGAATTTTTCCCACAAATTCTTTGGAGCTTCTTCTTCAACCCAATCTTGATCGTCCACTTGTCTGACCCCGGTGTCAATGTCACATTCATCGTAGGGAATAAGCAAGGTGGACAATTTGAACGAGTTCTTCCCGTTTTCGTAGATGTGGAACCCAATCCAACACACAACAAATAAGATCAAAGAAACGTAGTTTGTAAAGAAACCTGTGGCATTGAAATCAAAGAAAACCCCAAACCCTTGAACAAAAGTAACAATCACCACCGCGATAAATGCATACCATGCAGAGAAAGGCATAAAGGTACCATTGAACGGTAAAGTTTCTCTAGGAATATTTCTAGATTTCAAGATACCCATGAATCTAATGTGAGAATAACTGATGGCAGCCCAAGCAATCAACCCCGAGGTGGCTGAAATATTCAACAACCAGTTGAAAGCAGTGTTACTACCGTCAGAAACGGCCAAGAAACCCAAGGCACCAATGGACCCACTGAACAACACTGCAACGTAAGGTACTCCACCCTTGGTGGTCTTCAAGAAAAATTTAGGGGCAATCTTAGCTTCAGCTAATCCAAAAAGAATACGAGAACCGAAGTAGACGTTGGAGTTACCAGCAGAAATGATGGTGGTCAAGATGACGGCGTTGAAGATATCTGGTAACACTTTGGTACCGGAAATTTGCATGGCAATAATGAATGGAGAACTAGAAGTATAGTTACCAGAACCATCAGCAGGAACGTTAGGACCTAATCTTGGGTCGTTCCATGGAACCAAAAGGCCAATGAAAAGCATACTCAAGATGAAGAACAAGAGGATTCTGAATAAAAGTTTTCTAACGGCAGATGGAATAGTCTTGCCAGGATTTTTGGATTCACCAGCAGCAATACCGATGGTTTCTGTTCCTTGGAAAGTGAACACGGTGGAAATTAAAGATTGAAGCCATCCACAGAATCTACCGGAAGCGACTTTATCGGTGTAAAGACCAGGACCCCATGGGCCAGGGTTTCTCCAGTATCTGAATCCAATTGGGCCAGTTGCTCCCGCACCACACACCATACAGAGAGCATAAATCAACCATCCGACAATTGCAATAACTTTGATGGAAGCAATATAGAATTCAATTTCACCGTAAAACTTGACGGGAAAAAGGTTAACTGCCAACAAAATCACAAAGAAAATCCCAATCCACGCAGCCAACGGCACTTTATCGGTCCAAAGTTGGATGATTTGGCCAACAACAGACAATTCCAAAGCAAAAGTAATGGCCCAGGAGAACCAGTAGTTCCACCCAGTGGCAGCACCGATAGCTGGAGAACACCATCTGGCGGTGAATTGTGTGAAAGAACCAGTAATTGGAATGTAGGTCCCCATTTCCCCAATACTTTGGGTGACGGAGTAGGCCAAAGTAGTGACAAACAAGAAGGAAATAAGCGAAGACACGGGTCCAGCGTTAGCAAGAGTAGTACCAGTACCAATGAAAAGCCCAGTACCAATTGTACCACCAATGGCCATCATGGTAATTTGACGAGGTTTCAAGTCACGCTTGACTTCACCAGATTCGAAAGTGATGTCGTCAACAAGGTCAGAATCTTGGACAAGGGCGTTACTCTTGACCACGTCCGAAGACAATGCTTTTTCGATGTCAGCCATGTTGATGACGAATGAAATTAGACTAAATTAATTTGATGAAGTGAAAAAATTAGATGAAATGTGCCTAGCAAAAGAAATTTTCAATTCAGGAACCAAATAGCAAAGCAGTTGCGAACAATAGTGACGGTGAGAAATTCAACCACCAGAATAGACTACTTATGAAGATCAACAAAGAAAGCAAATGTGACGAAGAAAAAAAACGTCAAAATGAGAAATTGGCTTCCATGCTCTATTATATATGCGAGATGCGATAAGGCAATTCTTATCACAATCTAATTTTCACGGCGTGAACCTATGTACATGAACGCCTCATGAAATTTAATGCAGATCATTATTGTAGTGGGGAGGGTAGAAGAAGAAATTTAAAATTGTGTCATTACGATACGATGGAGGTGCAGGAGTAAGGCACGGCTGAAGGAGAAGTGTAGGAGTTGTGGGCGTTTTATGAAGGTGTGGAGGAGTAATGGAGGAGTCATGGAGGAGTAGTGGACGACTCATGGAGAAGATCTAGAGGTCGTATGGACGGTTCGCCTTGCAACGAGCGAGAATTGCAAACATTTGGTGTGGATGTCGCAATTTTTTAATTTTTAGCGAGGTAACGTATAAAAAATCTTGCAATGGTGCGTATTTTTTTTCTTTGCTGTAAAAAATTGCTATTGCCAATTATTATTATCGAATATTTCGTACTTGGTGGCTCGTAACATAATAACATTGTTTGATACATGAGAAGTCTGCCGTCGAATGTTCACACAACAGTGGGGGTGAGTAGTGAATACCCTACGAGAGATGTGTTGGCGATCCATGAGGGCATTATCCGCGTACCCCACAGGAGATTTGATGCATTCGTCAGTGCCTCGGTCACGTATACCCTGGTGATTCATGTTGGCGTTCGCATACAGGGTGTCAGTTGCCGTCTTGGTCCAATCGGTTTATCTAAAACTAAAGATAATGTAGGGGATATTTCCGGCACTCCACGTTTTTTCTGGGGTACAGTCATGATCGTGATTAGTGCCCTAGAAACTGTATCCTGAGGCATTATGTCAATTTTGCGTCCACCAGAAATTGAATCGGGATCTCGCGCGCTTTGAACTGGCATTTTGGGAAAGTGGTCTGGAATGCTCCGGATTACAGGATTAAACTGTGGCAGAAAAAGCCTCGTGGGTATACTACCAGAGAGCCACAGAATCGACGAATAACATTAATCAGTTACTAGTCTAGTTATAATGATCAGACATATCATTCTTGTGAGGTGGTCGAATAATCTTACATTGCGACGACATGAGTTTTGTCCAAATATCATCTTAGAGTTTCCACCAGTACCAGCACCAGCACCGCACATCAGGGTTCTTACAAATGATCAATTTGGATCGGAAAAAGTGTACATTTCTTGCTTTTGGAAAAAAAGTCACGAACATTCGTTGCAGTATAAGATCTTGCAGATTGCATTAAGGAACCGAATGTACTGACACTACGGGCACATAACCGAAACAAATGTCTTGTGGCGGCGAACTGCAGCAGACAATCATACACTTTTTCAAAATGAGGATCACACTCGTATTCTGTAATCGACTGTCCTGAAAGTAAGGTACATGGTTCTTGCTGCCAAACGGTCCGCTCCGATCTACGGGTAGTAGAGGAGGATCATGGTTGCACCGGCGACTTTAGTACCAGTTCCACCTCAACAATGCGACACTGTACAGCAACACACTGTGGATGGATCTGTGTTCCTTCCAGAAACCTTCTCTGTATATATATTTCTTTTCCAAAAGTTGAAGTCTTGTGACTACCCAGAGTGATCTGTTCAAACGAAATTGTCGGAGTTTAACACTTTAGTAACATTATACTACGCCGCATCAGCTACAAAGAAATTACCGTTACCACGGCTATTTGTTCACTACTGCGCGAAATTACGTCCCAGACTGACACTTTTACATGGTCACACAAGTTGCCAAGGGTAATGCACAGTCACTGACAAAACACATCCAGTGCTTGTGCATCAAAGATGATTCCCGGGCCAAGCAGCAATACACTATGCACCATGAATCAGGCTGTACCTACAATAATTCACTGTTTAGATGTGGTGTGGTGACTGATTGTCGGGCTATAAATGTCTGATTCATGCTCTGTATGTTGCAAGAAACAGCAATTCTTCCGGAAATCAGTATCCGTGCTTTATCCATGGGGATAACTATATGTCACCTAATCATCATAGAATGACACCCATCCTCATCACTTCACCATACTTTGTTGTAATGAACCAACCACTGTGTCTAAGTCCGAGTCCATGTACGCAAGGTGTTTTGTCCACAAAATTTGCTCAACCTCCAACGGTACCACCACGGTGGCCGTCTCAGTAGACCGCCGCCACCCACCTACCGCCATTTCTACTGCCATCGCTACCGCCACATCCCACCACATCCCACCACAAACTTTCGTTGCTTTTGTGGAACCTTCTAGAATTTTTCCGGGTAACGTCACCACAACTCCTCCTATATATAATAATGGGACTTGCCGGCCATTACATGAAAATTTTTATTCAGTAATTTAAAAGTTCTTCTGAATTAATTTACAGTTAACATGTTATCTGCTAAAGGATGTATTAGAAACGCCTCCAAGTCGTTTGTTCGTTTTCAATCGACTGCTGGTCCTTCCGGTCCAGTCATTGGTATTGATTTAGGTACTACCAACTCCGCTGTTGCCATCATGGAAGGTAAAGTGCCAAAGATCTTGGAAAACAGTGAAGGTGGTAGAACCACCCCATCCATTGTTGCCTTCACCAAGGAAGGTGAAAGATTAGTTGGTATTCCAGCCAAGAGACAAGCCGTTGTCAACCCAGAAAACACCTTGTTTGCTACCAAGAGATTGATTGGTAGAAGATTCGAAGACAAGGAAGTGCAAAGAGACTTGAACGAAGTTCCTTACAAGATTGTCAAGCACAACAACGGTGACGCTTGGATTGAAGCCAGAGGTGAACAATACTCCCCACAACAAATTGGTGGGTTCATCTTGAACAAGATGAAGGAAACCGCTGAAGGTGCCATGGGTAAGGCCATCAACAATGCTGTTGTCACTTGTCCAGCTTACTTCAACGATGCTCAAAGACAAGCCACCAAGGATGCCGGTAAGATTGTTGGATTGAACGTTTTAAGAGTTGTCAACGAACCAACTGCTGCTGCTTTGGCTTATGGTTTGGAAAAGAACGATGGTGAAGTCGTTGCTGTTTTCGATTTGGGTGGTGGTACTTTTGATATCTCCATCTTGGATATCGGTGCCGGTGTTTTCGAAGTCAAATCCACTAACGGTGACACTCACTTGGGTGGTGAAGATTTCGACATTGCTATTGTCAGAAACATTGTTGAAAACTTCAAGAAGGAATCTGGTATTGACTTGACTAAGGACAGAATGGCCATTCAAAGAATCAGAGAAGCTGCCGAAAAGGCCAAGATTGAATTGTCTTCTACCGTTTCCACCGAAATCAACTTGCCATTTATCACTGCTGATGCTTCTGGTCCAAAGCACATCAACCAAAAGATCTCCAGATCTCAATTTGAAAACTTGGTTGACTCTTTAATCAAGAAGACTGTTGACCCATGTAAGAAGGCTTTGAAGGATGCTGGTTTATCCACTTCGGACATTTCCGAAGTTATCTTAGTTGGTGGTATGTCAAGAATGCCAAAGGTTGTTGAAACCGTCAAGTCTATCTTTGGTAAAGAACCATCCAAGGCCGTCAACCCAGATGAAGCTGTTGCCATGGGTGCTGCTATTCAAGGTGGTATCTTAGCCGGTGAAGTCACTGATGTTGTCTTGTTGGATGTTACTCCATTATCTTTAGGTATTGAAACCATGGGTGGTGTTTTCGCTAGATTGATCTCTAGAAACACTACCATTCCAGCCAAGAAATCTCAAATCTTCTCTACTGCTTCTGCTGGTCAAACTTCTGTTGAAATTAGAGTTTTCCAAGGTGAAAGAGAATTAACCAGAGACAACAAGTTGATTGGTAACTTTACTTTATCTGGTATTCCACCAGCTCCAAAGGGTGTTCCACAAATTGAAGTCACCTTCGACATTGACACCGATGGTATCATCAAGGTTTCTGCTAAGGACAAGGCTAGTAACAAGGAAGCCAACATTACAGTTGCTGGTTCTTCCGGTTTATCTGATGCTGAAATTGAAAAGATGGTCAACGATGCTGAAAAATACGCCGAATCTGACAAGGCTAGAAGAGAAGCCATTGAAACTGCCAACAGAGCTGATCAATTATGTAACGACACCGAAAACTCCTTAACTGAATTCAAAGACAAGGTTGATGCTGCTGATGCCGAAAAAGTCAGAGAACAAATCACTCAATTGAGAGAACTCGTTCTTAAGGCTCAAGCCGGTGAAGAAGTCGACAGCGCTGAATTAAAGGCCAAGACTGAAGAATTGCAAAATGAATCATTGAAAGTTTTCGAAAAATTATACAAAAACAACGAAGGCTCCTCTTCTTCTGAAGAACCAAAGAACTAAGTAGGCTAATGATCAAATCAAGTTAACGAGTCATGATTTGAAGGTTACCATGCCTAATGTTTTGTCTATACTTTAACTGCTTGTATATATTATAAAATTAATGAATTAAATTATGTATTATTAATACCTTTAAACGCAAACTGTTCATTCAATCATAGCAAGATTGTGTTGAATGCCAGCAGACCTTTTCAATGAGTTGGTGACACTCTTGTTCATCCTCTTCACCGTACCATATCTCGACATTTTATATGACAGAACCACACTATTGGAACGGTCAAAATCATCCGATAATGTGGACCACAGTTCATCACCAGAGTCGTACTCCAACATATCATCCAACACCGATTTTCTTTTGATATGGTTGTGAAATTCTTTAGCATTTTCGTCTACATAGCTTTCAGCACTCTCGACATCGTTCATAGAATAAGTCGAAATCAGGTCGGTACCCATATCGTCAGTTGTGGATGATTTTGTATCATTCTCAAATTTGGGCAAACTCTTGTCGGCCACAAAGCTTAAGAACAAGTTGATTTCGTGACGTAATTGAATTCTTTTTGACAATGCTTGACCAAGGTAGCTTCTCCATAAATCAATAGTGTCCATGCCGTGGTATGGATTTAATTCATTCTGGTTTTCTAGTGACGAAAAGGATCTTTCTCGTGGCAGATCGTTCGTGGAATAACTTGTATCTCCTTGCATTTCTCGTATTTGTTTCCGGTCTGTGGTGCAAGAAGCAGAACGCAAGTAGTCCTTTTGTTGATCGTCGATGAATTCTGAAATATGATGGTGTTTTCCATTTGGTGGTGGTACAAGTTGAGAATTCGATTCGTGTTGATATCCCAGTTTAATAGCAATTTCTGGGCTTTGGTGCTTTCCCACAGTTGGGTTTCTCATTAAGTTCTGGATACTTATGTTTCTTGTGTTTTCACGGTATTTCCTAGACAACTTTCTATTCACAGTTGTTCTTGAAGCTTTTCGTTTGGAGGACACTCGGAACACATATCTTAGCCTACGCATAATCTTCTTGAACTGAAGCTTCAAGCGATACATAAGTGACCCATTTTTAGATTTGATTGCATTACTTCTCTTTAAGGACGATTGGTTCGACGTAACAGCTTGGAGTTTTGAGTTGAACGATGCTCTGAGCTTCCTAGGTATGAATCCAACTTCTCCCTTGTTCTTTTTTCGAGTCGATCTTCGACGCAATAGAGCTTGGGGGTTCTGTCTTGTTGAAAAAATCGTGGCTTGGGAATCCATAGAATCGGAAATGTTCCTTACCAAATTCAAGTTATTCTCGTTGGAAGAAGATTTCTTCTTGGTCCTACTAAAATCCATATCACTAGAATAAGGACTATCAATTGACAAATTATCGAGCCGTTGTGCCATAGGATCCTGCTGATCAATGATGAACTGGGAAAATCGTTTGGGGACCTGATTGTAGCAGGAGCCATCAATGTGAGAAGAATGCTTGTTACTCCTTTGTGTTATCGTATGTGTTGTGTTGGCATACTTTTGCTTGTCTTTAGGAGTTCCGCTGTAAAGCATTTCAATGGTGTCGAACGAGTTGACGTGGTGTAAATAAGGCAACCAAGTATCTGACTTGATTTCAATCGTGTCTTTGCCAGGAGAAACGAACGTCCTCAGGCGCAAGCTGGTGGCATTCTGTTGATATTTCGTCATTCTGGTAGTGTCAATCAACTCAGAAACAAAGATCTCGGTTTATCAACTGCTTTGTTCTATACTTCTCCCTCCTTTGTATCCTTCGTTCGCTAAGTTAGTTTGGTAAACGTAAGGCTGGTAGGTAGCGCCGAGCACAATTTTTTTTGCAGCCGCATGATGTGCAGGTGACGTTGCTCGTGCATGCATGGAACCTGTCAACTATATAAAGGATGTCGGTGCTACCACCCGACAACTACCAAAACTACACTGATAAGGCACAATCAAACTACTCTAAGAAATTAAAAATATGTGAACTTTATTCTGACTTTATATCTAGAAATGGTTTAGTTCATGTAGGACAATTAAATGAAAAAACAAACTGTTTTGGGCGCTTATTTAGCAACAGCTAAACCGACTGCGTCTCTCTTCAAGTCGTAGATGGAGTAGTACTTTCTCAAGAATGCATCCCCAATGATGGCCAAGTCCCCAATAGGTTCGGGGAAGTCCATTGGCGTGAATACCGATAAGCAGGTGCCACCGGTTTCAAGAGTGTAGTCGTAAGATGACAACGTGAAGTTGTATCCGGCAAAGTTCAACGTCAAGTCTGGCAAAGAATCACGTTTTGCACAGTCAATGGTGTATTGACCAGCCCAGTTCTTTTCGGCGCCGATCTTTGCGTTGATGATTTCTGCCAAAGATGATGGCAAAGTGATCAATGATGTTCCGGTGTCGATTGCAGCACCAGTGTTTGCCAAATCAGCGTATTCATCACCCAAGCCAATACCTTCAAACTTGACTTCCCAGTATGCCTTTCTTCTCACTGGCAACCAGGTGATTTTTCCATCAATGTGGGCTTCGTCGTACCCACCAAAAGTGGCTTCACCTCCGTCATTTTCGTCCTTTTTGGTGTCTCCCAAGTAGAAACCAAATTGGGCGGTATCCAACACTCCTTGCAGTAATGCGTTGTAGATAGGTGGAACAATCTTGTTGACGGAAATGGTGTCGTAGCCCAACCCTAACAATCCGTCAAACTTACCAAAGGCAAACGCCAACCCTGGCTCGGAAGTGGCCTCAGCAAAGTCCTGGTGTGGAATAATCAAGTCTCCGAGGGTCAAAGTGTCCTGAGAGACGTATCCTTCCATGCTTCCGGAACCGTACTGAATAGAAAATTCCGACCCATTTGGCTTATAGGAGGAAGAGGCATCGTGGTCGTATTTTGCGTGCAAGAAACATGCTAACGACGAGCAGTCTTTCGATGGAACCCAAAGATTGGACGAACCAGTATCTAAGATGACTTTAAAAGGTTGTCCTGGAGTCCCAATGGAGATTTCAGCAAAATATTGCGCATTCAAATAGTTGGTTAACGGCAAGTCATGAGACTCTGGGGATACAAATGGAACTTGTTGGCCCATTCCTCCCGAGCCACTGAAATAGACTGGATTGTTGTTGGCAGCATTGAAGCCGTTTAAGTATTTGTTGGCCAACCCATTGGTGTAGTCCTGGAAAGTGGAAGCGTCCAAGGTTTCGTCAGTAGGGACTTTTGATAACTTGGCAGAGAACTTCTTTGCGTCAACCGCAACTAACACCGAGAGAATTGCCCCCAAAATGTGGGTTGGAAGCATGGCAAATGGTGATTAAATATTTTGTATTATGTTTGCCATTACTTTCTCCTTTATCATATTTATACTGGGTATTATGCAGGATGCCCCAAATAGTATGACCTTGCTACGAATTTGGCCGTGCCAGATTGGGAAGTGTCCATGCCTATCTCGTGGTGTACCACCAGCGCCACAGCACTCGACTAAAAACTCCACCACGATACTTGCAGTTGGCTCTCACGAGGGATCAACGAGGTATTTATAACTGTGGCCAGGAGCAGCATCAGATTACATTCTGTAAGCTACATGTACCGAAGCATAGACGGAACAAGCAATTGGCATGTTGCATTGCCACATGAATTTATCAAGAAAATTACTTGTAGGCGTGATGGCCAGCCGCTGAAATTGTGTGGGTGTTGCTACGTCGATTGTGTCAGTCTGATAGTCTGAGGTTTTGTCTGGTGTACGTTCGTATCTCCGTGTGTCTGAGTGTCTGCAGCGTGCTGTATGTCTGCGTGTCTGCATGACCGAGGGGCTTTTCCGGGCTCGGGAACCGACAACTCCAATACGCATGGCGAAAGTAGTTCTGGAGGCGCTCACCTCCCATCACACCATGCACTTCACGCCAAAGTGCAGCGTAGCGTACACCGCACAGCCAGCCTCATATCTACGATACTGCAGATGCCCACCACCTTCTCATTATCTTGGGGATTTACAACAAGTTTATCTGGCTGTTTATTTCTTCTTATAAATATCATGGCTCTATACCGTCATCGACCTAGCCTCTTCATGATGGCATCTTTATAAGGGTAGTCTGCACTGACGGAGAATAGCTTTGATAGTTTCATTTATCATTCGCGCGAAGGGGGGGCACTGGCTGCAAAATTCTGGCACCACCAACTACATGCACCGCTTCAACCACCTCTTTTTGCAGCTCATATCACAGTCTGGCTTACTGTGCTATCGGTACCCCTACAAGCATCGATGGCCGGCTCAACTTTTTCCTCACGATTCCTAACACTTTCACTCATTTCAACATCTTCATGGTAGCGCGGTGAGTTTAATTCAAGTTCACGATTTACCATCGTTACTAGCCTGGAACATCGTGAGAACAGCTACGGGAGCGGAGAGGGACCCGCAGCATCACATCTGTTCTTTACTTTGTGGTGATTGCTCGAAATACACAAAGTGCCTGTTCCGATGAGTTGCTCGCTTTGACAAAATATATCGCAATTAAACCGAGGCTGAAGCGTATAGTTTTTGCTTGCTAACATATCTTCTTGTTCTGTTGTGACGATGGTATTGCGAGTCACGTCCACAGTCAACACGTTCTTTCCTGATGAACCCATCCGTTTCAAGTCCGAGCATGGCTACATTTCATTTCCCGATATCATCAAGATGGTACCTCAGTTAACTACTGGGTTTTCGTACTACGTGAATCCATGTTTGAACACTGGCCATGTTCAAACAGCGTATACTGCCTTGAACAAGTTTGAAAAGGTTGACTTGGTGCACTACAAAAGAGTTATCTTGCCTATTAAAAATGTGACTTATACTGTTGATGGCGATGAGTTGCACTACGATCAATGGAAGGGCCAGTCCACCGTGGCCCTAGATTACGTAGTACCAGATTATACCCTTACGGAGGACCATTTGAAGTTCAAGCCGGAATCCCAGCATAAGCCATTGCCCCCTAGAACCGAATATCTCGACCCACAGCTAGAACAGGGACTCTTAGATAATGACAAACCGTTGGTTATAGCATTGCATGGGTTATCGGGAGGGTCTTATGAGTCGTATATCCGAGCATTTATGAATGTTATCACCAAAGAACCGTACAATTTCGATGGAGTTGTGTTGAATGCCCGAGGTTGTGCTAACCATTCCATTACATCGCCACAATTGTTCAACGGGTTGTGGACCAATGATTTGCGGTATCTTATCAATGAGCATATCAGCAAGAAGTGGCCCAATAAACGGATATATTTGATTGGGTTTAGTTTGGGTGGTGCTATTCTGGCAAATTACTTGGGTCAAGAAGGTGACAATGTCAATTCTCAAATCAAGGGAGCAGCCATTATGGGCACTCCATGGGACTTTTGTGACGGTTCTATTCAATTACGTGAATCCTTCATTGGCTACAATGTATATTCTCCAACCATGGGGAAAAATTTGATGAGGTTATTACATGAAAACATCGACCAGTTGGCCCAAAATAAGATCATCAAAAACTACACTGATGACCCTTCGAAAATCAGCATTGAGAAATTGAAAGACTTTGATGAGCAATTCACTTCCAGACTCTTTGGATTCAATAATGCTGATGAGTATTACCGTCATGCTTCCCCCAATCAAAGGTTGATCAAAGTTCGAGTACCCACGGTGATTGTGTCTTCGTTGGACGATCCTATTACCGGTAATCGTACTCTTCCTTATGCCGAGACCAAAATCAACCCGTTTGTGTCGCTTGTTACTACGAGTATTGGTGGCCATTTGGGGTGGTTTGACTGGAAAGGTGGAAGGTGGTATCCCACTCCAATTGCTGATTTATTCACCGAATTGAACCACTGGGACGTCGATGAGGCCAGTACCGAGCTGCTTCCGTTGCCGGCAGAGAGAAAGTGCTGGAAACACGACCGGTTGGTTCCTTATGAGTATCTTGGTGATGAAGACTAGAGTGAAAAGGTGACCCCCAATTGGGGTTTCACAAGCTAAAAATTCCACTAAAACAAGCAGAAGTTGCCATTGAGGTTGGTGGTCACTAGAAACCGTATAGAAAGTGTCATTTTTTAGAAATACATGAAATGTTGATTTAGGTTCATTTCTCACTTCCAGAATCCAATTTAGAAATTGGTTAAGTTTATTCTCTTTTCACAACCATGACAGAATCACACCAAAACGGACCAAAAACAAGTGATTCGAGCCACCTGTGGGCCAAGGACGTGCGGGCACTTCCAACGAACCCCAAAATGAATGATTTCCTCAAAGTCGAATACATCGATATCAACTTGAATAACTCGAGAAAACTTATGGGCAATGTGGTGGAATTGACTAGTACCAGCAAAAAGTATGCTGAAGAATGCGATCAGGCTCAGGAATCGTTGCTACAGTTGAGCCAGGTGAAGAACCAATTGGACTGGTTGGGCTAGTTGTGGTGTGGTTAATTTTTCAGATCTGGCGGTGTTTTTTTTGTCATAAAGTTCCCATTTTTGATAGAAGTCAAGTGGTGTGGTAACGATGAGATTTTGTGGCGAACACTGGAACATACTGGTAGATCAAACGAATTGAGAGCATTGATGACTTGAAAGAATTGAACAGACTTGGTGTACGTTAGCACAATGAGCCATTGATATTGGTGGCTTTCAAAAATACACTTTGTATAAACCAATTGGTGGTGACAGCTGCAGTGGTAGTTTGTTAATTTGCAAAGACTTCAAGTTTGCAAAGCAGAAAATTACATTACCAGGTATCGTTGAAATCCAGCCAGTTCGTTTGCTATTTGTCTATTCTTTTTTGTCATCAACTCTGGGAAATTGAATGAACAAATAGGTGTTTCAAAAGCATTGATTCTCTTCTAATTCTCAGAATTGCTGGCACTAGAGCTGGAATTTGTCAGCGTGCTGTATTTTGAACAGTGGTCGGAGAGTTTGCGCTTAGTACAAGGGACTGCTCTACTTGAACAGCCCTGACGTGCAAAAAATTGAGCCACGGAATTGGGATCTTGATAATTCATTGATTGAGTTGCTGAGCTCTACTTGCATCTTCAAATGCTTGTCTCTTTAATTCATGTCCTTTGAATTTACTATCAATTTGAATTGTGTAATTCAGCTTGGTGAATTACATGCCATAAGCCAGTAAAACAACCCATAAAGATGTTACTGGTTCGATACTACGGGTTGAAAAATACGAATTATCACATCTATACGGTCCAAAACCGGAAATTAAATATCTATCTATCACGATTAATTGCCCATTCATGTCACCACCTCTTTCGGAGGTGGTAGTGGTGGTGAGGCTTGGGGCGAGAGGTCATCGGAGTCATCGTCGCTAATTTCAAAGTCTTGCAATGCGATTTGCTGGTATTTTGGATCGCCCTCAACACTCTCGAGGTCCAACAGAGTTGCTACCGGTTTGTTTTTCACAATGATAATAGCACAGCTGATAATCACGATGATTCCCAAGCAGCTTAGTAAACCTGGGAAATGATGCCAAATTACCACATCCCAGATCAAAGCAAAAACCATATTTGAGTAGCTCATGATGCTAGCTTTACCAGCATTCACTCGCTGAATTCCAGCAGTAAGGCAGAATTGCATGATGAAACCTGAAAACCCAATAAGCAAAAACAAAATCCATTGGTATTGGGTGGTGGGAAGGGTGAAATGGTAGCTTGGTACCACAAGAATGGCGATACATGAAATGAAGCAGCATGTCAAGGCGAAATAGCTCACGGAAAGCAACGGATGAGCAGCATCTCCGATTTTTCGAATGACAATGTAGACCCCTGATGCACCGAAAACACCAATGACCCCCACCCCTGTTGCTATCAATCTTAGTTGTGTCAGCGAGCTTTCTATAGCATCGGACGGGGATTCCACATCGAACCTTTCGCCAAAGATGAACAGAGGTTTAGCGATGAGTAGCACCCCGGTAAAAGAAATGACGGCACAAATACCTTGGACCAAGGAGTAGCGTTCATGAAGCACGATCCATGCCATGATTCCGGTAATCATTGGCACCAAAAATGTGATTGCAACTGCGTCAGAAAGACTGAGGTATTGTAATGAGAAATAGAGCCCAAACACCCCAAAGAACCCAAGAAACCCTCGGGCGAAGAGAAGATGTCGGATACCCTTTGCCCCGAACGGCGAGTCCTCTACAGATTTCGTAATAACCATGTAAAGGAGACAGCAAATGTAGGTGATGAACATTCTGTAAAATAAGATCTGGAACGGATTGATCTTGACTGCCAGTGCTTCATCAGTTTCTAGCAACTTACAAGTGGTGACCATGATGGAGTTGAAAAACTGGGCGAGGATGAGCAACGCAATACCAGTGTTGGGAATTGTATGGCTGCTGACATAGTGTTTGATGGAATCGTAGTATTGGTGGAATTTCGGTACATTAGTCATGACTTGGACTGAATAACTTTAATGTCTGAAGATAAAGAAGATTAGCGAACTGGAAACTCTTAAGGGGCGTTTCGGAAATTATTGACGCTTACTGGGAATAGACAAATTATCTAGACCATGCGAAACTACCAGGCTCAAGAAAAGAATAATTTTCATCTGTAAATCATATTACTATTATCCGGGTACTATCTATAGCACAACCACACTACTACGGCATCGCCCAAATCATGGCTTATTCAATAGTTTCACCAGGGTGCACTGGAACATAATGGTGATCAACCCGGGGAACCAGGAGTAATGTGCTCATCTACAATAGGGGCTTGTGGCATATTCACGGAACAAATTACCACAGGCTTCATCTCTACTGTTGCTATGATGCTATGATAACGATGATGACGCTATCAGGCATCATCGTGGGTACTGTGCAGTTTGACATCTTCGTCTAGTTGTGTTAACCGCAAATGCTTTTGGATACGGTTACATATGGATAGGTGAACGGGGTAGTGATCAGACCCATGTGTATTTGAATGCACATTGGTTACGTTTGAGAGGGTAGCGATTTTATGCTGTGATGGTGCATTGGTGTTGCGACGAAGTTTCGGAGAAGTGTGCATGTTCCCGAATCCGCCAGGTTGCCGTTTCGCAGGCTAAAATCAAATCCGAGGGGGCAAGGTAAGACTGGTGGCAAACATTGCATATATTTTGCCTGTGACCATGCAATGCGCTGACAGATAGTGTCTGGCGGGTGGTGTCCGTGTCAGTGTCCCGACCCCGCCATGACGCCCCTCTCATTTTCTCCTCACTACGGAGCCTAACTCTTGATGGTCTATCGCGCTACCGATTCAGTGCTGTCTGCATGTAATTATAATAGTAGGTATAATATTAAATTGTCAGGTACATGCATTCTCACGAGAACAAATAGTTTCCGGTGGAGTCTGCGCTACCAGGCGAAATATTTCACGCTACCGGAGTCTGCCTACACAAAGAATGGCTAGTATTCAACCATTGATCTTCACGGCAACTGGGATGATTTCGGCGATCTTTCTATTTGACAACAAAGGCGATGTGTTGATGTACAAATTGTACCGGCAGGGCGTGAAACGAAACATCGCCGATGTGTTCAAGATTCAAGTGATCAGCCAGTATTTCAACAAATCCAACGAGGTGAGGTCGCCGATTTTGACGTTGGGATCAACGTCGTTCATTTACATGAAGCAAGATTCGCTTTGGTTTGTTGCAGTCACAAGATCCAATCAAGATGTGGCGACGATTTTGGAGTTTTTGAACAAACTTTACGAATTGTTGAAATCAATTGTGCTGT
The DNA here is from genome assembly GCA_030569175.1 of Suzukiozyma manassasensis. NCBI lineage: Eukaryota > Fungi > Ascomycota > Pichiomycetes > Serinales > Debaryomycetaceae > Suzukiozyma > Suzukiozyma manassasensis. The sequence goes on along the minus strand of JAJMKC010000001.1, from coordinate 1,268,719 downwards.
CTAAAGACAACCGAAACGGCCAATCGCTTACTAGAGAGTCGATAGTCAACAACTTCGCTACAGTCTACGAGTTGTTGGATGAGAGTGTTGAGTTTGGCTATCCTGTGAATTTGGAATCGTCGTACTTAAAGCACAATCTATCATGCTATCCCGCAAAGGAGTCCGGATTCAAGTTTTCCACGAACTTGAAATCAAATTCGGTATTTTCGTTATCAAACAATTCTCAGCTCAATGTGTCCAACATTTCCTGGAGACAGCAAGGTATCAAGTATCGACGAAACGAGATTTTTTTGAACGTTGACGAAAAAGTGAATGTGGTGCTAAACCCCAACTCCGAGATACTGAACTGCCACATTGACGGGACCATTACAATGAAAAGTCATTTGTCCGGGATGCCCGAGTGCAGATTTGGCTTCACCAACAACTGTGTCTTATTAAATTCGGGAAATCACCAAGCTAACCCTGGTGACGTCATTTTGGAGCATTCGAAATTCCACCAGTGTGTTCAGTTGAACAAATTTGATTCCCACAGAATCATCCAGTTTGTTCCTCCCGACGGCGAGTTTCAGTTGATGTCGTATCAATGCAAGCAGAATGTCACGCTCCCGTTCACTATCGTTCCTCAAGTGTCAATTAGAAATGACAAGGTGAGTTACAAGGTCAAAATCAAGTCGTTTTTCCCGGATAAATTGGTAGCAACGAACGTTCAAGTCAAGATTCCCACGCCATTGGGAGTTCTTAACCACGAATTCTCCAATTCCGGCGGAAAGTGCAAATTTCTTCCGCAAGATAATACTATCTTGTGGAAGTTCAACAAGTTCAGCGGCAACAAAGAGTACACTCTCACGGCAGACGTGACCATGGCAGCACCTGCAAATGACCAAACATCGTTGAACTGGACCAGACCACCCATAAAGTTGGACTTTGTTCTTGACATGTTCAGTTGCTCGAGATTGACGGTAAAATTTTTGAAAGTCACGGAAAAGTCAAATTACCGTACCGTCAAGTGGGTCAAGTATCAAAGTCAGTCGGGCTCCTACGAGTTCCGCTACTGACGGTTGAGACAATAGCGTGGTTTTGCCAAACCAGTTTGCGCGGCGCTACCATGTTGGGAAAACGTGCAATATTTTTTTTTGCAGGTTTGTCTCATCCAGCATAATAATTTTTTTCATGATAAATGGCCGAGGTAGATAGCAGAATCTGGGGAACACCAAAATGAGGGACACTGTTGTGCTCGGAGGGTCTTCGAATCCGTCGTTGACCAAGTCTATTTGTCGTCATTTGACCGTAGAAGAAGGAGTGGTGACGTCGAAAAAATTTTCCAACGGAGAAACCAGTATTGAGATTGCTGATTCGGTGAGAGAGAAGGATGTTTTCATCGTGCAAAGTGGGTGTGGAAATGTCAACGATATGTTGATTGAATTGTTGATCATGATTGCTGCGTGCAAGACTGCGAGTGCGCAAAGAGTCACGGCAGTTTTGCCGTTATTTCCCTACTCCAGACAACCAGACATTCCTCATTTGGCATCATTGACGGGAGCCCCCTCCATCTCGACGAAAAAGGAAGACTACACTTTTGAGAGTGCTCCAGGAACTCCCAGACCATTGTCTCGGGCAGGGTGTGAGGCTTTGAAATCAGGAGGTTTGTTAGGAAGTGTTACCAACAATAATGCCATCAATGCTCCACAGCCGTACAAGCCAACATCAATCATAACGAATTCTGCGTCCACCAACATTGCTCTGGTTGACTCACGCGGTAAGACCGAGGCAGGCTACAAGCAATGGATCGCACAAAACGGGACGTTGATTGCTAACTTGTTGACGTGCTCCGGTGCTGACAGAATCATCACCATGGACTTGCACGATCCTCAGTTCCAGGGCTATTTTGATATTTCCGTTGATAACTTGTACTCAAAACCCTTACTCAAGCACTACATTATAGATTTTATTCCCAACTACCAAGAATGTGTGGTTGTTTCACCAGATTCGGGGGGTGCCAAAAGAGCTACTTCTTTGGCTGATGCTCTTGGATGTCCGTTTGCATTGATCCACAAGGAAAGAAGAACCAAGAAGGAGAAGCCAGTGAATGATTCCGAGACTAGTATCACGAAACCACATGTATATCAAGTGTTTGCTACGACAATGTTGGTTGGGGATGTGAAGGACAAGGTGTGTTTATTGGTGGATGACTTGGTGGATACGTCGTACACCATCACCCGAGCAGCCAAGCTTTTGAAGGACGAAGGGGCCAAATACGTGTATGCGTTGGTCACACACGGCGTATTTAGTGGTGATGCCATTAACAGAATCAACAAGTCCGACATTGATAAACTCATCACCACGAACTCTGTTCCTCAGCACGAAAACTTGAAGGTTTTGGGCGGTGAAAAGTTCGAGGTATTGGATATTTCTCGGATCTTTGCCGAAGCGATCAGACGTATACACAACGGTGAGTCTGTCAGTATGTTATTTGACCACGGTTGGTGAAAGTAGACGATCTTTATTTATTATACAATTATGCATGTTATCACGAAAGTCAGGATGCAAGCCAAATAGTGTAAATGTAGAGCTTTTACAAAAATTGTGCAAAATATTTTGGATTATGCAAACTTGTAATGCATGAGACATGTCAATCACCTTGTAAATACTCGCTAAAGATGATTGACTTAGGGGAAAAGACAAACCACTGGTGTTGGAATGGTTACATACTTAAAAGGGGAATTCCGCTAAAATGTGAAGATGGTGGATATTTTTCAAGGTAGCGGGTTTATGCTAAACGAACTAGTAAACTCGTTGCAAATTGCAAATTGCGAAAGTTATGGATGTGAATGTCAAGGGAGTAGGTGTACGTACCTTGCAAGCAGAGGCTTGAACTTTACTAAGCGTAAGTTAACACATCCTACATTCTCAAAAAGAGCACTTTAGTCTGCTTGCTCAGATGATCTCATGCATTTTTGTAATGCTCTCTCGACGCTCGCACTAGAAACACCAACGCATTCTCCTGGCTTCCAAGGGTGGTCTTTGCGAAATTTGTAGCACGGTAGCGCCGAACGTAGGAACAAGTTGGAAGAAAGAGCTGTAAAACGGCTGCGAACGCAGACAAGAGGGGCAACCTTGGTACGTACATGTATGTCCGACAAGAAATACGAGCGACGAGGACAAGAGGTGGACAAATGGAGGACAAGAGGATACGATCTAGAACAAATCCGTGTCCGGTGGGAACTCGGTTAATGCGACACCATAAAATCTAAAAATGATCTCATGACCCTACCCAATCCACAATTTGCGTCATAGGCAAAATATTGCGTACTATGCCATGGGTTTACAATGTAACACTCTCATTTGGACTTTTAGGGGCCCGATTTATGCCGACACTAATCTTGATTCATTTGCAATTTCCCAATTTCTTTTTCAAAATTTCTTATCAAGGCGATGATCTCGAAAGGGTAGTAGTATGCGATCTGAAGCTGCTGGAGCAAATACTTTGGAGGATACTGTACAGGACTTTCTTGGTATTTTCTAAACTACTGGAAACCGCCCCACACACCCTCTATTTCCAATACAAATCCCTCATGCAAATTAATGTTGCGTCCCGAGTGCCTCGTTTCGAGGCACAATTGTCCTCTATTCAAGGTGACGAGAAAAGTTTCTTGTTGTGAAGTTTGGCAATATGCACGTCGCGCCATACCTTCACCTTGCTACCTACAGGAGGGGGGCCCCATCCTGCACGTTTTGAAGGTGCTGGTGGGTCTTCGTTATGAGCCCGGATAAGTATTTCAAGATGCCTCGATGCCATGGCCAAAGGCGACGAAGAAGAGGACATCGAACGAGACAAGATGCTCCGACATGGGCGGGGAGATGTCCATCCGGTCGACCTAAGAAGACGCTGTTTGAAAAGAAAGTTAAATGCGCACTTGCAAACACGATCCTTAGCGGGTATAGCCAATCTCGGAGTTTTTAGGACTGCAACGGTTGGCGAAACATCCAAATGCGGCGGACATTAAATGCCCTAAGGTGAAGTAAAAATAATTTCGGTCGGACAATTTCGTGGGGTAGTGACACCTGGCATCGGTGCCAAAAATATGGAGAAGATGCCGACAAATGACTGAAACGGCAAATGGCATAATTTCTTGCGGTCATACAACTACTACTCCTCTACAAGGTGTCACTAATTGTGTGGGGCCCATAGGTGTGAGGCATAAGCGCACTAGAAATGTATGCCATGCCATGCCAACGGTTGTGTGGAACCAACATTGTGCAGTAGTCATTCAGGTCATCAACGTAGGTTTTGAGGCAAAGCTAAAGTCATTAAATCGATAATCTCGAACGCCACCACCGCACAGAGAGGGGGCGGCAGCCGCGAGTCCAGACGTGGTACTTGTAGTTGTATTGTGTTGGTTGCACACCCAAGTGGAAATAGTAGCACAAATGGAAGTATGTGTGGAGGCGGCATAACACGGAATGGTTTTTTTCGTGACACAAAGACCAAATCATTAACGGCAAACGTAAACGAAGTAACAAAATAAGAGGGAGGGGTGGATGTACGAATGGGTCAGACATTAAAATGAAAACAATAAAAAAAAATTATAAATAGACGACATGATGGGTGCTATTTTCTCCACAAATTTTTGTTTGTAGAATTATATTTAGTTGAATAACCTCAATAGTGTATAATTTTTACAACTATAATAATTATTTGCAATTATGTCTGCTGTTGCTGAAGATTTCAACAACTTACGTTTGAAACCTATCGTCTCAAACGGTTCTTCTGTTGTGTCTGTGAAACATGACTATATTGATTCTCCTTTCCAAGGAAAGCAGGAACAATATGATCAAGTTTTGGATATCTTAGATTCCACCGGTTTCATTCCAGAAGCTTTCATCGAATCGGAAGCTAACTGGTTTTACAACTGCTTGGGTATCGACGATGTCTTCTTTGCAAGAGCACAACCCAAAGAAATTGCTAGTCACATTCACTCGTTATACTCCTGTAAGTTGCAAGCTTACAATGGGGGAGAATCTCCATTGATCCAATACAAGAGAGAAGCTGACGACCATGCGGTATATTTCAACACTTCGGTCTCCCCCGCTACCAGATTTGAAGATTTAATAGATGACAAATATTTGGATCCTTCGGATTCTACCACTGCCTACAGAGCTGAATACTTCAGTGCTCCATTGAATTATAAGGCCGATCCAATTTTGGCCGGGATTATGCAACAAGCTGACTCCAAAATCAAAGATGACTTGGTGAAATGTTACTTCGTTTACAAAACTCAATTTTCTTCCAACGAGACTGGCTCCAATGATATCAATAAAGTGTCCGATGATACTTTCTTGAAAATTGCTTCCGAAAAGACTAAGCAATTGTACCAAGAAGTCATCAATGATGTTGTTAAAACTACTGGTCCTGTAATTAAACACTTTCCAATTGAAGACTCTCAAGAATACAGAGTAGTCATTGGTTACAAGCAAAAGACTTCTGCCAGATACATTTCAGCTCTCTCTGACTTGGCTGATTACTATAAATTACAAACTACTAGAAAATACGTGGAAAACTTTAGCAATGGTATCACCATTATTTCCATGTACATTACTAGCAAACATAAGAAGAACCCAGCCGAATTGTCCATTTACCAAGTTATCAAGGAAGCCAGTTTGTTGTACTGTATTCCCCACAACATCTTCCACGAAAAGTTTATCAAATGTGAATTATCCTTGCAAGAATCGATTTACGCTCAATGTGGTGTTATCTTTGTCACTCATTTCTTGAACAGATTAGGTCCAGAGTACACCAAATTGACCTCTTTATTGGACGCTTCTAAATCCTTAGTTCATGCTGAAGTTTTGTCATCTTTGAAAAAGAGATTGCGTGCTGAAACCTATACTCAAAACTACATCAAAGAAGTTTTTGATACTAGATCGGAAATTGTCAGAAAATTATACAGACAATTTGCTGACGTCCACTACATCAGATCTTCCATGGAAAAGACTTTGAGTTACCAAAGATTATCTCAAATTCAACCAGTTGGTTCTGAAGAAGAATTTGAACGTTTGTTGTCTCGTGAATGTTCTCAAAATGAACATCATGCCATTGTTTTGAGAGCTTTGTACGTTTTCAACAATTCTATCTTGAAGACTAACTTCTTTGTTTCTACTAAGGTTGCATTGTCTTTCAGATTGAAACCAGACTTTTTACCAAGCTCTGAATACCCAGAAAAGCCATATGGTATGTTCTTTATTGTTGGTTCTGATTTCAGAGGTTTCCACATCAGATTCAGAGATATCGCAAGAGGTGGTATTAGAATTGTCAGATCAAGATCGTTGGATGCTTACAACGTTAATGCGTTGAACTTGTTTGATGAAAACTATAACTTGGCTAACACCCAACAACGTAAGAATAAGGATATCCCAGAAGGTGGTTCCAAGGGTGTTATCTTGTTAGATCCTGGCCATGCACAAGAAAGACCTGAAGCTTGTTTCCAAAAGTACGTTGATTCTTTGATCGACTTGTTATTGAAAGAGCACATCCCACAAAAGAAAGAGCCTTACGTTGACTTATACAACAGACCAGAAATTTTATTCTTGGGTCCTGATGAAGGTACCGCTGGTTACACTGAGTGGGCTACTTTCCATGCCAAATCAAGAGGAGCTCCATGGTGGAAGTCCTTTTTGACCGGTAAACCACCACAAACTGGTGGTATTCCACACGATGAATACGGGATGACAACCTTGTCTGTTAGAGCTTATGTCAATAAGATTTATGAGAAATTGAACATTGACAGTGCTACTATCAAGAAATTCCAAACTGGTGGTCCAGATGGTGACTTAGGTTCCAACGAAATCTTGTTATCTCGTGACGAACAATACGTAGGGTTAGTTGATGGTTCTGGTGTCATTGCTGATCCAAATGGGTTAGACAAGGCAGAATTAATCAGATTGGCCAAAGCTAGAAAGATGATTGACCACTACGACAAATCCAAATTGTCCAAGGATGGTTACGTTGTCTTAGTTGATGATCAAGATATCACTTTGCCATCCGGACAAGTTGTCACTTCTGGTGTTGCGTTCAGAAACACTTTCCACTTGAAATTGAAGGAACAATTCGGCGAAGGTGGTGTTGATTTGTTTGTTCCATGTGGTGGTAGACCAGGTGCTATTGACACTGAAAATGTTAACACATTGATCGACGAAAAGACTGGTAAGACCATTGTTCCATACTTTGTTGAAGGTGCTAACTTGTTCATCACACAATCTGCCAAATTGATTTTGGAAAAAGCTGGCTGTGTTATCTTCAAGGATGCTTCTACCAACAAGGGTGGTGTTACCTCTTCTTCCTTGGAAGTCTTGGCTTCCTTAGCTTTTGACGACAAATCCTTCTCTGAACACATGTGTGTTGATTCTGTCACTCACGAAAAACCAAAATTCTACCAAGAATATGTCAAGGCTGTTCAAGCCAAGATTGTTGAAAATGCTGAAAGTGAATTTGAAGCATTATGGAAATTGAAGGAAGAAACTGGCTCTACTTTCACCGAATTATCTGATCAATTATCCAAAGCTATTAACAAGTTGGCTGACGAATTGGCATCTTCCCAAGAATTATGGAACGATGACAAGGAATTCAGAAACGCCGTTTTGTTTGATGCTTTACCACCGTTGTTGATTGAACAAGTTGGAATTGAGAGTATCTTGAACAGAGTTCCAGAAGCTTACTTGAAAGCTATCTTTGCTACTCACTTAGGTTCCAAGTTTGTCTACTCCAGAGGTATTGACTCCAACCCTGCCAGATTCATGGAGTTCATCTCCACCATCAGAAGAAATTTCAAAGCCAAGGGGTTACTTTGAATGCAGCCAAAATAGAATAAAATAGAATAGTTGGTTTAAAATTATTTATTTGATTTGTGTGTATACATGTTTGTTTTAATGACTTTTATGAAAATGGTTAATTAATATATAATTCCAATGCTACCTTAGTGTAAGATGATTTCATCAGATGCTTCTCTTCGAACAAGATAAAATCAACTCATGAGTAACGCTTATCTTCAACGATCTAGCCACCGCCTCATCACAGCTTCATTACGTTCATTTTGATTCGTCAACAGACTCCAAGATTTCCTTTCTGGATACAACCTCATCGTTGATCTTAGACGTAAGATAATCACCCACCAAAGCCACCACAAACGTCGACCCTCCAATGTAGTACCGGGCCTTAACTGGCAAACTGTTCCACTTGGCCCACAACCCCATGATTACAGAAAGAATGAGAATTCAATTTCGTTTCTCCAGTCTAGTATATAAAATCGCGGTTTTCGGCGGAACCAAGAAGATGAGATGAGGTAACAATCACAACTGACAGAACCATGCTGGTGGTAACTGCTACCACGGAACTACCGCCCTGTTGTGTTCAGGTGCACCCCGATGATAACTCAGTGGTCCTCATTGGAACATACAAGTTGGAAGAAGACGGGACCAGACACGGGTCTGTCGATGTGTATCGTTACCAAGGTGATGAGCTCAAACTACAAGGTCAGTATGCCACCAAAACATCGGTTCTAGACATCAAATTCAGTCCGTTTGACTCGAATTGCGTGGTCACTGCTCATTCCGAGGGCACCATCGTGGTGTGGAAGTACCACCACGACACTCAGTGTCTTTCAATAGTCCACACTTGGGGCTTATTTGAAAAAGACATCCTTGTGACATCGGTGGTGTTTTCTCCCACTTCCAGGGGCAAGTTGATGACGACATTGACGTCTGGAGAACTGGCGATGGTTGATTTGAATGCGCAGTCGTTCGAGATGTTGGCTACTAGCCACGATTTGGAGTGCTGGACCTCCAATTTTGGTGAGATGGGACAGCTATCGTCGGTGGTATACACCGGGGGTGACGATTCAAAGCTCATTGCCCATGACTTGAGAACAAACGATGCTATCTGGTCCACCACAACCAGACACCACACTGCTGGAGTGATTTCGATTCTTTCGCCAAACCAATACTGGAACGTGGGAAACAGTAACCATTTGTGGTCTGGGTGCTACGATGATAATCTCCGGATTTTTGATTTAAGAGTATTGGATAAAGCAAACCCCAGTCTTATTCCCGGGTATATTCCCAAGGTGCTCCAAGAAGAGAATTTGGGTGGTGGTGTTTGGAGATTGATTCCGTCCCACAAAGATAATCAAGTGTTATCGTGTTGCATGTACGACGGGGCCAGAATTATCAATTCCAACCAGAACGGCATGTTTGATGTGAAAACATACTTCAGGGGACAACACGAAAGTATGTGCTACGGAGGGGATTGGGCAAACGACGACAGTTTTGTCGTCACCTGTTCGTTCTACGACAAAATCGTCCACGTATGGAATCCTGATTCGTGATTTATTTAGTGCTAGCTTCAATGTGGTTAATGTACAATAGCAAAATGTATGTATAACTCAACTGTAGAGACTCAAGTCGAGCGGAACCGACGAGCCCCGTCCACTAGGATACAATTTCTCTTGGTGTCCGTTCTCGCCAAACCTTCTTGGATGAGGAAGAGCGTTTGCATTGGAAAATTTGAACCTGGAATCGTTTATGGTGATTTTCCGGCTAGTTTGACCTGTTGAACCATGGCTAGGTTGGATGGTGTACGCCAGCGCAGAAATTTTTCTCAACGAATTGCCAATGGATTGTTGTTGTTCCACGGTGGATGTTGGAGGGGGCGGTGGTGGTGCTGCCTTTTTATCTCTGTGGGAAGTTGTGTGATTGGAAGTGTTTGATGGAGGTGGTGGGGGCAAGGTATTTGATGGAGGTGGTGGGGGCAAGGTATTTGATGGAGGTGGTGGGGGCAAGGTATTTGATGGAGGTGGTGGGGGCAAGGTATTTGATGAAGGTGGTGGTGGGGGAATGTTGCTTATTGGAGGTGGTGGTGGAGGCGAATAATTATTAACTGGAGGTGGTGGAGGCATGCTGCTCGTTGGAGGTGGTGCAAAACTGGGTACTGGAGGTTTTGGAGGTTTTGGCACTGAACTTGGAATTGGCGGAGTCATCGTTGGCAATTTGGGAGCCAGTGGCACAACTGGTGCCTTGACCGTCGCTTTTTCGTGGCCCCTATCCGAACTCTTGTTCGTTACAGAATAGCTAGATGTATCAGCAACAACATCTTTATCGTTTCTTTTCGAGTTGATGTCTGCAAGGAACAGTAAGCCACCGGCTGGTGGCGCCGACGGAATTTTTGTCGATGGCTTGGAAGAGGATCCTGGCAATGAAAACCCTCCAGCTGGTGGAGGAGGTGGGGGAGGAGGTGCAGTGTTTGATGGCATTGGAGGAGGTGGAGGTGCAGTGTTTGATAGCATTGGGGGTGGAGGTGGAGGGGAGACCATTGATGGCAAACGTGCCTTGTTCCCCTTGTTGAGTGGACTATGCGATTTTTTTACACCTCCGGTGGACGAGTCGACTACATTCGAATCATCTCTCTTTGCGTTGATCTCGGCCAAAAATGGCAACGAACCCATTGGAGGAGCTGGGGGTGCTTCTGAGTTCCCAATTGGCGATTTGCTTTTGCCCACAGAAGGTGGTGGTACTGCCGCCAAAAGTGGTGGAGGAGGTGGTGGAGGTGCTGCTGAGGAGGGAATTGGCGGAGGAGGGGGTGCTGCTGTCGTGGGAATAGGTGGTGGTGGCGGTGGAAGGCCAGAAGGCAACGATGGTGGTGGCGGTGGAGTCGCTGGAGGTGTCGACACAGTTTCATGCGACCCTACCGAGCTCACAGAAGCGGTCTTTAAATGGCCCGTTTTCTTTGGCCTCGTTGGGGGAATCTTGGGGGTTTTGAATGGATGTGGGGGTGCAGATGGAGTGGCAGTGGGCGGTGGAGGTGCTGATAATGGAATTGGCGGCGCTGAGCTTGGAACTGGCGGTGGGTGCAATGGTGCTACTGGGGCGGTGCGGTCAATACTGGATTTCCGGGCATGCGACGGTGGTCTTGACGAAGGAATTGACGGTGCAATGTGGGCTGCTGGCGGATTTGCCGCGGGGGGTTTCAGTCCAAACGTCGGAATTGACGGTGCTGATGGTGGAATCACCCCAGATCTGTTGTCTTTGCCGACGTGTTTCAACTTTGGCATACCTCCAGCAAAAATGTCCCCCAATTGGGGGACGCCAGAAGGGCGGGAGGGAACAGACGAAGACGACGACAGCGGTGCTGCCGATGGCGCCGAGGCACCAACCGAAACAGACATTTTGCTGTCTAGCATCGGCTTCGATTTGTCGACAGTGACGGCCTTCTTCAATTTGGTTCCTTTTCTAATATCGCCTAGCAATGCATCCCTGCCAGCCATAACAGATGGTGGAGGCGTCGGTGCTGGGCCGGCTCCAAGAGCTGGAGGAGGTGGCGGAGGTGGAGGTGGAGGGCCTGCCATTTGTGGGTCGTTTCAATGGGGGGTTGTGAGTCGGGTAAGAAGGAAGATTTATGGTGGTGAATTAATTCGCAGAGTGAAATCCATATTTCCTGTACATTTCCTATATAGTTAAATAGGTGGTGAAATTAAAGACTGGAACACCTGCTAATCACCGAGAAATACTACAGGTTTTTTTGACCAGCTTGTAGCGTAGGAGCACAAGACCATTGTGTGGAAGTTTGAAAAGATTCGGCAGCGTTTTGAGCAAGATATGCCTCAAAAACGCATTTTTTTGCAGCCAGCGATAACTCATGTCTATAACGTTCTAACGGGGCACTACTTGACTCCCCATGTTAAGTTATCGTAGCCAAAGATCCAGGGACCAAGCGTGTGTCTCACGGCAATCATAGCGAGGCCCACAACCAATTGGGCTGCCAAGATGATTCCACACAAAACGTCCTCTCGGAGGGGTCCAAACCACACGAGAAAGAGGTTGATGATCGTCATGTTGGAGAACTTGACGATGGTGTTGGTTTCGTCACGCTGGAGCTGGATAAGATGGAAGAATTCCAATATGTTCAACATGACCACAGCCAAACGAGACCCCAGCTGAAGCTCACCGAAGCTGGGGTGCATTTTGCCGTCTTCCACGCTGAATCTCGGCAACCGGTGACGTGGACAAGGGACAACACCAAACAATTGCGGCACAGAATACACGAAATTGATGATTTGGGGCAAGAGGAAAATCAAAAGCGTCTTTGAAAAATGGCCCAAGATCCCCACAATGGCGAAGACCATTCCACTAAAGTAGCAGTATGTATCGCCGACAAATACTCGTGCCGGGAACCAGTTGTAGCGCAATAGTCCTAACGATACTCCCACAAACGGTATGATGAATATCATGGAAAGGACGTGGGAATCGCGTGCTGGTTGCGACACGTTGGACGACAACAAGTAGCACGAATCGTTCATGAGAAAGATGATGGCCAACACGATGGACTGGCCCACTTCTAGGCCGTTTATTCCTGCTAGTATATTGATTGAGTTAGGGGAGAAGATAGCCACAGCAGACATGTAGGCGTAGTACAAAACCCCCAAATCCAACAACTTGGGCGACGACTCCAACACGGAGTAGTCAGCAGGCAACGAGCTGAACGATAACCCTGTCAATAGGGTGACTATTTGGTTACCCCAACGAATGGCCAAATTTGCATAGTACAATATCGTGGTCCCTACGACATTATTAGTGACAAACGTCGGGATCACCACCGTGGTTACACTAACGTCGACGTAGTACACAATCAAAAGTGGAAGCGAGGTGAACGCTGGCATGAAGAACTTGTGTCTCCATCTGATGTCGAACAAATCATCAAATAATCCCAAGAGAACCGTCGAATGTAAGCAAAGAACCGCACTCAAGTACTTGGAAAGCTTATTGTGAGGGAATAGACGATTGTTTGTGAGCGTGTGGTACTGCTGGGCAAAGGTTTGGGCAAGGTACGAGTCGTCAGACGAGTTAGTCAAGCACACTAGGTATTTGAAAAACACAAATGGGATCATGCAAAACATAAGGAACAAGTATGTCACTGCTACCACCACGCCCATGGACTCGGCAATGGGCGAAACCGGTGGTGGTTTCGATAAATCTTTACCAGAAAGGCCAATCTTGATGAAGCTGGAACACAACCGCGGGACGAGGTACGACGACACTACGTAGCCGACACCAGAGAAGCCGATGGATGCCTGGATAGGATTATTTGGCGTGATTATGGCTAGCGACGCCACCAATATTGCCAACGAGAACACTCTGGACATGGTTTAGAGGATGAAGCAGTAATGTGATGGGAAAGGTAAATAAGATTCGATATCGGCGCGGTGTCCCCAGGGCACGGCGGGGGAGATGAAAACGTCGCGAAACAATGGAGGGAGGCTGACCCGCGTCGACGTGGATTTAGGCGGTGATTAGCCAGTGTGTCGAACTGGCACCGGAGAGGTGGTGAGGACTAGCGAGAGTTGAGAGGGTAGAAGGTGGTGGGGGTAGAGATGGGGGAGGAGCACCGGTGGTGGAGGAACAGAAGTGGAGGAGGGGCAAACAGATGAGTTGTAGTGTTCATGCGATTCGTGGACGGAGAAAGGTGGTTGGGTGCAAAGGTGATTGGCGGGGGCGCAGCCAAAGTTGGTAGGTCCAACAGTATTTCGAGGTATCGAAAAGTCTGTGCCAGATGCACACAAGAGAGATACAAATCTCTCGTCACCTAGATCTCAGCGCTACCATGTATACATCGCGCCAAGGCGAGCGACTTCTCCGTGCCACCACCTTCGCGCCCCAACGCTTACCTCCACCCCAGCCTACACTCGTGCTACGTGCGACGGTTTTCTCTCGTGCCTCCACCATCATCTCCACAAACCATCTCCCAATCTATCAACAACCAACCATCGCCAACCTCAATTCCCACATTTCCTTTCATCTCGCAATCCCGTTCCTTCACCTTGTTCCTTACATCCACCACCATGAAGCCATTCATCACCGGACACGAGGAAATGATCCACGACATCAAGTACGACTTCTATGGTAAGCATCTTGCTACTGCCTCGTCGGACCAACACATCAAAGTGTTCGATTTAGACACAACCACGTCGACCTGGGTATTGAACGACAGCTGGAAAGCCCACGATGGGTCGGTCATCAAGCTCAGCTGGGCCCATCCCGAGTTTTGCACATCAAAAATGCTTGCTTCGTGCTCGTTCGATAGAACCGTGAAAATCTGGCAGGAACAGCCAGACGAGCTCCATGGCTCCGGAAGAAGATGGATGAAGTTGGCCACGTTGGCCATCGAGTCATTTTCGCCCATCTACGACGTGCAATTCGCCCCCAGTCACTTGGGCCTCAAACTAGGATGTGTTGGGAGTGACGGGATATTCCGAATTTACGAATCCTTGGAGCCATCTGATCTCTCCAACTGGGCCCTAACAACAGAAATAGGCTTGTTGAATCAACATTTACCGGCAAAGTCGCTCCAGAGCAGTTTTTCCATCGAATGGTGTCCTAGTAAATTTGCCAAAACCGAGAAATTCATCATTGTTGCCCTAGACCAGGGGTTTATTTACGGAACTTTGCCGAAGCAAGATGTTCCATCGTATGACGACGATGAAAACGACACGAAATCGAAATCAAAGTACTTCAAAATCTGCAATTTGCCTGAACATAATGGGTTGATCAGAGACGTCAGCTGGGCGCCATCAATGGGCCGTAGCTACCATCTAATTGCATCAGGGTGCAAGGACGGCTATGTCCGGATTTTCAAGGTGATTGAAGGTGAAAATGGCGAGTTGAAAATTGAGACTTTGGCCAAATTGAACGATCACAAGTCTGAGGTGTGGAGAGTCAACTGGAACATGACGGGAACAATTTTGTCGTCTGCTGGGGACGACGGCAAGATCAGGTTGTGGAAATGCAATTACTTGAGCGAATGGAAGTGTATGAGTGTGATTAATAGTAGCAATCGGTCGGAGAATAGAATGGTGGACAGCTCGATTTCGCAGCCTATTCCTGATGAAATAGCCAAATGATGAAGACGAAGTTTAAGTTGATATCATGTGCCAGGAGGACCGAATGGAGCGAAACCAATGATGCGAGAAATTATGAGATGGCAATAAGAATGAGTCTTTTAGAGTACGGTTTTATGAAGGTGACAATTCGAATAAATATACTAGCTCAAACTATTTACGAAATTACAGAATAAGTCAAATCGTTCAATTGTTCCATTATTGTCCTTACGTCATCTCAGAATGCATCAGGTTGTTACCGAAGGATACTAAAACGTTCTTTTTGAATTATTGTAACGAAAACCCCCACAAGTTTTGATTTGCCGAGGATAACATTTCAGAAACACTTCATAATTGCGGTTGAAATACTGTGATACTGGTCCAAAGACGATTTCACTGTTCAATCGAAGGCTGGCTATGGCGATAAAAGATCTTTATTAATGTGTAAGAGGATTGGAATTTGATGAAGATGACAGCAGAATTACTGTTATGTTAAGTTGAAGATGCATCATTAACAATCAAAATTAACTTTCAGTGGTACTTAAAGAATTAGCACTTCATGATTTCAGTGGTGATTCATCGACGGGCAAATATTCCGACGAGTTGAAGATCATGGAAATCAGTAAGATGGGCCAATAATTATCATGATTAGGAGATTTGGCCGGATATTGGCCAAACATGATACTGATTTGAATCCCAGCTGTAATTTTTGATCAACTGACTTCTACAAACAGAGAAGCATGAAACTAATGAAAGTTTTGGACAGAAAAGTGACTCCTTCCAAGGATCTACCGTTGCTTTGAAGACTCGTCGAAGACTTGTCTCGCAACTCACGACAAGTAAGTATCCACCTCTCACACCATGTAATACCCTTCAAGTCAGGGCATTCTTCGTACTAAATAAAATTCCATCAATCCAATGCTTACTTTTGATATATGTAACCTTCTTATGTATTTACTTGGTTTTCTTCGAGCTTTGCTCCAATTGGTTCCACAATTCCTCGTCGTCACTTTCTTCTTCGTCTGCTCTTCTCTTTCTCTTTTTTGTCCTTTTGACCTCTGAATCGGCAAGCAATTCATCCTCAATATCATCTTCATCGTCAACAATAATTACATCTGAGATCTCAACACCAACATAAACTTTGGCAACTATGGCCCGAGTATCAGTGTTGTACACTCGGAGGTATCTGTCCAATCCTCCAGTAGCAATAATATCACCCGAAGAATCAACTCCAAAAGTGGCCCCAGTGTTTCCACCCTCAGAATATTTCCCAAGCAATTTCGCTACTGGCTTTACCACAGTACCCGCAGTCGCAGAATTAGTCTTGTAAGCTTGCTGGTCTATCTCCACTAACGAGTATTTTGCAATCAAACTTGACGTGCTACTGACAACCACAGCCTGTTCGTCGTCCACTAATGTCAACGAAACCAAACTTTGGTCACATATTTTGAAGTCTTGCAATGGTCTTTTTCCGTGGGTAGTATCGTAGATACGCAATTGACCGTAGCCTGTTGCAACCACCACCTTGAACCCCTTGTCCACATTTTTGCAAACGAACTTGATCTTGGAAACTGAAATAGGAACTCTCAAGTCCAAGTGGTCTGGCTTGACATTTTTGGCCAGAAAAAGAAGCTGGCTCTGAAACTTTTGTGTTTTGTATAATTTATTGAACTCTTTTGCTGTGGTTTTGCTGTCGAAAAATTTGATAATCTTCAAGTCATTTTCTTTCCCTCCATAAGCAAAAACCCCCAAATGGTCACGATGGTCAGTAAAATCGCTGATTGGTTTGGGATTTGGTACCAAAAGCGGTACTGGATCGGCATCAAACGTATCTGATATTTGTATTAAAAACACCTTACACGACTCGAATGCTATTATCACACTGTCAAATTTTTCGATATTGATCAAGGCTATTGGTTTATCGTGGGATTCCACTGGTAAAGTGTAGCTATGCAATAAAGTGAACAGTTCTGCATCACTTCCCTCACACTGAACGTTATTGTAGATCGATACGGTTCCATCTGCTCTGGCACACACCAAGTATTTCTCCTCGAAAACTGTAAACTTGTTGATGTGCTGCGATGAGGAAGCGTCATTGGCAAATGTTTCCACCGCTTTGGGCTGCACCCCGTCCTTTTTCGATGTGTCAGTTCCTCTAACGCACTCAATTTTCTTGAACGCGCTATTGTCGTTCGACGCTATTAGAAATTTCATGGTCTACCCACTTGTTGTCTCTTGTCACTTGACCACTTCTTTGGTGTAATAGTGAATGCGATGAGATGAGATGAGTGGTCGTGTCTGTTGGCAAAAGTCCCCATTCACTTTCCACAAACCCACCCCGATGGGGGTGTAAATGGAGGCATTGAGTGGTCACAATAAAGCAAAAGAAGTCAAGAAGAGCAGAGCATGACAATGACTGTTTTTGTTTCGAATTTTTTTCGAAATATTTGTGGTTAAACTTCGTCGGCTAAGCTAATGGAAATAACCAAATGAAGCCACAAGATACAAGACAACGAAAATTCATGTTCACGTAGCAAAAAGTACACTGAAACAAGAAGCATCCTTACAAGTTTCGAGCCAGTAATTCAGCAGCGAGACTTTCCAACAAAATAAATTCGTTGATGAAGAGTTGATTATGTTTTTAGCGAGGAACAAATGGCTGCAAAATCGCCCTTTAACAATCCAAAGAAAAAAACATTTTTCCACATTTGCTGGGTGGCAATAAAATGGCTTGAAAAAAGACCGCAATGAGTCTCATTTTCAATCCTCGAGTCCAGAAGGTTTTCATGTTTGCTTTAAACACTCCGGAAAACGTAAAGCAATCGCGTTCAAGGTAAACCTGGTTGAAACATTGTTGGTCATTTTGCAACCAAAAAGAGATCTTCATTTGTTCACACATTCAAATTATCCAAATTGATATTGCACCATGATATGGAACATACGTATCCACTTGAGACTAGCACAGTATTGGGCCGTTCTGTTGATATGTTTTGACTTCCTTAATTCCAGTGTCCCTGCCCTTTGTAGGTCGAGGCGCACTTACCGCGACCTCGACGTAACTTTTGATATCCTAGCCAAGACGCAGCTCAAACCTGGAACCACGCATGGTGCAGTCGCTGTAGCACCTTGGAACCTCAGTTCAAGTTCAAACTAGGAAATCAGCTAAGGCTACGAAATCACACCACGACACCAAAACTGGCAGTTGCGATGTGGGATACGCAGACCCAGTCTCAATTGCAAGAGTTCCTTTCCCAGCACCTCCGAAATGTCACTGATTACGGAGATTTCTACACCCATATCAACTATGACCAATTGTGTCTTTTGGTGAAATGTGACGATATCGACTATATCAACATGAAAATCGATGAATTCGCCACTTCGCATTTGTTCCCATCTGGCAAGTTTGACAGCAATGCGTTGAAGAACTACCACTCCCTCACCAATAGTTGTGCTGCGGAGATAAATAGTCTCCAGTTGAAACCATTCTTTCTACTGGAACATGTTACTGAAGGCACCGAAGACGATTTGACGCTGCAAACATCGAATTCGACTCATCCCCCAGGCAGAACTTCTCCACCAAACTCCAGTAACCGTGATACCACAATGAATAGAAGTAGCAGTCTTACCATCGCAAAGACCCGGGCCACAAATCATCGTCACCGGCGACTATCGCTTGATTTGATCCATAATAACGCAAGAAACAGGTCACAACTGTCGGGTCCAGCACCAATTGATGCCACAATGGTCAATGTAAACGTTCAGCCAGCCAAAATTGGATTGATGCCTACACCAGAAGTGAGATCAAGAAGGTTTCTGCTAAACTATGGCAAACGAGACAAATCTGGTGCAAAACAGAGAACCAGCTTCCCACCTGTGGAAACCTCCAACCGAAGAAATAGCATGGTGATGCAGAGTCTACCCACATATGTTTTAGATCAGTTGAAACAACCGGAACATACTGGGTCCAAAAACAACGAAAACATGATCAAACAATTATCTGAAGCAGTTCATCGACTGACAGTAATACTGCCACCTCCACAGGATTCACTGCAGAATTCCAAACCACATAAAGTGCCTGTTGACACCTCCCAGCACCGAGGAATAATCAACGGTTTAAAGCCTAATGTGGTAGAAGAAGAAGACACTAGCAAGCATCCCAGTACTACGAGGTTCCAGAACGTTCTTGCTTACTCTCAGCAATTGTACACCCATTCTACGGAGGTATTTTCTGACAAGGCAGAACGAACCGTTGACAGCCCCAATACCACGTCTGAGAGAGCTGAAACAGTACAGGAGGATATCACCGATGACGAGTATGTTCTGCCCAACGTAGTGACAAGGTATTACCAGATAGACGATGAGGACTCGCAAGAACGAGAGGAGTTTTTGAGAGCGTTGGATGCCGACGACGACACGGAGTTGCTCAATGGCAACGATAGTATGGATGAAATCAACCACCATGACAGTGGAAATGACGAATATTTGTTTTAAATCTGACTTACTGTACATTATAATTAATGGGTTACATACTAATGATACATGGCAAATCAACAGGTAGGATAGACCAAATGCTAACTGGAAGGGGTGTCATTAAAAGTATCGTGTGCCACGGATGAAATTCAACGAATACTCGTACATCCACATGGAAATTGCACTTGTTGGGGCGGTTTTCAACACACTTACCCCAAACCCTCGGTAAAATCCAAGAGGACCCTCTTTGAGGACAATTGATTTTGCCAATTGCATCGCAGATGGTAGCTGATTATTATGGCTCACGGCATACATTTGACACCGTTTTCGTATTGTGTCCAACGGAAACGTCAATCCTTTTGCTGCTGCCCCAGCAACAAACCCACAGATACCCTCAATAAACGGAATATGAGGGAAAAGTCGAGAGTACTCCCTGGCTTTTTCATAGGTAGCGAACATCAATCCAGTATTTAGGGTGATGGAAAGCATGGCCGGTTTGATTCCGGAAAAAATCCCAAAGATACCTTCATTCTTCAAGATATCTCTCAGGGCCAAAGACATGGAAAGAAACCGTTTAGTAGAGTTTGCTGCTAATCGGGTTCTGAGCAAATCAAATGGATAAGACGCAGTGGTACTCACTACCCCTGACGCCATTCCTGTGACTAGAGAATGCATGGTGGGAGAAAATTGAACATCGTAGGTGTTTGATAGGTCTTCAAAAGTACGATTAAAGTATGAATACGACGCGAACTGGATGGCGCCGTACAACACATAGAGTATTTCCGCCGGCACGTTCCCCTTCCACAACGCCAATGGACCTTCCTTCACAAGCAACTCCTTGGCTACGTGGAAAACTCCAGGACTCTGGCGGAAGTGCTGCGTCTGTAGTTGTAATCGAATCTTGAGCGTGTCCAACGGAGCCGTAACCCCTCGAGCTACACCGCCGGAGATCGCCCCCGACAAAGCCGCTTCGTAGCCGGACACTGCCGACCCTTTCTTCAAGTGGTCGTCCCACTCCCGTTTAGATGCCATTCATTCACTGTGGTGTTCTTTGAGGGGCCCACTCCACCACTGAAATGTAGATGAGCAACGGTTATCTCATCGCCGATGAAGGTTGAAGATCTTCACGTGATATTTCGGATTTGCAATCCCGGTGAGATGGACCGAACGTGACTTTTCGGCGTAATACCTCCACAAGAGTTCTTGGTTTGGGGCTCTTCCCCTAATTGTTTATGCTCTACCATGACTACTTAGGGTGAAACAACAACAAGAAGAAGGTTTCTCTTATTGTCGTCTATTTCCTGTTTAAGTTCCATCCATCTTTTCCCCCTTGATCATAAAGTGTTCTTCGCTTAATAGGCTTCGAGCTTATATAGCGTACACACAACCATCATTATGTTAACTAATACATTCATCGGCTCAAGCAAACAAACACACGCGTCTTCAATGACCATCTCTGAGCACCTGCTACATCGCCACGAGCTTATTCCCCTGCGACAACTTGAGGACATTTGCATCAAGTTTGTTGCCATTGACAACGCGTTGTCTTTACATTTCACCAACCACCATACTAGTCCGCTATTGACAAAGGTATTGGATTCGGCGAGCTCTCTTGCGAACTTGCGCATCAAGATAAGCGATATTGAGCGTATTTTGCACTTGGATTCGCGTTTATACCACGTCTACAGCCTCTGCGGAAGTGCGTATGACTTCACCCAAATCTACGTTAAGTTCCCTGCCAGTTTCACAAATATCCAGATTCACCACCGTCGAACAGAGTTTGTGCAAATAATGAACGCGTGGATCGATACAAATACTCTGGCGCAACTTGTCCCCACTATAGAAATACAACTGGTTTTGGTGAAACGAACGGAGTCTCCGTCGAAAATAGTCAAACGGATTTCATCACCCACAAGACGGGATTTTGGTGATTTAAAGAATTCATCATCAAAATTCCAATTTAAAGAGCGGCAAGAATTGGTTGAACAACGGAAAAATAACGGCTTGTCGCTCGTAGAACGAATCAAACTCAAAGAAAAACAAGCAGCCACACAAAAAAAAGACCCCAACCAATCGTACAAAGAATACCTCCACGGCAAGGCCAGAGCCATCTATGAAATCATCCACCAGTCGGTGCCGAAAGACAACTCGGTAGCAACTTTCTCCATGGCCAAATTGTGCGAAATCGTCAAGGATAGCACCATGTATCCCCCAACAACTCAGGAAGTTGTCGATATAATCAACCTCATTTGTGACAAGCTAGATCGTGATACTTTTGCTACCGTGGAGAGAAACGGTATCACAATCTTGAAAGTCCGAAACTTGGATAGAGGGCAAGATTTGAAGCTTCTTCAGTCAGCTTGACGATGCTTTGTGCTTTCTTCTTTCTGCATCAGCATCAACATAATAACTAATACACGCATTTTAATCAATATGTTGCAATTCATTTACGTACTTTGTATTGAACTTTGTAGTAAACACTCTATAAACAGACTTTACACATATTAATTGTCTCTCAATGCTATATCAGCTGCACCGGAGTTCATGAAGAAGTGCTTCAACACAAGTTCTACGGCAGCAGTACCAAGTAAGTCTAACGCAATGGCCCCCGTCAATTTGGTCTTGAAAGTAACATCCATAGGAACAAACTTCATGGCTTCGTTCAACTCCGGAATGAATTCGGTAGAACCAGAGAATGCTAACGCAGCAACTCCTACTAAGCCGTAAAACATCCCCTTGTTGTCCCTGATCGATTCTCTAAATGGCAAACCTTGGTAGTTGACGGCAAAAGTCGACACTTGCTGGGCTAATTGTAACAAGAACATCCCAGTATTAAGCAAGGAGGGAACGAATTCCTTCTCCAAATCAATTTGTGGTTCTCTTGGCTCTAAGATGTAGATTTCGCGGGTGATATAAATCAAGGTGATAATGTGAATAGCAAATTGTCCCAAAATCGATCCCATGATGTAGATATTGAAAATCCCTTCTTGAGGTCTTTCCTTAGACAACTTTTCGATTGGTTTGCCTCGAGAAATAGACAAGAAACAGACAGACAATAAAATACCAGACACAGTTGCTTGACCATCACCAAATTTTATCCCGGCTAAGTACAACACCGAAAGAGAATAAGCCGAAATCAAACAGTTCAACGCAAGGATTTTGTACATTTGGATAGTGGAAACCAAAGCACAACGACCTTGACGGATGATGTGGGTGACAGCAGAGACATTTGATAACTTAGAAGTAAATGGAGCAGCAACAGAAGCATCTCCCAATTTCAAAACTGGAGCTTCGTCATCACCATCAGCTTCGTTGAGAGCACCCAAAATCTGATCAGCAAAGTTTACCTTTTCTCTCTTGGTTCCAGAGGGTTTAATGACTTCACTGTTTTTGTTGGCTGCTTCGACAGCTTTTCTCAATTCGGCAGTAATTTCAACACCCTTCTTTTCCATGGCTTCCAAATACTTTGGATTCGATGGGCCAGGAGGATACAAATGAGCAATAGTCACAGGAACTGGTGGAGGTGGTTTACCCCAGTTAGCCAATAATGAAACTTGTTTCTCGTAAACAGTTTGTTGAGTTTCAATCTTTCTTTGTTCAGCAATCTTCTTCATACCTTCCTCAGTACCGTTCAACAAGGCGACCCCGATGTGTGCTTGTTTCAAAGCACCCACATCGTTGGTCCCGTCACCACACATCAAAGTGTTGTAACCAGCTTCCTTAAGCGATGTCAAGATAAACTCTTTTTGTGAAGGCGATACACGAGCGTAAACCCAAGTATGTTTCAATAAGTCCAAGATTTGCTTGTGATCAGCAAGGTAGTTGAGAGCATAGCCGGTAATACAGATATCGTGGATCTTGAAAATATCGATATTGATTTCGTCGTCAGAATTGAATGGAAGGATCACAGTTTCGTCAATGTTTCTCCACACCAAGTTTTCACTATCTGAAACTTCGTGGTGTTCCTCTGGAGCATCCAAAATCAACACATCCTTAGTAGTGATGGCCACTTCTTTGGCCACATGGCAAGCAGTTAATGGGTTATCACCAGTAATCATAACACATCTGTGGCTCGATTCGTTCAACATCTTGATAGTTTCAATCGCATCGTCCTTCAATGGACAGTGGAAAACAATGAATCCAGCAAAATGCAACTTGGACTCAACGTCTTTTCTATCGATTTTACTAACATTAATCTTGGTTTCCAAATATTTGTAACCTAAAGCTAACACTCTGGAACCAGCCCTAGTAAATGACTTGTAGATCTCCTCGTAGTTTTCTGGAGCATCAACCAACATGGTACGGATAGTTTCAGGTGCCCCCTTGACAGCAACGAAATTCTTTCCTGGAACATTGTTAATAGACGAAATAGCAGCAGATCTCTTCAAAGCAGAACTAAATTGGAAACGACGTAAAATGTGGATTTTGTCGGTCTTCTTGCCGTGAGTTCTTTCGACAGTGTCGTTGGCACCAACAACCCAGCTAGCAGCTTTCAAAGTAGCCTGTTCCATAGGATCACCAACAATTTCTCCATCGTCTAATTTAACCAAAGCATGAGCAGTACCGAGAACAAAAGACGTAGTTTCGGGAGCCTCGTCTGCTTTGTACAAGTGGTGAATATCATCATTCTTGAACCCAGCCAATCCTTCAAAAACTAAATCCTCCGCTGTCAAAGTACCAGTTTTATCAAAACAACAAACATCGATTCTACCAGCCAATGGGATTCTAAATGGTTCAGTACAGTAAACGTAAAATTTCAAAAGAGACGACAACGACGAATTCACTGCCATGGTCAATTCCATTGGTAATTCTGGAGGAACCACCGACGTAATAACTAGAATACAATCAAGAATCAACTTGGATTGAATTCTACCCATTCTGGTACCTTCAACCCAAACGTACCACGAAGCAGCAATAGCGAATTGTAACAAGAACAAAATAAAAAAGAATGCTTCCTTGTTACCAACAGACACTCTTTCGGAGCTGAAGATCATCATTCTGACCAAGGAACCTTGCGAGGTTTCAAATCCAGTTTTAGAAACGTACGCTAACGCACCGTGATCTGGTGCGATAGGAATATGGCTAGAGGCATCTTGAGGAGTGACTTGCAAAGCCATAGTACCACCGTGCAAGATCGAGTTTTTGTCAAATGACTCCACCGCCAACGCATCCTCTCCTGGTCTTAATTTGATAGACTCTTTCAACAATGGGGTTGATTCCCCAGAAAGCATGGCTTCGTTGACAATTGCTGTACCGTCCAACAAAAGCATATCACAAGGTAATGCAGAGCCCTCCTGAGTACGAGTCACAGATACGATATCACCAGGAAACAACTCGGTAGTTTGTAATTGTTTCCATTTTTTGTCTCTGTAAGCATAAATATCGTATGGTTTAATCCCCATGGACTGGAATTCCGACATGGTGACTCTTCTTTGGAACACAGTGGACATTTCAAATGCCACAAGAACAAACAAAGAGAACAACGAGTAGTACCATTGTTCATCCATACACCACAAGGCTACACAGAAGATTTGAAACACGAAAAAAGGAGCAACAGCATGCTCTTTGAACAATTCCCAGAATGTAGGGATAGGAATATCAAACTTGTTTTCTCCGTAAGTTCTCGTTAACTCTGGCAATTGGGACGATTTCAATCCTGTTGCTGTGTGAAAAGTAGATAATTTTGGGGCAGAATCAAACTCAAATTGGGGTGGGGAGAACTTGGCGATTTCAGTATGGAATAAGTGTCTTCTTTTTTGGAAGAGAAACGAGATCTGGTCGTTTTCTCTCACAACGGGAACAATGGCGCCAACTCCGGCGTTGGCTGCTGGAGTGATCTTGATGTGCGACGCTTCTGACAATTGGGAAACCTTAGAATAGTTGAACTTTGTGTCGATGTCGATGTTCCAGTGTGGCATCAACCACATCAAGAAGTTAAACGAAATGATCGTGATCAAGTAAACAAAAGTCCATTCGCTACCTTTGATGTAGACATCATAGTGGTTAAAGTACACCTGGAGGAACACCGGGTAAATGATGGTGAATGGCCACACAAACGGCCTCAAAAATACCGATTTGGGCACTAGCAATACCGCGTCAACAATTGACGGATTGTCCACAATGCTCAGGGCCATGGCAAGTGGATATTAGTGGGATCGAATATGATTTACAAAAGAGTCAAGCGGTTGGAAATTTTAAATTTTTGCCAGCGAGCACCGGTAGATAGAAGATTTTGGAACATTTGCGCCCGTAGCCAGACGTGGGCGTGGGGTGGCCGTTGTATGGTCGCGGCAGCGAAATGAAAGCTGGAAACATAAAGCAGCGCTACTGTAAAAGGTGATACTGTGATTGGAACTCGTTACAAGAGTACGTATGTCAGAGATGAGTGTGTCCTGAGGTTGACAAGGTTCATAAGAGAGCTGTATTTTCTCGTGAATTCATTTTTGTGACAAATTCATCAGTATCAAACCTGGATAATCACTTCACACAGTTGTGAAAAGTCCGACATTGGTTTCGGTGCAAAACTTCTTGCATGAGTATTTAGCGTGGTTTATGTCGGTGATGTCGCTACTGCTGGTAGTGATCGAACGTAAACCCCATTCGAAAAAAAGTGGGCATTTCTATTTTCAAGATTTTCTTTATCATTAAATTACTATTTGAGTTTGTTGCATTAGGGTTGCACAAAATCAATTTCATCAAAATAATGCGTGAGCATGGGATGATAATAGACTATGAAGAGTAGGCTAGGAAGCGTAGAAATATTGTAAGTTCATTTACATCGTTTTCGAGCAAAAATTAAAGTAAGGTATAGAAAAGAGTCTGGGATTCTTCTGGCCCACGTTAATCAAGATTCTACGATATAGACTACAGTATCACCAAGCTTCACCAATGTGTGTTATTTACGCATGAGATTACATTGTCACACTCTATTGTTTATTCAATACAAGTTTTATTATCTGTGTTACTTCCAAATATCCATGAGAAAAAGACTAACGTGAGGGTTATTTCTGTTTCGCTTCAGTCTACAACGTCAATGTCGCACATCTAGCGCTCTCGTGTGCCTTTCTGCAAAGTGACTGAAAATTTCATCATCAGACTCTCTTTTTTAATTAGACAATATTTTGTGCATTAAGTGAAGTTATTTTTTTCGCTTCGTTTGTAGCACATCTTGCTATTCATCACTCAAAGATTCAATGCTAAACGACTGATTCACTATTGTGGTATCGATCAAAGAGGGATTGGGTTCTCTTCCTAGACTGTCCAATATCTATACAAGTGGTTGTTGATTTCAACAAGATGTAATCTTCTAGTTCTCGACTGTGCCCTGTTTTTTGCGGCAGCAAAAGCACCAATTCTGAGAGTTTTTTTGCAAATACATTGGTAGCTTAAAAAAGACTTTTCAGTATTCATATACAGAGTGCACTAATACTCGGGGCTTTTGGGCTTTATCAGAGTACCTTCATCCATGTTCAGTTTGCCCGTCCAAAATTTCTCCTGTTTGCGGAGGTTTTTTTCCAAGCTATAGTCGGGAGCCATTTTCGATATCAATTTACCTAACAAACGCAGACAACAAATACGCACCGAGGACAATATATTTGAGTGAGCTCTCGTTTCGTTTCCTTCTCTACAACTTTTTCCATTCTTGTTCACCCTAAATTAGTTAAGTAAGCCCAAAAGCAATGCAGCCTAAAATTGATCGACCAAGCAAATACTTGCATGGAAGGTTGAAAATTCTAGTAGGAGAAATCAGCCAACTTGCGATAGTAATTGAGTCTTTTGGCATTCACCGAAATGAAGATTGGATAATCCTTCTTGGAGATGTGATAAGAGATAAATTCTGTGAATGGAATTCATCACTAGTTCAATTTTGATGTCAAATGATAGTGATTTTGCAAAAATGGGTGAAAAATACCAACTAGGATATTCACGACCGTAAATTCATCAAACCTACGTGTATAATATACCTTCAAGTCGTGGCTGATCAATGTAGCTCATAATAAAAGAGAAACACGAACTTCGATATTATTTTTAATGGGTGTAAGACAAATTCATTTCTGTAATTATTGCTACAATGGCCAGAAGAACTTCCGTTATATCGCCTCTGTCATTATAGAGTGTCAACATTGCTTGCTTGTTGTTTTTACATGGCATGTTGAGCGAATACCGGTACTTCACGAATTTTTCAAAAGAGGATAACTTGATCGCTGTCCTTTCATCTTGGACCCCAAATTCGTTATGTGAGTAAAACAACATTTGACTAAGAGGAAACTGACTTTCGGATTCTTGCGAATGTGAAGTAGGAAATCAATTGCTTTTGCGATGCTTTTGAAATTGAGAGCTCCGCGAGATTATCAAGACATGCCTTTATCATGAAAATCCGTTGGTCTTTGTTTCCTCGTGAATGCACTCACCTTTCAATCAATAGATTGAGAAAGAGTGTGACTCGGAGCAATAAAGAAACCATTGGCCCTAAAGTTCTGCATATTCTATGTTTATTGATCGTATACGTGACAACTGTAAAGAGTATGCCTCAAGTTTGGTATCCATAGGTACTACGAGCATCAATTTTTTAGTGATTCAAGATTGTTCTCCCTAATCCAGAGTCCTGTCTGATTTTACAATTTTTTTCCTTAGTTAAAGATCTAGAGATCTGATACGTTAAGTGATTACTAATAGAATCATTGTTGGTAGTAACAGTAGATTGTTAGGAATTGCAATGATTTCTCGGAAAGCAATGGTTTTCAGAAAAAAAATTGACATTATTATTAAGTGAAGATTTGGCTGCAAAATTTGTAAAAAATTGTGGCTTCATTGCGTCAGACATATAAATTGTACAAGAAGTCTCCGAGTATTAGAAATCATAAATCGTTCACCATTCAACTCCATGTCATTTCAAGAAATACCCACTGTAGATCTCAATGAGGCCTTTGATCCCGCCACCAAACCTCAGTTTTTAAAAGCTTTGCGTCACGCAATTATCAATGTTGGGTTCCTTTTATTGAAAAATTACCAATCTGTGGGTCCCAGTACAGATGATTTCAATAGCATCAAGACCGAAGCAATCAACTTTTTTGATTTGCCAGACAAGTACAAAGAAGAGGTTGAAATGATAAATTCGCCTCACTTCTTAGGGTACACCAGATTGGCAAATGAAATTACCAGTAACCATGCCGACTGGAGAGAGCAAATTGATCTAGGAACGGAGTTACCGGCGCCATCAAAAGACGAACCTATTTATCGAAACATCGAGGGCCCAAATTTGTGGCCTGAAGCATCTGCCATTCCAAATTTCAAGCCTACTATTTTGAACTATATAGACAAGATGTCGCATTTGTCCTTAGTTTTCAAATCGTTGGTTGCAGAGGCAATTGGCTTGCCAGCCAATGCATTCGACGGGTTCTTCAAACCAAACCAGCAATGCAAAATGAAGTTGATTGCTTACCCAGATTCAGCAGAATTGACTGACAAGTCTTCAATTGCCAAAGCTGACGAAACCCCAGACTCGAATCAAGGCTGTGGTCCTCACAGAGACTCTGATCTTCTCACGTATATATACCAAGCAACTGAGCATCACGACTCTTTGCAAATTCAAAACTGGCAAGGCGAGTGGGTGACAGTGCCCTACGTTGAAAATACGTTGGTGGTCAATGTGGGACAAACGTTGGAGGCCATAACTCAAGGAGTGTGTAAAGCTACAATTCACCGAGTTCTCATTCCTCAAGCAGGTACCGGAACTAGAATTTCAATTCCGTTTTTCCAAACAATTGATTTGGATTCGCATAAAAACATTGTCAACAACATTCCAGAAGAGGTTTTACAGTTGACCAAAACAAGAGACGCCACAATTGAGAAGTGGGGCCAGATCGGTTTTCAGTTCATACCTGACGTAAACAAAGACCCTGTAGGAGTTTCGGTTTTCAAAAATAGGATCAAGTCTCATCAAGACGTTGCAAAAAGATGGTATCCCGAAATCTTGAAACAAGTGTTACAGGATTACAAATAGTAAACGAAATGTGTAGTTTGGGGTTGAATTCAAAATGACACTTGAAACAGTACATATCTACCGATCAAACTAACAGTTTAAACACTATATGTAGCTAACGATTATATGTTTATTAGTACAAACCCTAGTAAAGGACAAAATCAAGCATTGAAAAATCTAATATTGGTTGTCGGATTCTTGAGATGGTTTGGATTCAGATTGACTTTGTTGGTTAGAGCCTTGAGAACCTCCTTGCAAGTCACCGTAGAGGGTCTTGGCGTTTTCAGAAAGGTTACCTGTACCTGATTCGTAATCAGAGTAGGTAGTCTTAGCATCGTCAGCTAACTTCTTGAAGTCGATATTTTTACCTTGTTGTTGGTAAAGTTCTTCACCTTGTTGAATGATATTTTGGAAAGACATATTTAGATCTAATTGTAAGTGATAAATTACTCGAAATTCCACAATCCCGTAGTATTTATACCTCAATTCTGAAATTTCACGTCGGCAATAACATTTGCCCCAATTCGTGTTTCGACAAATAGGGAAGAGTGGCTTGCAGATATGTACGAATTTATTTCACTTTGTTCTCGAGTCATGTCTTACGACGACACAATACCCTCGATATGACAACCTCTTGTATGGTTTTTCCCTTAGAAATGCTTCATGGCACATAGACAGCTCCATAGTATTCTTTTGATTCTCGTGTTTGTCCAGGGTTACGCGACTGTGGAGGAATCGAGTATGAAACATGCAACTCGGTAAACACCACTCGCATTTGGTCACGTCATCCTGAAATACGGACACGTAATATACCGGTGGATCTTACACGACAATCAACTGTCTGCATATTCTAGTACTATTTCGCAACATTGTGCGTCGACAGTTTTGTGATTCGGTGTAGATTCACGAGATTTTTCGCCGTGCGACAATTCCTGGAAATTCCTGACATTTCCTGAATGTATATGACAATTCCTGACATTACCTGACATTTCCTCACTGCTGAAGGAGAAATACATTGTAGTGTACAAGCATTGCTCGTGAGCTTTTCAATCAAACATAATGGCTTATCGCATCGGCATTTTTCGTATGTCCACTTTGCAAGAACCACCTATCTTAAACCCAATACACTAAAATTACATTTCACTATTATATATTTAAACTATTAACAAATCGTGTTTATGACTGATTGCGGATAATTGAATAGCTCGATAGTTGACCTAGAGCTTCAACTTTTGCAAAATGTTGATGGTTTGTTCATAACCTTCAATTTCCGCAGTCAATTTCTCTAATCTCTTGTATGCGGAGTCTTTAGCAGCTTGGTTGGTCTTTTCTGTGAACTTACTGATACCTTCATTGGTCTTCTTTGTGAATTCTTGGGCAGTGGCCAATTTCTTTTCAACTTTGCCAATCTCGGCATCAATGTCAATTTGTCCCTTGACTAACAAGTGCACAGTGATACCGCTTCCAACAGCTTGTAAGGCACATCCACTTGGAGTTTCTTCAGCCGATCTGACAACGGTGATCTTTTCGACACCTCTAATCAACGATACAATGGAGTCTTGTTGTGATTGCACGACATTATGGATCTCCGCATCGTTAATCTCAACGTAGACTTGACCGTTCTTGACAATGTTGTATTGAGCCAAAACAGATCTTGCACCTTTGGTAATTTCCAAGATCGTTTCATATCCGTTACTTGCTTTGATGTTGTCGTATTCTTCGACGTATTCTGGGTATGGCGCAACGACAATAGATTTGCTTTCGTCGCCAGCACGTCTTGGTAATCTTTGCCACATTTCTTCAGTAACGAAAGGCATAAATGGATGAATCAATCTTAATGCACTATCAATACATGTGTAAAGAGTGTCCTGAGCAGACTTCTTTTGATCCTCACTACCATCTTGAATCAATGTCTTGGAGTTTTCAATGTAAACATCACACACATCATACCAGTATTCGTAAATGTAGTTACAAGCTTCACCGAACTCACGAGCTTCCAAAGATTTGTTTACATTCTTGGTAGCAATGGTCAATTTATGCAAAATCCATTTTTCGACTAATGATTCCTTACCTGATAAGGAAGCAGTCGATGGAGGTTGGTAATCATCTCCCAATTTTCCTAACGCGAATTTAGTAGCTTGGTAAATCTTGTTACAGAACTTACGGTAACCTTCAACTCTCAAAATATCCAAGTTGATATCTCTACCACCAGTGGAGTATGCACAAAGCGCAAATCTAAGAGCATCGGTACCACATTCAGGAATACCATTTGGATATGAAGCCTTTTGACCTTCCATGGCTTTCTTCAACTCTCTTGGGTCCAAGTTACCACCAATCAATTTGTCGTGTAATTTTTGTAATGGAATACCAGAAATAACATCTAATGGATCAATGACATTACCTAACGATTTGGACATCTTACGACCTTGAGCATCACGAACTAACGAGTGACAGAAAACCTCCTTGAATGGAACTTGGCCGGTCAATTTCAATCCCATCAAAATCATACGTGAAACCCAGAAGAACAAAATATCCCAACCAGTTTCTAACATAGACATTGGGGCGAATAATTTCATATCCTGAGTATTGTGTGGCCATCCTAAAGTAGAAATTGGCCATAAACCAGAAGAGAACCACGTATCCAACACATCTTCGTCTTGTTCTAAATTGAACTTGACATCGCCAAACTTCTTTTTAGCTTTTTCAAGGGCTTCTTCCTCGGTTCTTCCAGCAATCCAATATTCGTTATCTAATCTGTCGTTAGATTTTCCTTCAATTTCAACGAAATACACAGGGCATCTGTGACCCCACCATAATTGACGAGAAATACACCAATCTTGGATGTTTTCTAACCAATGGAAATATTCATTTTCGGATGATTTTGGAGTGATGGTAATTTCACCCGACTTGACTGCCTTGATAGCTTCAACAGCCATGTCTTTTTGGTTGACCCACCATTGTGGTTTTAACAATGGTTCAATGATATCGCCAGATCTTGAACAGGTTGGAATGGTCATTTCATTGTCTTGTTGACCTTCAAATAACCCTTTAGCTTGCAATTGTTCAATAACTTTAACTCTAGCATCGAATCTTTTCATACCCTTCCATTCAGGACCACAGTTTTCGTTCAAGAGACCATCATCAGTAAAGGTGTTAATGAACTCCAAGTTACTTCTCTTACCAGTTTGGTAATCGTTTTGGTCGTGAGCTGGTGTAATTTTAACAGCACCGGTACCGAATTCCATGTCAACTGCTTCGCTATCAGTGACAATTGGTAATTTACGATCCAAGAATGGATGTTGAACAAACTTACCATGTAAGTGAGTATATCTTGGATCTTTTGGATGAACTGCAACAGCAGTGTCACCGAAGATGGTTTCAGGTCTTGTTGTTGCCACAGTCAATTTCTCGTTAGTTCCTTCAACCAAATAAGAGAATGACGTTAAAACACCAAATTCAACTTTGTTATCATAACCTGGAACATTCAATTGAGTTCTACCTGCAACGTTCTTGTTGTCGACTTCCAAGTTAGAAATAGCAGTGTTCAATTTAACAGACCAGTTAACTAATCTAGATGCTCTGTAAATGGTACCATCCTCGTGCAATCTGACAAAAGCTTCAGTGACAGCTTCTGATAAGTTAGGATCTAAAGTGAATGCTTCTCTGGTCCAGTCGTACGATGCACCCAAAGTTTTAACTTGTGATTTGATTCTTGCATGATATTCTTCTTTCCATTCCCAAACCTTTTCCACGAATTTTTCTCTACCATAGTCATGTCTGGTTTTCTTTTCTTTGGCCCACAATTGTTTTTCAACCACAGATTGAGTAGCAATACCAGCGTGATCGAACCCTGGCAAGAACAAAGTGGTCTTTCCTTTCATTCTATTCCATCTAATCAAAGAATCTTGAATAGCAATGGTCAATGCATGTCCAATGTGTAAAGCACCAGTGACATTTGGTGGAGGGGCAGGAATAGTAAATGCACCTTGGGGTTTGATCTTACCATCTTTAGTTAATTCTGGGGCAAATAACCCTTGTTTATCCCACCAGTTGTACCACGAGCTTTCGACGTTCTTAGGATTGTAAGCCTTAAAAGCAGGATCTTCCAATGACGCTAAAACTTTCTTCTCACCTGGAACAGTAGGATCAACATATTCAGGAACAGGAGCAATTTCCTTCTTTTCTTTCTTTGGTTTTGGGGCAGTAGCCTTTGCCTTTTCGGCTTGTTTGGCCTTCTTAGCCTCAAACTTGGCTAACTTTTCTGCCTTCTTACGTTCATTTTCTAATTGTTTGGCAGTCTTTACTGGCGCTTCACCAGTAGCAGCTGGAGTAGGTTCAGACATCACTTTCTGGGAAAATTGTCTTGCGCAGATTGTAGTGTAAGTCGAATGTCTAACTAAACTTGCGATAAACTGTCTTTTAATGCCCAGTCTCCCAAGTACCATACAATAGTTGCACCGTTAAAATTCGCTGTCTTCGCTTATTACTCACAGTGAAAAATTTGTCTTTTTCGAGGTTTTGTGTCACTTTTCACTTGGGTTGCAAAATTTCCCCATACTTTTTGGCCATTAGTCACCACCGTGAACCTAGAAGCTCTACGGTTGTTGTGACTGTACGTTTTCAACGCTTCTGGATTTGAGTATGTCGTTTTTTTGCAAAATGTTTGCAGCCGTTAGTTTCAGGTTCGTAATTTTGTATGCTTCTCAGACCAAAGGTTCAGGACGCTGCCATGGCGTTTTGATTTTCATGAAAGATGGAATGTTTGTAGATTCTCAGCACAGTAACACTATGATTAGGATTTCCATTGGGTGATTGATTACTTTTTCCTCTTGTGTGTGGTTTTTCTCACCTAAAATCACTAATTTGAGATTACTCATACTGTAAGCCATAAAGCATTGCTAGAACAGTTGAGGCCTTAATAACAGAACTGTATCAAAAATGGAAGAGAGCTGTGCTGAAATTGCTTTGAACAAGAGACTCAAAACGTCATGAAATGAAACATCTTTGATACAATTGTCATTCCTGAAAATTAGAATGAACCTCAGAAGAGCAAAATGCACGAGCCTATTCATAATGAGACAATTAGTAGAAGTTTAAGCTACATCATTTTAGAAGTAACCTGACTAACAAAGTCACCGATACACAAAGTTTTTTGACTTGATTTATATTCATTAAATGAAGTGTATCACCACCGTTTCTCATCAGGATCTCGTAGGGTGAACTACGTTCTGCCAATAGAATCATTCCTCCAAGTTTTCAAGTAAATCAAAGTTGGAACGTCAGTAGCTTTTTCTTGCCTGGATCACAAGCTGTCTCATCTTGACGAAGTTCAAAGTAATCTTTCAAAAGTCGATCACTTGGTCATACCGCTAAACCATTTATTTGCGATCGTGTTTGCACTAAACGTCTCCTCATTCTTTGCTTCCGTATTTGCCTTAGGCAACACTATCACGTCAGAGCCATGGGCACTTGTCTCATTGCTCGCACGCAATCTTTGAGCCATCGCCTTGGACATCTTTGCGTTTGTGTTTTTGTTAACTTTGATCTTGCTAATCCCACTGTAGTTCTTTCCACTCATCCCCAATCCAATTTCATTACCGTACCCATCCATAATTGTTTCTTCTTCAACACCAAATTGCATCTTATTCTGACTTTTCCTCAACTCAGACATTTGGAACCGTTCTTTCATTTTCCGGTACCGTCTGCCACCTCTCTTTTTACTCTTTTGTTCAACAGGAACAGGCAATGCTTTATCTGGTTGTTGCTCGGGAGGAGCTAGTAATTTATCAATTTTGACCTGAATCTCTTCGAGGTATTTCCGTCCCAACAGTCCATCACTATCCGATTGACTGAGATCTACTCTGGCTGCTAAGATAATCTTACCACTGACGATTCTCATCACCGATCGTACGATGTCGTTGGGTAAGTATTTCAAAAGATCACAATGGTACAAATACCCTCGCTGTCGTATAAAGTTTGACCTTGTCCCCGACGTGGTAGATAGTTCTTTTACGCCAAGAGACGCTAGATTGCAGGAGGGAGTCATAGCCAATTGCTTTAACGACCCTACACTGATCAATATTTGTGACGTGGTAATTGGGCCAATAATACCACTAACATTGGGAGAAAACTTGGATATTCGGGCCGATATAAATTGTGATAGCTTGTACATGATGTCGTCAAGAGTAAATATGATGTCACAGCACTCCAATATGACATTGAAATCGTCGTCTATAAGTGGAAACTGGTTGGGAACTTGCTGTAAAGCAGCCATTGTAACAACAAGAACAGTCTCGCTCAGGACAACCTCCTTCAACTTAGACTCATAATGCTTTATATTGGCCAAATCCTGTTTTATAATCATGATAATCCTGGCATAGTCAATGGGGTTCAAGATCAACGTTTCAAGTTCAGGAAACACCACCTTGTAGTGAACCTTAAGCACATTCAGAAACAAGCCTATTTCCTGGTTGATAACAGTGGAAAGTTCGTTGATAGATAGAATAAACTTGTACTCGGGCGATGCGTCTTCGTTCACCGATGATATTAGTTCGTGGTAATCTGTCTCTTGGGGGTCAGAAAACTGTGTCACTTTTTGGGACAATTGAGGAATTAGCGGCAAAACCAGCGACAAGTCGTGTAATTGTTGCTTGCTGGTGATTTTGAAGTCGTTCTGGATCAATTTGAAGTGGTTTTGCAAATTGTTGTTTGTTAGCAAATGTTCAAGTTTTTCTTCCAACGACGATTCTCGAGTAGACAGCGGTTTCTCGTGGGAAAAATCAGACCCGACAACTTCTGTGTCGCTTTCGCTGTCCAAATCGTTCAATAATTCCTGTTCATAGTCCGACATTTCTTGAATCTGACACCGGTTAAAAAGTGGGTTTAAATTGTTTCGCACAGTGCAAGATGAGATGCTAAAAAATCCCACGAAGATACCCCCTTGGTAACAGTCCACCACAAAACACTAGATTACACCCAG
Organism: Suzukiozyma manassasensis; assembly: GCA_030569175.1. NCBI lineage: Eukaryota > Fungi > Ascomycota > Pichiomycetes > Serinales > Debaryomycetaceae > Suzukiozyma > Suzukiozyma manassasensis. The sequence goes on along the minus strand of JAJMKC010000001.1, from coordinate 1,232,370 downwards.
AAGCATGGTTTTTCAAGTCCACACGTCCGTGCTAGGGAACTCAGACGGGTCTGCCGAACTTACAGTGGGAAACATAAAGGTCATCACTTCCATAAACGGCCCTATAGAACCCAAAGGAAGACAAGCGTTGCCCACGATGGCAAGCTTGGAAATCGTTATAAGACCGTCGGTGGGGGTATCTACAACAAGAGAAAAGCTTTTAGAAGACAAGTTGCGGTCTCTTTTGCAGGCTGTCATTGTGAGGTACAAGTATCCCAACCAGCATATCCAAATCGTGGTCCAGTTCTTGATAACAGATAGCACAAACGGAAACGAATACACAAGCAAGGAGTTGGATGCCGCAATAAAATGCTGTTACTTTGCCTTGATCGACGCAAGCATCTACTTGAGCTGTTCTTTTGCGTCGATATCGCTGTGTTTAATCGACGGGAAGGTCATCACCAATCCATCGTACAAGCAGCTTTTACAGAGTGAATCCCATCACGTAGTGTGCTTCAGCATCGAGGACCAGAAGCCTCAGAAAGTGCTTTTGTTGGAGAGTATTGGAGACTTCACCGACTCTGAGTTGTTTCAAGTGATCAGTAGTTGTGCTGACGATTGTGTACAAGTTCATGAACAGCAAAGAAAGGTGATTGCCGATAAAATAGAGAAGGACTATGTTTGGAAATGAAATGACCCTTCTCGACGTTTACTGCCACCTACAAAATGTACCACCACTGATAGCAAAAATTGTACTTACATTTACACTGTCCTAGCAAACGCACTAAGAGCACAGTTGCACATCACTGCTTGTATACCAATTCTTGTTCATTGTAATATACATATTCTTTGAACTCTCACTTCCGTGCACCGAAACATGGTGCAGCCCTAAACCTTACCCATAGTGGAAATGCCCCCTTCAATCAATATAACGTAGCCAACGGGTCGAGTCTATTACTTCTACCGGAGCCAGCAATATTCAACAAATTGATTTCTCCATTGGAGAACTTATTGTTTGGATTCATCTTGTGTTTGAACGTGAATCCAATGAAGTTGTTTTGTGCAAATGGTTTTTTGTCCTTCTCTAGTAAGGACTCGTTGTGTTCCTGTCTGGCAAATACGTCTTTGTACTTGGCCATCATTTCTTCATCTTCAAAGTCATCGAAATACCCTGCGTCCTCTTCGTTGTCCAATTGAGGTGTAAAGGGGGGTGTCTTGAGACGCAAATTGTCCCAGTCTTTGATATCACTAAAGTATGGTGCCAGTTTAATTTGGTTGAAGGTTTTGTATCTTGTTGACGGAGAAGCAATCAATTTGACTATCAAGTTCCATGTTCTGTCGGAAAACACGTATCTTCCATCCTTTGTTTGTGGTCTTCTCAAAGCCGTCTTCCAATGTTTCAAGTTGTAGTATGTTTCGTCTTGTTTGGAACCAGAGAATGGTGGATATCCACACAACGCCTCAAACAACATACACCCCAACGACCAGTAGTCAATGGTGTAATCGTAATTCTGACCTTCCAATACCTCCAATGCCATATAATCTGGAGAACCAACTATGGAGTTAGCCAAGTTTAAATGACCTTGGCTTTGCTTGAATATCTTTTGTCTTTCAAACATAAGTTTAGATGGAACTTGGTAGTCCTCCAAGTCTTCCAAATTCTTCAATTTTAATCTCATACTTTCAATTCGATCGTTTGAGACTGTACCGGCTGCCAACCCAAAATCAGTCAATTTGATGTGACCTTTTGAGTCAATTAGAAAGTTCTCTGGTTTCAAATCCCGATGAGTGAATCCTAGTTCGTGTAATGAGTTGACTGCAGCAAACATTTCACTAATGTAAAATCTCGAATGGGGTGGAATGAGGTAACCCGTGTTGTTTAACAACGTTCTAAAGTCACCTCCAGGAACGAATTCCATGGCCAAAAACACCTTTTCTGGATCCTGGAAAGCGTACAATAATTTAACTAACCATTCACTTCGAGTATTGGTCAAGATATCTCTTTCAGTTAGCACATGTCTGGTTTCATCCAATTTAACAAGAAGTTTCTTGTTTAAGATCTTCAATGCACAGATTTCCCGGGTATCCTTCTTTCTGGCTAAGAATACCTGACCATAACCACCTTGACCCACCTGGGTGATCATTTCGAAATCACGATGCTTTGGTTTCAATCTTCTCTTCCTGAGTAACGCCCGTTCACGGCCAATGTAATTCTTCCATTCTAGCTCCTGACGTTGAGGATTGGAAGTGAAATTCGCATCAGTCAACAACTTGTTTTTCACAAGCTTTGTTCTCTCTCTTCTGGTGATGACGTAGTCAAACATGTCGCAATAGTAATCGAGAAAGTATAGCTGAGCAACACTAGCCAATCTCTTGGTTTTGGGGTTGTTTGCTCTCTTCTGGAACTCAGCTTCGGTTAATTGGACTTTATTTGTGGGTTGCAACTGACTTATATTCTGATTCAACTGGCTGATTTGGCCATTGTTGGTGTGATGGGTTTGATAGTTTTGCGGGTATGAATGATGCTGAAACGTGTTTTGGTGAGTGGGAGTGTGCTGAGGAGAGCCCGTGTACCCGAAGCCAAATCTGGATCCTTGAGGACGCTGAGGAGTGTTGTGTAGAATTGATTTCGTAGGTGATGAAACTGGCGTAATATTTTCTTTTTTGGCGTTCATTTGACGATAACTCAGATCCACATCCATGGAGTTTGATATCGAAACATTCTCCATGGACTGGGAAATATCACTGATATCCATATCGCTAGTGTTGTGCTTTGGTGACCTACTGAGAAACGTCATTCTTGGCTACCAGATGAGATCAAAGTTTAGTAGGTTTTCTAAAGAGGATAACTTTTTCTGGGATTTTTTTCCTTAGAGTTCACTAGCTGTGTTTCACCTTGTATAGATGACCCGCAAGAGAACAATGTCGCTTTATTCTATTATAGTTGCAGAAAAATACTATGGGATTTCGAATTGTGTTTATGTTCGCTCTCAAAAGGGTAATTGGCAAATCTACATCGAGTTGTATGCAGTATAGGAAACCCTATTGCTTACAGATGACATTTAATGAGATGAAATGAAGGGCAGCTGTCAAAAAGTGTGTTTTTTGGGGTGAGCGTACGCGTAGTTGGACGGTTCTTATCGAGATGTGCTATTTTGAAGCGTTTTCTCCATTTGTAGATATTTGTAATTTTGTGGTTTTTGTGTAAATTTGTGTAATTTCTGCGTTTCTGAGGGATATTACCAGTAACTTACTTCAAAAAAGTGGTTTTGTGAACCTTTTCTGAACTGACATTACATGCTCAATTTGAATAGTATTGCGACGGGCCGACATTCTAAATCTGTTCGGTACAGTGGGCAGTGTTTTCTATAGATGCCGACAATATTAATTAACTCCGCCGCATCAAGTCTCCACCAACCGGGGTTTGTTGGACTTGTATCACCCCTCTGTCGGACCCCTGATCTTCCATTGGTATTGAGTAGTCAAGTCTTAGCTTCTCTCATCAGCTCACATCTCAAAGGTGAGCACGTGTGTATTTGTTGAAAGATAGCTATCCGTACAAATCGAACGTTATTGCAATAGTCAAGACAGACGGGTAAATAAAAAGAACAAGGAGGGGCCATGGAAAGATCGAAAGAGTATGAAAACGTACAATGAAATTTCAGCCGCCAAAAAGTCTGGGGTATAACACCACACATCGCACCATCAGTTGGTGGGGTTAATAAAATGTAGGGAACTTTTTGTGTCTGGGTCAAATATTGGATGATTTTTGCAACATCGTTAGTGAGTATGACAATGATGGAAAATTGTAGAGTAGTATAGGTACATATATCAACCATCCATTGTAGTTGATGGTGTTTGTGTTCAACAATGACCTAGTTGCTACTCTCCGAAGGGGTTGAAATGATTAACGGTGAACCTGTACACCATTTTATTACTATAGCGTTTTGTGGGGTTGGTATTACATATAAGTCCAGAGCGAGGATTATGGTGCTACTTTTGGAGGTGGAACCGAAAATCAAGGAGTAAAATAATACTGTTACAATACCAACAAACTCCGCGATTGGTAATTCCGGCATAGGAGCTATTGTTCCTTCGTACAGCTCAAATATTTCGTGGAGTAAGATTGACGAGGGGGCCCCGCTTCGTAAAATATTTTGCAGACTTAATTAATTGGTTCGGCATTAGGTGCATGAGGAGACGTATTTATTGGGTGTTTTGGGTTGTTGAATATGCAAGGATGTAAATTTTACCTACTAGGCTTTAGAGTTATATAAAGGGCAGTCATCACCACCTCGTTCCACATCGGAGTTGATATATATATATTATAATTTCTCAACAAAAATTCTGGAAATTTTTTTTGCTTGAAGTAAGAGTTTAGTTGAAGAATGTCAGATTTGGAAAACCAAACCCCCAAAGATCACACTCTTGTGATGAGCGATGACCCTGTCGCTTTCCAAGGTGATGACAACGAAATTACCAAAGTCCACACCGAAGGTGAATACATTCATTTCGGAAATGAAAAATATTTGAGATCGGAGTTGGCTGAAGCTTTCGGTGGTACCATGAACCCAGGTTTATCTCCTCCACCAAAACATAACTTTGCCAACCCCGCTCCGCTTGGATTGTCGGCATTTGCCTTGACTACTTTTGTGTTGTCGTTAATTAACTGTGAAGCCAGAGGTGTTTCTATTCCTAATGTTGTCGTCGGATTAGCATACTTTTACGGTGGCCTCGCCCAACTTGTTGCCGGAATGTTTGAAATTGCTGTTGGTAACACTTTTGGTGGTGTTGCCTTGGGATCTTATGGTGGATTCTGGGGCTCATGGGCTGCTATCCAAACTCCTAGTTTCGGAATTGCTGCTGCATACGAAGGAAAAGAACAAGAGTTCGCATATGCTATTGGATTATACTTAATTGGTTGGTTTATATTTACCTTTTTCATGATGTTAATGACGGTGAAATCTACAGTTGCATTCTTTTCCATCTTCTTCTTTTTATCGATCACGTTTTTGTTGTTAGCTATCGCAGAATTCAAAGGTTCTGTGCCTGTTAAGAAAGCTGCTGGTGTGTTTGGTGTTATTACTGCATTCGCTGCTTGGTACAACGCGTATGCCGGTATCGCTAACGAACAAAACTCCTACATTACTGTCAAGGCCATTCCTCTTCCTGACTTGCAAGATCCAGCAAGAAGTCGCCATTAAACGAAGCTGAGCTTCCATACACGTCACTTAAATGATGGTACTGCTATTTTCCCCCCAATACGTTTTACTGTCGATTTGATGACTTTTCATATAACTGAGTTGTATGATTATTTATTACTATTTATTTACTTATTCTAATGCCCCAATTTTTAATGTTGCCAATACACATAAGGTCTGTCTAAACATAATAGCTCCCATGTAGATCAAGATTGCCTTTTGTGCTGGTTTAAGACTGTCGGACATAAATTACCACATGTTGCATACATAACAAAATTGGTTGCGAAAAGGTGCCAGAATACAGTTTTCCAACTGAAAAAAAATAACGGCCCCCAACCTCGCAGTACATGATCATGCACTCAATAGCATGTTTTATAATTCCTTTTTGTGACCATATACTAACAACGATCTTCGACGAGCTATCGCCTTAACTTGAATAGCAAAGTTTTTCCGACCTGCAAGTATCGAAATTAAGCAACTTGCATTTAAAAACATTCCGCACTTATGTACCGTATCTTTTGCACGGAGTGCCAATCATAGTGTAAATTGTTCAATAGTTTTCACTTCAATTTACATGTACTAGCTAGAGAAAACGCTACAGTGTACCAAATTGGGTATGAGTTTGGTGTGAAATTTGTATTGGATTACCTTACAGGATAGTAAAGAGTTGTGTGTGTTGCGCACCACTGATTTCCTGTATTCTAATATGTCTGTCAAACAAAGAGAGCAGTACACCAAGAGTCGCAAAAGAGAACTTCTTGGATGAATGCTATCTGTCATAAGGTCATCATTAGTTACTTTGGATGCGATCCAATCGTTCCAGACATACATAGGATAATATATAATCCTGCATGCGGTGTCGGTTTCCGGACGTTTTGGAATGTTTTCAGTTTGACGTGCATAGCTCATCATTGATGTGGCTTTAAGACAATTGAAAGGGTACGAACAAATCGTTAGATAGATCGGGAAAAGTACAAGGGAGAATTTATAACACTTTGATGGTGCGAAAGCGATCATAGATGGAACTTCTTTCATTCAAATGATCGTCGAAATGACTCCAGACTCGCACATGCTATCGTATGAAGAACACGTTTTATCAGATTTACATGCCGGAACATTGTCGATGTTTCCCATATGTTTCCCATATGTTTCCCCAAACCATGCTTCCCCAAGCCAGTAAATATTTCGATTACAGCCTTCTGCAAATGAGCCTTTTTGATGTGATTAATTAGGACTGCCTCGTCGACGTAATCATCTCATTTTGGCTTATCTATTTGAATAGCGCAATCCTCGGAAAATATGATCTCTGTCCGATTGTGCGACAAAATTACTGTCCCAAAACCAGAAACCCAATGATATATTCCGCCAGCTAACACAACCCAATGATATATTCCGCCAGCTAACACAACCCAATGATATATTGCGCCAGCTAACACAACCCAATGATATATTCCACCAGCTAACACAGTAGTAGTTGAAGGTGTTGATTCATGTTTCATTGGTAAGTATGTTGAAACAAGTGCCAAGATAAATTTTGGGTCTCCCCCACTGTCTCATGTTTAAGTAGTAGACCCTGACAAAAGAGCAAAATTGCACCTCGTCATCTACAAATGTTGTGCGCTCATCTGTAGATGTCATCGTAGTCCAATTAGATAGTCGCATCTTAAATCACGTTGATCCCGCTGACTCCGATTAAGCTTGCTGCAAATTTTGAGCGGAATCTCTCGAGAGCGAGAAGCGGAATTCACGCGGAGGTACATGATAAGCATGATTTGCTCTTATCAAGCTATAGATATCAGCTTACTTGTTTTGGAAACGATGTCAAATGTTCCGCTACCGTCTAATTATATATCGAGTAGCCATTCCTGTCTTGTGGTGTTTGTTCATCTAGTTTGTCCCATCTGAAATCAGAGACATTACATTGGCAAGCCCGAACAATTCAATAACCATGAGTATCAAAGAAAAAGATATTCAATTCATCGACATCGAGTCTGTTGGGGCAGACGAAAGGATTGAGGCTACTCGATTCACTGACTTTAATGATAAATTAGACGTTGAAAAATATGGTGTTACGCAAAGAGGGTTAAGTTCTCGTCATGTTTCATTGTTGATCATAGGTCAACTGATTGGTACAGGGTTGTACATAGGAATGGGTAAACAGTTGAATGAATCTGGGTCACTATCACTATTCCTAGGATTCGTTTATTGGGCATGTTTTGCAATTTGGCCGTTGATGCAAGCTGTTGGCGAGATGTGTTCATACTTGCCTATCAAGGGAACATTCTTACATTATTGTGCCAGATGGATCGATCCAGCTCTTGGATTTGCTTGTACAATAGTTTACTTGTATACCTCCATGATGTTCGTTTGTGTCGAACTTGTGGGGTTTGCTGGAGTTATCCAGTTCTGGTCCGATTTGAACCCTGGGGTTTGGGTAGCAATAGGTCTAGTTTCCTATTTAATATTCAATGTCTTTGGTGTTCGCTGGTATTGTGAAATAGAGTTCGTTTCATCATTGTTGAAAGCGTTTCTTACAGTTGGGTTGATGCTTTTTTCTTTAATTTCTATGTGTGGGGGAAACCCAAAGCATGATGCATACGGCTTTCAACACTGGAAAGAAGGTGGCCTTTTCAGAAATTTCATTGATGAGGGTCCAACGGGGAACTTTTTGGCTTGGTTCCAAGTGCTCGTGTATGCTGCATTTTCCTGCGGAGGACCTGATCTTTTAGCAATGATTTCTGGAGAAATTCAAAACCCTAGAAAGAACATTGGATTGGCTGCAAAAAAATCTTACATCAGAATTTATGTGTTCACCTTGGGTGGAATCTTCTTTATGAATTGCATATGTAGTGCTGTCAATCCTTCTTTAGTGGCCGGTTTATCAAGTGATGCAACTTCACAAGGTGTACTTGCGTCTCCTTGGGTCATTGGGATTAAAGATGTTGGAGTGCATGGTTTGGATAGTTTGGTGAATGCTCTCATTATGACCTCGGCCTGGTCATGTGGAAATGCATTTGTTTACGGTGCTACAAGATGTGCGTATTCTGCATCCTTGGCAGGCTACTTGCCTAGGTTTTTCTCAAAATGTTTGAGTAATGGGTGTCCTATATTTTGTGTTATTGTGACTTTGATGGTTTCTTGCCTTTCATTTTTATGTGTCAGTAACTCATCTCTTTCAGCATTCTATTGGTTTGTCAACCTTGCAACATCGGGAATTGTTTGTGCTTACGTATGTTTGTGGTTGTGCTATTTCAAGTTTAGAAAAGCATTAGTTGCAAATGGGATTGACATAAAATCTCCCGAATATGGAGCATGGAGAGCCCCCAGAATCGTGCACCCTTACTTATCATACTTTGGAATCTTCAACTGTTGCTTGATTCTCTTGTTCAACGGGTTCTATGTTTTCGTGCATGGAATGTTTAGTGTCGCAAACTTGTTTACTTGTTACTTTGCCCAAGTGTTTTTCATTGTTCTCTATGTATTTTGGAAAATATTCAAGAGGACACACATCAGAGCTGATGATGAGGCAGACATTTTCACTGGAAAAGAAGAAATAGACGCGGAAGAGAAACGGTATCTTGAAGAAGAAGAGAAGAAGCCTGTTAGGAGAGGATTTATTTTCAAGTGCGGAAGAGTGACAATGGATTTCCTCTTCAACTGAAACCTATGCAATTACTATAGGTTTACATAGAGATCGGGGTCACTAATGATTTATGCCAATTATCTAGATGCTTTACTAGCGTAGGTGAGATACATTTCCTGAGAACATAGTCGGAAATGCAGGGTGAACAGACGGTGCCTGCGTTGAAATTTGCCGAAGAGCGACAAAAAAATATTAGGTTGAATTTAGCATGCGGGGATACATCATTGCAAGAGCATTCAATCATCGACGAGGACAAACGGCGCAAGGAAACTGGTTTTCTTGCAACACTAGAAGCTGATATTTAGACTTGACTTGTTCATGTAAATAAAGAATTTCTTTTGAAGACGCGAGACTACTATTTTAAGCTTTGTGGAGTACAATGTACTTCGACCCCGCCACCAAGTAACGGCTGGCAGAAAATTATGTAGCAATGATACACAAACCCCAAACCCCACGCTTGGTTCAAGTGCGACTCTGCTTGAGTTGTGAAAATTTGAAGGGTAAAACGTAAGGCTTTCGCAAGATGCGCATAAAATATTTTTCTGTAGATGAGGCGATTTTGTGAGAAGTAGAATCCAACGTTCAGTCTGATGAACACGTCAGATGCCATGATTCATGATCTTAGCATCACAAGGGCCTACGGAGGCAACGTGCATCCGTGCCCAATTGATCATTGTTGAAACAGAATTTCGTCTGTTCCAGTGCAAAACATTGCTGCAACAATGTAAGACAACACTGAGAAAACAACTTCAAAAACCGAAACGCCGCTCACAAAAGTCTTGTGGTGACATTCAGCATTACATTATTCCGATCTCATCCTTATTGTCTGCCGGCGTGATGAGCAATGTCGGGCCCGTTGAGGAGAGTATGGGGTATGCACTCATGAAAAGTCGGGCAAGGAATGAGAGAATCATGTATAACCAACGGTGAAATCCACGCCACTAGGGATACATATTTTTGCCAATAAACAAAATACTTGAAAACCAGCCGCCAAACATATATTCGGAGGGACTGATCCCCTCTTAGACGGAATTGGTTACGATGCGAAAGAACACTTTTGAAACGATGTCGTAAATCATAATACCCCGATAAAATTGTACAGATTTCATCGCACAGATTCGCACAATGAAAACAAAGAGACAATTTGATTTTCGTGGGGCATCACAGATGCAACTAGGATCGAAATAATGTGCCACACGAAAAATTGCGTCCTATCTCTCCCTTAATGCTTTGGTCTTGAGATATTATCTTGTGCCCGTTTTCAATTTAACCTACATATACGTAATTTCCCCGAGCAAAATTATTTTCATTACTTACAGGACATTTGCGGTTTAAGCCACTTATCACACTAACCTTATTACAAGAAGAAGATCCATTTTCAATGGAGAGAGTAACAACTACGAATTACCCAACGGAACCAGACGAAGAACAGTCCCTGAGTTTCACCCTAGAAAAATCCTTGCTATGCAACTCCGGGCCCTATCTCTTATCATCACATACAGATTATTATAGGCAAAACTCTATACGGCAAACTTAGTCTCGATTTCTTGGCTAAAGTCCTGATACAGAACATGATAATTTTGAATTAGTCGCAGGTCATCTTATAAATACCCATCACACCACCGTCTATATGGATGCGTGACTTGAATAAATTTGATTTGGGGGGTCAATTGATTACTTCAAACTTTTTACTTATTTAACTACTCTGTGGGATTTTTCCTTATTTTCCGGACTTTTTTTAAGCGGTGGGGTTTACACATTTCGGAAAAATTCAATCTGCCATCTTAAATAGATTGTTGATATTCTTCCGGCTCAATTTTACTAGCGGAATTTGGAGTCTTCTTTATTCAATTCTTTGACTTTCTCGGAGTTTTCATCTAGTCCGCTACAATGAAAGATTTAGAAAAGAATGCTCCATACGCGGGTGGTGAGGATATCCAGTCCGTCATCTCAAGACACACCACTCAATATGACATCTATGTCACGAAGTCAAATCCATCTACCACCTTAGGTCATGCCGATGGTACCAAGTTGAGACAAGCATTAGATTCAAGACATGTTAGTATGATTGCCATTGGTGGTGCTTTAGGTACTGGTTTATTGATTGGTACTGGATCTGCGTTGAAAGCTGCTGGTCCTGGTGCTATTTTTGTAGCATATTCTGTAATTGGTTTTGTTGTGTTTATGGTTATGACTGCATTGGGTGAAGTGGCTGCATTTATTCCCTTGAACGGGTTTGCCAACTACTGTCAACGTTATGTTGATGATGCATTGGGTTTTGCTTGTGGTTATGTCTACCTTTTCAAATATTTGATCTTGCCAGCCAATCAATTGGTTGCTGGTTCTTTAACTGTGCAATATTGGGTTTCCAAAGATAAACTAAATCCAGGTGTTTGGATCACCATTTTCTTGGTTATCATCACTGTGGTAAATCTCTTGGGGGTTAGATTCTTTGGTGAAATCGAGTTCTGGTTGTCGACGTTGAAAGTTATCACCTGTCTTGGATTGATCATTTTGTTAATTGTAATTGCTTTGGGTGGTGGTCCAACTCACGATAGAATTGGATTTAGATTCTGGAAAAACCCTGGAGCCTTCTTGCATTACAAATACACCCAAGACGGTGAACTGTTGACCATCCCAGGCTCTAAAGGTAGATTTGTTGCTTTCGTCTCAGTCTTGGTTACTGCTGTTTTTGCTTACTTGGGTACGGAATTGGTGGGGATCACTTTTGCGGAAACTAGAAATCCTAGAAAGTCCATTCCAAAAGCTATCAAATTGACATTCTACCGTATTTTGATTTTCTACGTCTGCTCAATCTTATTTTTGGGTATGGCCGTTTCGCCTAAGGATCCATTGTTGTTGAGTGCTAACTCTTCGAACTACCAAGCATCAGCATCTCCCTTTGTCATTGCTATCAAAAACGCAAGAATTCACGGTTTGGACCATGTAATCAACGCATGTATCTTGCTTTTTGTTTTGTCTGCTGCAAACTCCGATATGTACGTTTGTTCACGTACTATCTATTCGTTATCTGTTGCTGGATACGCACCAAAGTTTTTCTGCAAAACTAACCGCATGGGGGTTCCTTACTTCGGTTTAATGTTATCATTTGCCTTCACTTTATTAGCTTACATGACAGTCTCAAGCTCGGCAGCACAAATTTTCCAATACTTCGTCAATGTGGTTTCATTAACAGGTTTACTCGCTTGGTCTTGTATTTTGGTTATTCACATTAGATTCATGAATGCTTTGAAAGCCCAAGGTATATCCAGAAAGAAGGATTTGGCATACAGATCACCATTGCAACCATATGGATCCTGGTTAGCTTTGTTCATTTGTGTCTTAGTGATCTTAATCAAAAATTTCACCGTATTCATTGGTAACGAGTTTGCCTACAAGACTTTCATAACTGGTTATATTGTGTTGCCGGTATCCATAATCATGTATTTTGGATACAAATTCTGGTTCAAAACCTCGATCATTCCAGCCCACGAAGTCGATTTGGACACCTTCAGAGACGTTATTGATGCTGAGGCAATCAAATTCAAGGAAGAGGATGAAGAAAGAAAGGCTGTCAGAGAAGCCGAAGGAAACCCTAGAAACAAAGAATGGTACTATGACAAGTTCTTGGGATGGATTTTCTAATTTTGTGTATTTTAATCTTTTATCGTCATACTTCAATTATGCGCTACATTTGCAACCACGTAATATTTTTTAATTCGTGCTTCATCTCATCGCATTATTTTTTTGCATATAAAATTTACGAATAGAAACAACGGTTTTCAACGACTACCTTGTTTATCAGTGGTACGACTACAATAGAACTTCTTCGATTGTGGTATACATTTGCAAATATTCACAAATGGTACCTAGAATACTATCTTGCTAAATAAACGATTCCAAAATTTTTGACATATTTTCTGCACATCGATGCCCGGTATGATACTAGCAAATGATGATTCTTCAGCAGAGTATGATATGAATCTTGACGAAAGCAATATACTAATTGCCAGCCTCCAACAGCTCTCTCCCTATTTTTCAGTATCAAAAACGAAATACGGTGGCAGAGGCTGTTTTGCCACTGAGTTTATTCCCCAGAATTCGGTAATTTTAACTTGTCAAAACCCATTGAGTTCGACCATCACAAAACCATTTAAAAAAGAAGTTTGTCACTATTGCTTCAACTACTTTGATGGCGCCACATTGAAATTCAAGCTCTCCAAGGCATTACCTGGCTCAAAAGACATATTTTCTATTCATTTCTGTAAACAATCATGTCAAGATAATTTTGTCAAGAACGATATTGACGACCTCCATTTGGATAGTTTGTTACTAGTTGAGAAGTACTACAATCAAGGACTAAAACGTCAGTCGGTGAAGGAGCTCGAACTAAAGCAACCAGATACATCAAATTTACGTCAAACCATAATTGATGAATGGGCAAAGGTTGATGAGTGGGATTGTTCAATAAAGAAAATGAAACAACACAAAAGATTGAATCAAGTACCTGTAATATCAGATTCTGACTACATGGAAACGAAATATGTGATGGGAGTGCTATTTCAGTTGTACAAAGCTCAAAAGGTGCAAGCAACAGTTCCCAAAGAGAAATATTTCTATGACTTCACAGATGATGAGGCTGATCAATTTGAAATTATTATGTTCAATATCTTGCAGTCCAGTGAATTGAACAAGGTAGAAAAGTACCCATATCTACTCTATTCCTATATTAACATATACAAATTCATACGGTTAATCTCAAGACAAGAATTGCAACCGTTGATTTCTCCAAACAAAGTTAGATCCATCATTGGAAAGAATTTGTCAAATGCTTTTGGAATTTGGTCAAATGTTACCAGCAAGACTGAAGATAAGGAATTTTTTGGTTTTGGTGTATATCCCTCTGCATCCTACTTTAACCATTCTTGTGGACCCAACATCATCAAAACACGTATTGATAACAAGCTAGTGTTTACCACTTTGAGAGATATTCAACCTGGAGAAGAATTAAACATCGATTACGGAAATTATTTGAATGAAGATGTTTTGGTGAGGAGATCGCAGTTGAAGGAATGGTTTTTCGATTGTGGTTGTAGCAAATGTGAAGAGGACTTGACCACGATTAATTAATGGATATAGCCATGTATATATCAAGCATTATTACTTATTCATCATGTTTCTAACGTAAAATCGTATTCATGGAAGAACTTCTTGAACGCCTCACAGTCTTCACTCTCTTTAAATTTAGGCTGTTTGCACCTCTCCCAGTAAACTCTCTTTGGTAGTTTCAATAAATGGGCGAGAACCCGTCTAGGAAACTGCAAATCAACCATGGACTTGTCTGTATCGGGTAACCGAGCAACAAGTATAATTTTGTCATCTTCGCTATTGTGCAATGTGAATATCATGTGGTCAATGCCATTGATTATGTCTATTAATTCTGGATCGTTTTCGTCGGTGAACTTCTGAAACTTCAAATTATGATTCTTGTCCGCAAATTTCTCGTTATTCAACTCTGCACGCTGTGTCAAGCAGTCTTCAAAATTATCTACTAGATATTCTGGTATGGGCAAAAGTTGCACATGTTTGTGGATGTTAGTCTTGAGATCAATTTCAAATGAAACTAGCTTGTAATTAGTCTTGTTTCCCAGGAATGATTTGACAAGTGCCGTTTGGAATTGTTGAATCTCCTTGTATATTGGAGAGTCAATGACATTAGTGTTTTCTTTTCTTATGCTAGGAATATGCTCAATTGGAATAATGATGGCATGGCCCGAAAACGGTAGATTTTTGTTTGATCTCGTAAGTGGACCTTTCGCAACCGTAAGATATGCATGAGACCCAATCGATATGATCATGTGAGTTTCCACGTTAGGGTTTGATAAACAAAAGAAACACTGGTCAGATGTGACGACTTTTGGTTTCTTTGCAACGACAGTTCCGACACTTGAATCAATCAGACGCTTATTACTATTTTCCGGCACATCTTCAACTTGTTTGTCAAAAGGATTGGCCCCATATTCAATTTCAGTGGTGCTTGGAGCAATTTCTTTGTTCATGGAAAACGCATAAAACCACTTTTCTCCAGACCCTTCTTGTCCTAGACTTATGAATCTTGTGCTGCTACCATCTGACCATTGAAATGGGGTGAATTCCAAAAATTTCCCTGCGTCTTGCCCTACAGCAAAGTGATATCGCGGTTTCACTAACTTCGTTATTTCATCAACGAAACGGCTACCAACTAACATCAAATTCTGGTTCCGAGCAATGGACATTGGCCAGTCAAATGTAATCAATATGTCGATTTTGATAGTGTTTTCGCGAACCTGCTTCAAGACCAGCTCATTATTTTCTTTCGCTTCGGCAGCACCAGATACAAACATCACTGTTAACTTCGACTTCAAAGTAATGATGTTGACATGCGACAGCAAAAACTCCAAATTAGCTTTGACAGTACATGAATTACCATCTGAGGCAGTAGATGAGCTTACTTGCAGACTCATTCCATGTTTTCCCTCAGAAAAATAGGTAGTTTGGCCAACATCAACACTAGGTAGATGGTCTACAGTTGCAGGAATAACATCACCTAACAAGAAAGTCGCATCAAATGGACCATTTTTCTCGTTCTGAAAGTTGGATTTGGTCAACACAGTCTCCAATTCGGTCGGACTGGGGTTTAGCACCAAAAATTTCGACATTTCACACACAGAAGGGGCCAAAGTACCTTTATTTCTTGCCTCGATGATAGTTAGCAAAACGAGATGAGGTTAGGTACAGGAATATACCTAATTTCATTTTAGCCAAGTTTGCTTTTGTTTTTTAACGGGAAACAGACGAAGCCTGACAAGATGCTGGTTTACTTAGTGGAATTGCTGAGTAGATTTCATTTTTGAAGTTCCGTATATTTTTTTTGCCGTGGGACGGTGCTTTAATATTGTACGTAGCCAGCTAACATCAAAGAGTAGCAGGGCTCCAAAACGGTAAAAATTTATACTTTATTTTGTAATCCAAATGAAATATTGCACTTTACACCCAGAGACGTGTGTTGCGTATCCAGAATCCAGTCTTTTGTGTCTTTAAGATATTCTACGTCGTGATCGATTCTGGGGAGAGCTCATGGTAGCGCAATATAATTTCAGTGTGCAGTAACAATGTTTACTATTTATGTTTAGATAATGACAAACGTGAAGAAGAAGAGCTACGAGTCCCACGAGCATGAGGTCACGCAGTACAAGCCCTGGGGTTGAAGATGCCAAAGAAAGTGAGTACACAGCAGGCACACCGGGAGATGATGCTTCAGGCACCAAGATCAAGGTGATTGTTCGAGTGAGACCCTTATTACCACGCGAAGAAGAGAATCTGCAATGTCTAGTGGATATGCCACAAGATGACACCACTATCACGAAATTGACAGTTCCTGTAGACTCACCATTCTATAAAAAATCTATCACAAGAACCGACACAGAGCAGTTCAAGACTTACTGCTTTGACCAATCATTTTGGTCGTTCAACTCAGATGATTCACACTATGTCAACAATCAACAATTTTACGATAGAACCGGCAAAGAGATTCTTGAGCATGTTTTCCAAGGGTACAACGTGTGCTTATTAGCGTATGGCCAGACTGGTTCCGGTAAGACTTTCACCATGATGGGAGACCCTAGCTGTCCTGGAATTATTCCCCAGCTATTAAATGATATTCTTCGACAAAAGACATTACTAGTGGAACAAAGAATCAACTGTGACGTGAAATTATCGTACATGGAGATTTATAACGAGCAGGCAGTGGACTTGTTGGCGATGTCACCGACTAAGAAGTGTCGAGTTCGTGAACATCCTGTAACTGGACCGTACGTGGAGAATCTTGTAGAGCATCCAATCAATGTGTACGGCGAGTTCTTGAAGTGGCTCAAATTGGGAAACAGCCACAGAGCAACTGCATCTACGGGTATGAACGACCAGAGTAGTAGATCGCATGCCATCATTACCATTACCTTGAAGCAGACCATATTTAAAGATGGAGATAATAATCAATTGGAACCCGAAGAAGAAATTGTGTCCAACATCAAGCTAGTTGATCTAGCTGGATCTGAACGATTGACGAAAACAAAAGTGTTTGGTCAAGTAGATCGAATGAAGGAAGGAAGTTTGATCAATAAATCTTTGACGGTGTTGGGTCGGTGTATCAATTTACTAGCTACAAATTCAACAAACCCGCATACAAAGCCGTTAGTGATTCCGTACAGAGACTCAATTCTAACTTACATACTAAAGGAGAACTTGACTGGGAACTCCAAGACGTTTATGATTTTCTGCATATCGCCAATCGATTTTGACGAAACGTATCAGACCTTGAATTATGCCAGCCAAGTGAAGAAGATCAAGACAGTTGCAAAATCGAATCTGAAGAAGTTATCAAATACCACCATCGACTGGGAGCAGCTACAGACACGAGATGACGATGTAATTGCGTCGTTGAAGCAAGAGATAGCCACCCTCACCGAAAAGTTGCACGAGAGTAATAATAGTCAAATCTCGAATTTGGTACAGTTTCTCGAGAATCAAATTACTCAATTGAAATTTGAAAACACCTACATCAAACTGCAGAACCAACAGCAACAACGACAGATCTCCGAACTCACAAACCACATCAGTTATATGGACAACGAGTACAACCACCAGTTGGTCAACTTTAAGTCCCAGACTCAAGCAGGTGAAGTGAAATACATCAATCGCAGAGCAAACTCAAACAGAGAAAAACTACATTTTTTGTTACAGGAGTACAATCCCAACAATGTCTTTTAATGACTGTGGTGGTTTGGTTTATATAAATCTCGACTTCTTTCTAAATATCTCTGTAGTTCGTAGTCCGCATTCGGTGTAGTTCGCGCATTTTAGTCTTGGGGTCGCACTAAAATTAAAAACTGGCCAGGATCAAAAAATCACACACATTTGCCTCACGGTTGCTATAACGTTTTCTTTTCCAAGCCAGCGGGTGTAGCATGAGTTCCTTGTTTCGTACGTCTGTCCACGAATGTGTGGAAGAGTCTCTTCGTACTCGGCAACCGTTATTTGTGTATTTGTCGAATAGCACGGAGGAATCTGGGGAATTTCTAGCCAAATACTTGCCGACAACAGCAATAGAATTGAGACACAGAATCAAAGCAAACTTCATCCCGCTTGAATTGGTGGAAAGGACGGTTGATTATGGTTTTTTTGTGCAAATTTTTCCTCATGTCTCTGTTCCCAGTTTTCATATTGTCAGCCATGGCCAGGTACTAGATGTGATATTGCCGGACGTGACGGTAGCTGACTTCACCACGAGAATCGATAGAATCGTTGCACAGAACCCTCTTCCTTTGTCTGCCAGCGTGCTAGGACCCTCGGCGTCCAATTCTGGTGCCGTTGCAGGTGGTTCCTCTGATCATGTGAGTCCTGTCCAAACCGAAACTAATTCATTGAATGCCAATTCTCGAGCAAATCCCGCGTCTCAAGAATCCCTCAACTCTGCTTTAAAAGACAGAAGTTCTTCAAAAGCCCAAAACTCGTCATCTACAGCAGGTTCGACCTCTCCAGAAAAATCAGGATCACCCGGTGTGAGCTCACTGATTAAGGGCACTGCCAGAGAAGACGCTGTTCGCAAACACAAGGCTGAAGTCAGAGAGATGCGCCGGCAACAAAAACAAGAGAAAGATCGACTTCGGGCCCTCATCAATGCCGATAAAAAGGAGCGGATGTCACAAAAGAAACACATTGCTACGAAGGAGCCAGAAGTGCCCAAGAAGGCTCCCACTCTCGTGCCAGGAAAATGCTCATTATCGATCAAATTGTTTGACGGGTCAAACGTAAGACATGATTTCGACGCGGAAAGCACTCTTAATGAGGTGCGGAACTGGCTAGACAAGGAAACCGAAATAATCAGAGATACGGACTCGATACCGTCGTTCGCAACAAACACTGGCCCAAATCACTATGTGTTCCACCGTCCCAGTTTTCCACGGACAACATTTTCCGATGAACAGGAGTTCAAGAAGTTGAGCGAGCTAGACTTGTGTCCCAGATCAGCATTGATTCTCAAACCAATCTTCAATGAGACCGTGTCATCGTTCCCCAAAGAAAAAGGCGGCATTTGGAAATCCGTAGGGGGTGCAATGTCCAAGGTTGGAAACGCATTATATTCGTTTTTTGATTACGGTGTAGATGACCCCCACCATTACCACGACGAGCATGAAAACAATGACTACGACGAACCAATAGGTCCAGCAAGCGAAGGACGCAGCACCTCAATTGACGGAACTTTAACTGAGGAAACAATATCCGAAGTAACTGCTCCTCTTATGTCCATAAACGAAAACCGCAGTGTTTCATCATTGATCAACGTTGACGAGTACAGGCCCCGGTCAGCAAATATGCTGCGTTCCCAGTTCCATTCTCCCAATGTCCAGCCCGAAGAAAACGACCCGTTTGTGTCGCCATTTGCCAGTCGGTCAAGCACTCCTATCAACCGTCTTCATTCTATGCGTACTCGTGAAGACAACAAGGACGACGTCAACACATACAATGGTAACAGTGTCAATTTGAATCCCAATGACAAGAATGACTCAGACTAATTAACCTACCCTAATTCAAAACAGGTTGCATTTCGACATCAAGGCATCGAACCAGTTACACGAAAATGTCATTTCAGCGAATATTTCCTTTCCCCTAAATAACGGCAAACGACTCTTCGGCAACGAACCACTTCAATTGTCCTGCCACGTATATAGTTTTGTATTTCATCATGGAAACTTCAGCGACTTCAACACCGACTTGCTAGCTTCTTTATTTCGTGGTGTGCGTATAGTATGGTCTCACGATTAGAGAGATTCAGAAACGAACCGATATCTACAGCTTCTTCTTACGCCGTAACACGAACTACGCCCAACTGGTGCAATCTGGTAGCATGGAAAGGTTGAAACTTTCCCACTTAGAGCAATTGCTTCAATTCCCAGGTGCAAGCGGTGTAGTTCGCGATGCTAGTGTGTTGTCTTGTGGATGTTTGGTATCCGAGGCGCAATTCGATAGTAGCGGGAGCAATGTGTGTCCAAATTGTCATAAACTGGAAGTGTCGATTATGTCTTCTATTGAGCCATTGCGAGAGCTTTATGTTTTGGTACAAAACCTCAAGATTCAGCAATCTGGAGGTAGGAAAAGAAGGTCTTCCGCCAAAAAGGGAGCATCTACAGGAGACAGCGTTCTAGAACTGACGACAGAATCGATGGATCTTTTGAGTCTCTTCTGCAAGTTTGCCAAAGAAGAAGAAATCGGCGCCGATTCGGCTCAGAAAACGATTTCTGAAAATGCCCAGGTACGGCCCATTGCGATAAACAGCTACCAGTCATTGAGTGCCTCCAACGAAAATGGTGGTTCAGAACCCCGTCCGTCAACGTCCAGTACCCGAAAATTCAGTTCGCCACCGGGAATGCCGTCTTCGTTAGTAAAAACTCCTCCATTCTCTGCCAATACCAAAGTCGAATCGCTAGACTTCAAAGAAGAAAGCATCTTGTCCAACTTGAATGAAGAAAAGGAATATAACTTTTCGAAATGTTTTCCATTACACAGAAAAATTTCCACTTACCCTACTAAGCAATTGAGGTCAACCAATTCGTCTGGGGCTTTCACAGGAACAATCCTACGAAGATCACCACGATACATTGGAAGCTCGATTTTCACATTCCAAGACTTGTCCAGTGGCCAGGAAATCACCACGTTTGTTTTGATTACTACCAATACGTGGGAATTGTACGAGTATTCTGTCCCTATGGACTTGGTAGACAATCCTGGTGTAAAGCCGAAAATGATCTGCTGTGGTAAATCATCTGGCGAATATGGTGAGAACTTTAAATCACTCAAAAAAAGCACTGCTGGAGAATTTGTAGCAAAGAGCGATTCAAACCAGGTTTCGACAGGAACCACCATGGAATGTGACGCCAAATTCTTGAAGCTACTAAATCAATGGGAATTTTTCCATTGTAGGTTGACCCATAACTACTTGGTGATATCTGGCTCTAATGGGGTGTTGCGTTTATTCAACGTCAATTCCTCTGCTCCATACGAAGTTGGTCAGCCTCTTTATACCTATTACTCTGAATACCCCATCAGATGTTTGTCACTTTCTTCTAACGATCAATTGATAGCCACAAGCATTACTGCCATACGTGAAACTCCATCAGCAAAAGAGCAAGCGTTCATCATCCTTCATTCCATGGAGATATCGGAAGACTGGTACTTGCGATCGATTACTCGGGTGTCGATATCTTTACCCAGCAGAGATCCTATAAAACAGATTTGCTTCAATCCGTTGAGTACCCATATTCTTTGTTGCACGGCGTGGGAAGGGAGTCTTTTGATCATCAAATTGAAGTCTTCCGACTCCAATGACTATAGAAAGCCAAGGTTGATCTACACTGGTAAAATCAGTCAACCACAACTGAATGACGACGATTTGTTGAGAGCAACTGAAGGCATCACTAATATCCAATTTGGAACCATATATTCAAATAACATCATCGTTACGTCATCATCATTACTTCTAAGAGGAAACCCACCTATGATGCTACATTTGGATGGTCCTACAATTGATGCCAAACCAAGACCGTCTCTTTCAGACTCGTATAGTATCCAAAACAGTTTCAACAGTGTGGAAAACGAAGAGGATTACAGCATACGAAGTTCTGAAGTAATACGTCAATTTCCCGAAGTGGGGACCTTGGTCTACAATCTGGCCATCTCGCCTCGTGGTGATGGTGTAGTGTTCCTCAGTAAGGATGGAACGTTGTATCTTGTGTCTACCCCAAACTTCAAGGTTGGTAGCTCCTCTACGTCGTCGATGACAAAAATCACGGTTATTCTTGGAGAAGTGGCAGGAGCAGAAAAGTACCAGGAAGCCGCGTCCATTAAGTTCTCGCCCGACGGTGCTAAAGTCTTTGCTGTTGACAGGAAAGGGGTCTTTTCTGTGTTTGACTTTTCTAAAGGTGTTCCAGGTCAAGATCTTGATGTGGTTCGGTGCAGGATAGTCAAAGCATGATTTTGTTAGACTCTGGCGTGAACATTGCAATTCTGCCCTTGTAGTTCTAGAGTTAAGAACAGTTCTTCAGTTGACATATACCATACGACACGATACCATCTTTCCTGTAATTTGGTGGTGTTTGGGGATTGTTTTTGAGACAAGTGGTATCGCTACCATGTCCGAGAGATCAGGCACAAATGTGTGCGAGATACTTGACGGCTACGACCTCGAAACAAAGTCAGTTGCACACACTCATTTGCCCTAGCACGTCGTGTAATCCGCGCACCAGCACAACACAACCGATGCTCGCCGTCAACATGACACTTGCAACTCGTCCTTTGTGGCGCTACCATCGTGGAGCCTTATGTGGCGTTTTGTCTGCCACGGTGTGTCTGCAGGCAGACCCACAATTAACAAATTTTACCACAATAGTAGCGATGCCGAAGTTACATTTATACCACGATAGAAATACGTACATACAATGACATCCGTACCACCTGCCGTAGAAAGTTCGTTGGATCTTATTGGAAACACTCCATTAATCAAGTTGAACAAGATTCCTCAATCCTTAGGTATCAAGGCTCAAGTGTATGCTAAAGTTGAGTTGTTTAATGCTGGTGGTTCCATCAAAGATAGAATTGCCAAAAACATGGTTTTGCAAGCTGAAAAAGACGGAAGAATCAAACCAGGTTACACTTTGATCGAACCCACTTCGGGAAATACTGGTATTGGTTTAGCTTTAGTCGGAGCTGTCAGAGGTTACAGAACCATCATCACCTTGCCAGAGAAAATGTCCAACGAAAAGGTTTCTGTTTTGAAGGCTTTGGGTGCTGAAATCATCAGAACTCCAACTGAGGCTGCTTGGGATGCCCCAGAATCTCACATTGGTGTTGCTAAGAAGTTGGAGAAGGAAATCCCAAACTCAGTTATTTTGGATCAATATGCCAACCCTGGTAACCCTGATGCCCACTATTACACCACAGGGTTTGAAATCTGGGAACAAACCAAGGGTAAGGTCACACACTTAGTTGCTGGTGCTGGTACCGGTGGTACCATTACTGGTATTTCCAGATACTTGAAGGAACAAAACCCCAAGGTGCAAATCGTGGCTGCTGATCCTAAAGGATCCATTTTGGCCCAACCAGAATCTTTGAATGGAGCCATGGTGCCATACTTAGTTGAAGGTATTGGTTACGATTTCATTCCAGATGTTTTGGACAGAACTACTGTTGACAAATGGATCAAGACTGACGATGCTGACTCGTTCAAGTTGGCTAGAAGAATCATCAGAGAAGAGGGGATTTTAGTTGGTGGTTCTTCAGGTTCTGCTTTGCAAGCTGCTTTAGAAGTTGCTAAGGACTTGACTGAAAACGACACTGTTGTTGTCGTTTTCCCAGACTCCATCAGATCATACTTGTCCAAGTTTGCTGATGACGAATGGATGAAGACCAACGGGTTCGAAGTCGAAGAAACCAAGGCCGGAAACAAGTCGGATGACTTCTTGGCTAGCCACACTATCAGAGATTTAGTTGCTGGCAAAGCCCCTGTTGTCACGGTGTCTGTTGCTGACACTGTTGGCAAGACTATTGAAGTCTTGCAAGCCAACAACTTTGATCAATTACCAGTATTGAACAACTCTGGAAAATTGGTTGGATTAATCACATTGTCCAAGATCTTGAAATCGTTATCTACCAACAAGATTCAGTTGACTGCTTCGATCAACTCGATTTTTGTTGATTTCAGAAAGTTGGCTGATTTCGAAAAATCGTTTGACATTTCCAAGCAATCGGGATATTCCAAGAGAAAATACCAACAAATCACTCTCGACACTCCATTGACATTGTTGAACAAGTTTTTCGAGACCAACTCCAATGCTATCATCACCGACTCTGACTACAAACCAGTGCAAATTGTCACCAAAGTTGACTTGTTGTCTTTCTTAACCAAAAACCTCGACTACTAATTATGATATATAGAACTGCCATGTTGGCGAACCAACACACCCATTGTAAACTACAATCATTAATTCAGCACATATGGTACACTAGAATACAATATAAACATATAAATAAACCCCAGCAGGCTCCTCACGAAAACTTCCATCTATTCCCACAGTTTTCACAAGTACAGAATGTAGTCAAAGGTTCATCAGCAGATCTAGTTTGCATCTGATAGTAACTGACCTTCTTGTGTTTACATTTACCACAAGTAAATCTATCAGTGACAGCTCTCTTCTCCGTGGCCCCTTGGGCATCGAAAAGGTTCTGTTTGTGCAACTTTTCTATCTCCTTCTTCAAGGATTCCGGTGCCATCTCGTTAGGAGTCATATTGATGAAATCTGCTGGCTTGATCTTGGACGTCAATAATCTGTCGCGCAACTCAGGATTCTTTTTGTTGCGCAAGTTCATGGTGAAAGTCCTCAATTTGTTTCTGTACGAATCATTCACATTGGAGTATTCCGACTTGAACACCTGCAACTCGATTTCTTTGGCAATGGTGAAAATATGGCTCGATTTATCGTCTCTCTCTATGGCCAACGCGGTGTACAATGCCGAAATCGACGCATTTCTCGTGGTGTTGTCATACAAAGCAGTATCAACTCCGTCAATCTTGGGGTTTCTTGGACCCTTGTGGAACTTGGATTCCGTGGTTCCGTTCTGGGGTGGAGGTGGTTGTGGGGCTGCCACAACCTTTTTCTTCTCATTTTTCTCGTTCTGGACAGTTTCTCGCCATTTCTTGATCATTTTCTTCACTAAACTATTGATTTCCCCATTGGAATGTGACCGATACTTGTTTACGGCAATCCCTACCTTGGTATCCCGCAACATCTTCTCCGTGGGTTTGACCCCATCGTTCAAAATGTTGAGTAACTTCAATATGGTGACATCGTCGGCCGACTTCTCGAGATTGGATATCGTGGTTTTTATCTCCTTTATGTCCATCCCCAGTTAATTTTTGCTGCTTCCGTTTGGTTCGGTTTTTTTTCAACTTTTGATGGTTTGCATTTTTTGTATTGCGGCGTGTGGTGAACAGACACTACACAAAACATTTATTTAACGCTTCATTTCTACAACCCCAGCAAAACCCACTTTTCACCATGGATCTCGAGTCAACTAGTGTCTCCATTGGAAAGTTCCCGGCCGATTACACCGAGGACCAGATTTTGACTATCGCAAAGTCGGTAGGTCCTGTTGAACAGTTGAAACTCTTGTTCGATGACTTGACAGGAAAATCAAAGGGGTACGCCATCATCAAATATGGCGACTCAGAAACTGCTGCTAGTGCTGTGCGTAACTTGAACTACATGGCGTTGCCCAACAACCGTTATTTGCGGTGCACATTTGTCGACGATGGCACGGCCGACAATGAAAAGTTGCCGTTATTGCCCTTGGGAATCCAAATTCATCCTAACCAGTCGCCCCAGCTGGTCATCACCAATACTGTCCAGTCCATCAATCAACAGGCAGCGCTTCAAATATTGCAAGACATCAAGAAAATGGCGACTTTCCACCCCAATTTGACCAAGGTGTTGTTTGACAAGTTTCCCCAGTTGGCTCAGGCTTTGGTGGAGTTGAGCGTGATTTCGTCCACTACCAACACAGACTTGATTGAATTGACGTTGAACAAGAAGTACCCTGACTTGTCCGAGCTTCACATCGACCAAGTTAGCTTGTTACGTCTGGTACATGCCATGACTCCCCAAGAAATAGATTGTCTTGACGACGCCAAACAGACTATAATCACTCAGTTGAAATCGGAAATAGACAAAGGGTCGTATGGAGAGATTTTGTCTACAAATTAGATATGTTGATTACGATTTGGTCATCCTTGGCAATGTGACGACTGTGTCCCTTATTATTTTTGGATCTCGACAGAAGAGAAGAAGCCCAGCTTATACTACCACATTACCGTACCGTAATTTAGTGGTATCAGGCGATATTCAGAACCCGGCCATGGATTTGTTTCTACTGCCAGGTATGTTTTTGCCAGTATGGTGTATTCGACATTGCACAAATTGACATCAAACCGAGACCGTGATAGAGCTAGCGAATCGTTGTAACGACACGGTGGTCCTTCTTCTGTGCCAGCACACCGTGGCATACTAGTTCTTGAGTCATTCACATTCTTTGTTTAAATCCCTAATATAAACTGTTGAGAGTGCTATTTCATATGTTTGTCTCGAAACTGCTGGAATTATCTCCCATGTTGGAGTAACCCAACACAACAGAGTGATCATCTGAAGGTATACAAGACCAAGCAGTTTGTTCTTGTGGGTTCCAGGAATGTTGACTAGTGAGCAAATTTCACATGCCCGGCATCGGCCATGTATATAAAAGTAGTTGC
Source organism: Suzukiozyma manassasensis (assembly GCA_030569175.1). NCBI lineage: Eukaryota > Fungi > Ascomycota > Pichiomycetes > Serinales > Debaryomycetaceae > Suzukiozyma > Suzukiozyma manassasensis. The sequence goes on along the minus strand of JAJMKC010000001.1, from coordinate 1,206,155 downwards.
GATGGCATGAAATACAATCACCAACAATCACTAACAAACACAACACCAGCAAACACCATGACTACGGTAGAAAAGACGGTGCCAGTGAGCAACTCCATCAATGTGAACAAGGGTACCAAGATGACCCCCACTCTCAAGACGAGAGAGGAGATTATCAAGGAGTTTGAGAACGACTTGTTGTTGTTGGAAGCGATGATTATTGCTGTTGATGGCCACGAAAAACCGTTACAATTCAGCAGAGATATGGAAAACATGCCCCAAAGACTACACTTCAGGTTGCCTGAGTATTGCACCTACACATTGACAATTCATTACCGAGTTAAAAAACGGCCATTGAAGGGGTTGACATACAAGCACGTAGTGAAGAAGCACGGGATGCCGCTACATTCGCGCAACTACAAGATTTCCGAAGAGTGTCCAGTGAATTGCGAAGACCTGCCAATTCACGTGGTGAAATTTCCTCCAGAAACGTTACCTGGAGGCAGTGTATTGCGGGGGGTTTACCCAGCCAAATCGACGTTTGTCGAGAACGGAAAGTCGATTTTGAAGTGTCCCTGGACAATTGAGTTGATCAAGCAGGACAAGACACCGGAAGTCGGAGGGTACGATTAAATTGGGACGGGTTTTTTTTGTCCAAGTGATTTTCTAGCACGAAACACAATAATGACATCATGGTAAATCTACAATATGGGAGTGTATAGCATCAATAAACAATTCATCGACACACTGTACAATCAGTAGAATGCAACCGATTAGCGATTCACAACCAACCGAGGTACTGGTTATTGTAGCGAGTGTTTTAGGCTTGTGACTCCACCACATACGCAGTACCGTGGTGTGGTTTTGCTTGAGATGTGGTATGGTATAGTACGGTGGTCAAGTGTGGCGGACGTTGACGGACGTAGCCCGCGGCAGGTACCGGATCGAGCGAAACGTGACTCAATCCTGGTGCTATATAAGGCTACGTGAGACTGATAAAGTATAGGGCACGATAAGCACAGCAACACAAGATGAGTTCCCCCAAGAGACGGATAGAGAAGGATGTGATGGAGTTGATGATGTCAGACCACGATGTGACGTTGATCGACGACTCGATCCAGCAGTTTTACGTGATATTCCGTGGTCCGGCCGACACTCCATACGAGGGTGGGATTTGGAAGATAAGAGTGGAGTTGCCCGACCAGTACCCCATCAAATCGCCCTCGATCGGGTTTACCAACAAAATATATCATCCTAACATCGACGAAGGGTCGGGATCGGTTTGTTTGGACGTAATTAACCAGACATGGTCGCCGATGTTTGGGTTACTAAACATCTTTGAGAACTTCTTGCCGCATTTATTGCGCTACGCCAACCCATCCGACCCATTAAACACCGAGGCATCGAATTTGATGACCACCGACGTCAACAAGTACAACATCACGGTTCAGCAATATGTCAAGCAGTATGCGCGTAACATCTCGTTGGAGGACCACGACGACGGCAGTGACGATGGCGACGATGGTGTGGATGACGAATTGTCTGACGTAGGCTCGCTTAGTTCCGACGACGACGAGGCCGCAGGCAAGATTGACTTGTAGTCGACGGTGGCGGTGCGGGTGGCGGTGCGCGCGAATGGAGCCAGCGCGAATGATATAATGTAGTGATGAGACTGGGTCGTCATCGTAGATTTTTATGTTAATGGTAGCATTAGTTGCATTAGTTTTATGTCCAGTGATGGAAGTACAAGTTATGAAATGAAATTGAAAGTTACGGAATCTTACAAGGAATGAATATATGTCGATACATTAAGGGGTTATGGTATGATGTTGTAGCACGACTGTAGTTAGTGAGTCGTCATAATTGTCATGGACAAGCATGATGGAGTGTGGTGGTGATGGCAGGGAAAGTCGCTGTTGTCGCAATATGTCTGGTGCGCGGCCTGTGTAGGTGGGGCCAGATTTTGTAGATTTCGCACCGCGACAAAGTTCTTTAAGACAAAGTGGATACACAAGAACACACGGCGACCGATGGCGGCAAAAGACTCCAAGTCCGACGAGCCGGACAAGGAACAGTCGCCTGACGGTGGTGAATCCAAGCCGTTTGTCTCCAACGACGACTTGTACAGAAGATCAACCCAATACAGACTATGGTCGTTTATCACTGATGACTTGGACCAGAAACGAAAACAAGCAAACGACAAAGGAAGAGCCCACGCAACTTCCAAGTTCAAGGAAGCGTATATTGCCCTCAAGCAGGCCAACCCAGATATATTTGCTCAGTACAGCGACACAGAATTGAGTCCTTCCAGTCTATTGTTGCTAGTTACCCCAGAAGAAGAAGCCAAGTTTTTGCGATTTTACAGCAACATGATTATCAAATTGTCGGCCTCGTTCAAGATGCCCACCCAGGTGAAGGCAACTGCGATCTCACTATTCAAGAAATTCTACTCGGTCAATTCGGTCATGGAGTACCATCCCAAAATGGTGCTTTTCACCTGTTTATTCCTAGCAGCCAAATCAGAAAACTACTTCATCTCGATTGACGCATTCGTCAAGCCATTGCAAAAAGTAGAACCAAAAGACATTCTCGATTTGGAGTTTACTGTTCTACAAAGCTTGCAATTTACATTATTTGTGCATCATCCATATCGACCACTTTATGGATTTTTTCTTGATTTTCAAGCGGTGCTATTGCACCCTTCTCCTGTGATGTACGATGTGAACATCGACACTATTGGAGCGTTGTATGACAAATCAAAAACCTGGTTGAACGAAAATGCCCTCTTGAGTGATGTGGCGTTCCTCTTCACCCCACCACAAATAGCATTGGCAGCATTGTACGACTGCGATAGAAGAATCACCGACAAGTACTTGAAGCGGAAATTTATCAGCGACGAAAAATCAGACGACGGCACAAAATCTTCAGCAGCCAATGATGCTAAGCACGGCCATCCTGGCGACGGCTCGAGCATTGTTGTCAAGCAAGAGAATGGGGAAGATGCGATGGGCCATGATGAAACTGGCAATCAGAGTGACCGCAGTAGTGCGAAAGAAGTTGATGGGAAGACTTCCGATCAACAAGAGCTGAAGAAGACGTCGTCCAGCCGAGAACAGTACGAGACAATCATTCGAACCATCAGAAAATGCATCAAGGCAGCCAAACAGGTTTCTGAAGCAAACCGGGACGAGTCTAAGGAAATCGATAGGAAATGCTACTACTGTTTGCACCCGAAAAAGTTGATTGAGAAAAAGATAAACAAGCTCAAGAGTCCACCGCCAGAAGCAGAGCTTGCCGCAGCACCTGGCCCTGTTTGAGTATAATACCAGTAGATCACTAATTAATACGGAGAAAAGGCAATGCAATACAAAACCTTTATCCAAACGTAAATATCCAACTCTTTTCCAATGTACTTAGGTTTGTATGCTTTCCACAATGGCAATCATTGCAAAATACCACGACTAATCTTTGATTTGGGTGATTTTATGTGATGGGTTTCTTTAGTGTGGTATAATTCATTTCCTTTTTGGGACTTGTCCTGAACAGTGCTTCCAGCCGCCAATAGCCGCTAAATAATTGTAGTTCCCTCTACTTCTTCTTCTTTCAAGGAACTATCAATTGACCCAAACATGTTGAGATCCCGCGTTGCTGTCTTGAGGCGCTATTCGACTGCCAACACCACTGTTTTCTCCAGTTTCAAAAATCCCGATTTGATCAAAACTTTGGGCTACGTAAATGGAAAGTGGGTACCCGGGTCTAGCAACAGTACTTTCCAGGTCAACAATCCTGCCGGTTTCCCGAAAGAACTGGCATGGTTAGCACAAGTAGCTGATCTCAATGCCGTCGATCTTGACTCTGCTATAGTTTCAGCAAAATCATCGTTTCAGACATTCAAAAAGTCTACAGGGAGACACAGGTCGGAATTACTTTTGAATCTCTACGAGTTGATGAGACAGAATGAAACCGATTTGGCCAAGTTGATTGTGCTCGAGAATGGAAAACCGTTTGCTGATGCAATTGGTGAAGTGAGATACTCGGCGTCGTTCCTCCAATGGTTTTCTGAAGAAGCTCCCAGAATATATGGCGACGTCATCAACTCGGCCAATTCCACTAATCGAATTATCACGTTGAAACAACCTATTGGTGTTTGCGGGATTATTACCCCATGGAACTTTCCTTCTGCCATGATTGCAAGAAAATTGGGAGCAGCAGTCGCTGCTGGGTGTACTACTGTGATTAAGCCAGCATCAGAAACTCCTCTTTCTGCCCTAGCACTAGCCCATTTGGCAGAACAAGCAGGGTTCCCCGCAGGTGTTGTGAATGTTGTACCAAGCAGTGACAACGTAGGCAGCGGAAAGGTGATCACCGAGCATCCCCTCGTGCTGAAAGTGTCGTTTACTGGGTCTACTGGTGTGGGTAAGATTCTCATGAACCAATCGTCCAGTACGTTGAAGAAATTGTCGATGGAGTTGGGTGGAAATGCCCCTTTTATTGTGTTTGAGGATGCTGATATCCACAAGGCTGCTGCGGGAGCATTGGCTGCTAAGTTCCGTTCTAGTGGTCAGACTTGTGTTTGTGCCAATCGGATATTTGTTCACGAGAGCATTTACGACAAGTTTGTCGAAGCTTTTTGCAACCTTGTCAAGGAAAAGACAAAGCTAGGCAACGGCTTAACTGAAGATGTGACTCACGGTCCATTGATTCACCAAAAATCGATGCACAAAGTGAGATCTCACATTGAAGACGCAACCAACAAAGGTGCCAAAGTTTTACTTGGAGGAAACAAGTCGAGTTTGGGGGAAAACTTCCATGAGTTGACGGTATTAGGCGATGTCACAACCGAGATGAACATTGCAAATGAAGAAACATTTGGTCCTGTGGCCCCAATTCTCAAATTTTCCGATGAACAAGAAGTAATTAAAATATCAAATCTGCCAGCTGTGGGATTGGCAGGCTACTTTTACTCCAAAGACATTAGCCGTATTTTTAGAGTGGCCGAGGAATTACATGTTGGAATGGTGGGGGTAAACACTGGAGCAATTTCTGAAGCGGCATTACCATTTGGTGGAGTTGGCGAATCCGGATTTGGAAGAGAAGGCTCAAAGTACGGAGTTGACGACTATTTGGTGGTGAAAAGCTTAGTTTTGGGAGGAGTTGAATAGTCATCCTGAGTCGTCAAACTGAGCTGTCAGACTGAGTTGTCAAACTTTGAGCGATCACATTATTGTTTACGAGTTTAGATATCATACACAAAATAACACTTCAGGAAATGATGAATTGAAAAATAACATTATATAGTAATACAAGTGTGCTAGCAGGTGAAAAGGCCCTGGTCTATGAAACGTCGCATCATTTACTTAGAGTCTGATGCAACTTCGATTTGCAAGTCGGGGATTTCGATTTTCTTGATTTTCACTCCCCCATCAGTGAACAACAACAGTTTGTTGGGGTTTCTTTTGTTGAATTCTTTTGTGAGATCGGCACCAAATTGGTCTAAATCGGCTTTGTTCTCGAGTATTTCATCCAACTTCCTCTTAAGCACGTCAAATTCGGGATGTTGAGGCTGTACTGGTTTCTGGGATAATTCTTCATTTTCTGCCTTCAATTCTTCAAGGATGGTTTTCCCATCAAAAACATCGGGATTTATTCTGGGTAGCACTGCTTTGTCGTCAGATGCCAATATCGTATTGCGCATCCAGTCTAGGTTTTCTACAAGGTTGGCACAAGCTACTGACTTGAACGTTAACGACAACAACCCACCCTCAGCAGTAATGCCATTGACGACGGAAGACGGGAAATTTTTAAGCGTAGCCGGAGTGGGCTCGTAGACGGTAGGGGGAATAGCCGCAGTCTTGGTCTTCTTAGTGCCTGTGCTCATTGATCTGTGGTACGCTATTTTCTTCCTCTTGCGATACTTGAATTTGTAAATCGATGTTTATACGGTTATTTTTATACGCAGTACATTTCCTTCGTGCTTCAAGAAAGAGATTTGAAAACGGGTGAAACAGGACAGAAATTAGGTTACAATAAGCAGTTTTATGCAATTAGTGTTATTGTGATTAATCGTACGTAATTTGTGATATTTTTTTCCCGATAGAAATGTCATTAAGTGCCCATAGTCCATAAGTAACAAAGTGAATTATCTGGAGCTCAATCGCTATACAATCCCTGGAAAT